>CM053786.1:12666967-13266967 GCA_028749045.1 Cupressus sempervirens
CAACTATACAACCATTTTCTCTTACCATACATCATCCAATATGGCCCTACACCTAACTAACTATACAACCTCATATTCTAACCATACTACCTCCCAATCAAACTGTATGGCCTTTATGATTTCCCTATCATTTGACATTATAAGTTATTGATGTGAGAAATAATAATACAGTAATGACGTAAGGGAATGAGATCATTAAAGTGGTACCAGAGAAAATAATCTTGCCAGCCTATGGACATTGAATTCAAGTTTATAGTCATAATAGAAGAAGATCCCTTTCAGTTGATAGAATGGTGGATCAAGAACCCACTCCTTCCAAACTCATGGCACTACTCAGGAACCTTTTGAGGAATCAAGCTCATATCAATGATACTCAGTGACTGATGGAAGAAAATCTCAAGAAATTGGTAGACAATTAAATATCTAGCGAACAAAATGGTCATAGCATAGACTCAATGTTAAGTAAGGAAAACCCTCATTCGGAATGCTCTTGACCTTCCATGTCATTTTTCCCTCCATGGATGGAGGTACCACATGGAGGAAAGAAGAAAACCTTTGAGGAAGTTCAAAAATAGTTGAGAGAAGACTAGGAGAATGTAAATTTGGAGGAGGATATATCCTACAAAGATTACATAATACTAAAAATGAGATATTTCGAAGGTTAAAACCAAGGATATTTTAACGATGATCTTAGAAGAAAGTTGAGTAAGGTAAATATGTCATCATTTGATGGATTCAGATATATATGCCCAAGCATGCGTAATGAAGCCCAATAGTTACTTTTAGCTCAACCCAATGCCAAAAGAAGAAATAATCAAATTTGTAGCACTACACTTGGAGGGAGTGGCACAACAATGGGAGCATCATGGAATCATCACACTGGGGCATGACCAAATCAATACTTTTTCAGAATTCATAGAAACATTAATAGATTGATTTGATGGTAAAGATCTAAAATTTAATTTCAAAGACTTTGTACAACTAAGGCAAACTACATCACTTGATGAGTACATCATAGAATTTTAGAAATTCTTTGTTTGGTAATAGACATTTCTAAAAGGAGATGGGTAGTGCTCTTCATGGATAGGTTGATGGAACCACTGAAGGGTTGGGTAAAAGGTTTCAATCCATCTACCCTTTTAGAGGCTATAAAAAAGGTATAAACTTGCCATCATCTTTGACATCATTCTCTCAAGGTTACTCACACTCCAAACTACTAGTATTTCTAAGAGATAAAGATAACAAGCCTATGCCAAAGAAACCTTCATTAGATAGAGCTACCAGATAGGATATCTATAGAAACAAAGTATGTTTCAATTCTAATAGACCATTAGAACCTGGACATAAATGCCATATTAAAGGAAAGATACACTACATTGAAGTCATATCCAATGATAAGTATGATCAAGAGGATCTATCAACAAAAGATGACCATGCTCACAAGGACTCCAAAATGGTTAATATGAACTATACAAAGAGAATCACTATATTGATACAACATGGAGAAACCATCACTTTAATTAGGAGCCCAAGATTTATGGTATTTCATGTATAGGGGACCCTTCAAGGAAAAAGGGTCATTGTGATGCTTGATAACAAAGCCACTCTAAACTATATAAACTCAGTGGTGAAAAGAATAGGTCTACCTACCAATATGTATGCAGGATTCTAGGTCAAGGTCATCAGAGGGACACTTTTTTTGTCTACACATCATGTTCCCCAACTAAGTATCACCATGGCTAACCATACTGTAATGAATGATTTACTAATAGTGGACCTAGATGATATGGACATTATTCTAGGCATATAGTGGATATAGATTCTTGATGAATACACATAGAGCTTCAAACAAATGGACTTCACTTTTATTGTCGATGAGAAGAAGGGTGTTGTCCATGGGATGGGCAATGAGGGACTCAAGGATGTTTCAACACAGAAAATGGAGGTAATATTTTGGCATAATGACATTGGATGGGTTGCACATTATTTCATTTTGACAGAACATATAAAATGACAACAGATACACCACTGGGATGATGATTTTTAAAATATCTTGAGTAGCTATGGTAAAGTTTCTATAAAAATTCCTCCTAGCATACCCCTCATCATAGGTTTTAACATACCATCAAGTTTGAAGCTGGTTCCAAATTAGTTGTCACTATGTCATTCCATCATCCCAAAAAATTCAAAGATGAGATTGAGAAGATGATTCAAGAGTTTCTTAAGAAAGGATGGATCCATCCTAGCTCTAACCCTTTTACATCATTAGTGGTTTTGGTAAAATAGAAAGATGGGATGATGCTAATGTGTGTGGACTCTCCTTCACTAAATAAGAAGACAATAAAAAATGGATTCCCTTTTTTGAGGATTGATTAGTTGTTAGATGAGCTACATGGTCTAGTTTATTTTTCTAAAATAGATCTCCATTCTAGATATAGTTAGATCTACATGTAGGAAGAAGGCATGGAGAAGATGGCTTTCCATTGTCACTATAGGAATAATGAGTTCCTACTTATTTCATTTAGATTAATGAATGTACTAGCTACCTTTTAGTCTTGCATGAATCGCATCTTCCACAAACAATTGTGTAAGTACTTTTGATGGTATTCTTTGATGATATGCTCATTTATAGAAAGACTTGCTAAGGGAACCTAAAACATTTAAATGAAATCATAAGGATCATGAAGGCACACTCCTTATTTTCCAATAAATCTAAGTGTGAATTTGGAATTATATAAATATTATACCATGGGCACATTTTTAGTAAATATGAAATGCAAGTCCACCAAGAGAAGATTCATGCTATCCTATACTGTTCCCCACCAAAATCACTCTCTGAGTTGTGTGGGTTCTTAGGATTGTGTAGTTAACTACCAAAAAGGTCTGTAAATGATTTCTCTTAGCTCTTCACACCATTAATAGATCTAACTAATAAAGGCTCCTTAATATGGAATCAAAGAGTGCAACACACTTTTGATAAGTTAAAAGATGCAATGATCACTTTCTTGGTTCTCTCCTTACTCAAATTCACGCAACCTTTTCTTCCAAAGTGTGATTAATCCAAAGAGAGAATTGGCACGACATTAACGCAAGATAGATGCACTATAACCTATGAGAGTCAAAATCCTAGACAATTAGAGCATCTATATTCCATTTATGAAAAATAAATTTTGGCTATTGCACATGCACTAACAAAATTCTAATAGCATAGGGTAGGTGCCAAGTCTATCCTTTGTATCAACCATACTAGTTTGAGATATTTTCTATAGCAATGAGATCTAAATGAAAGGTAACAAAAATTGGTAAGTAAGATTAAAGCTTTTTATTTTTAAATTTAATATGTGAAGCGGAAGAAAAATGTGGTTGCAAATTCCCTATTAAGAAAAAATGCCATTTGTTTACTGTCTCAGGTCTTCACTGACTGGAAAGCACACATATTGGTGGAATATTCCAAAAACACATTTTCATGTAAGCTAACTCATGGAAACACTCAATATGACCAATAAGAGGTGGTGGATGACATCATTTACTATAATGATTACATATACTTAGTGCCTAAATCCAAACTGAAGCAAAAATCTTGAAGGAAATAGATTACTCACCCTTGGTTAGACACCTAGTGTTTCTCAAAACATATAGAAATCTCAGGGAGAAGTTCCCATCGAAGGGACATAAACGATATGTATTGTATTATGTACAAGAATGTATAATTAGTGAACAAAAAAAATCCAAACATAATTTACTTGTTGGGTTACTATAGCCCTTGTCTATACCAGAATGGAAGTGGGAAAGTATATCTATGGAGTTCATTACCATACTTCCTAAATTAAATCAGAAGGATTGTATCTTTGTGTTGGTGAAAAAATTGATGAAGTGTTCACATTTCTTTTCCATCTCCTAGGACTTTGAGGTCACAAAGGTAAAATACTTATTTTAAAGAGAATATTTTTCATCTACATGGGTTACCCTGAAACATTCTTAGTGATAGGGATGGTCAGTTTATCAAAAAAAATTGGACATAATTGTTTTAGTTGGCAAGAATTGAATTGTGAACAAGTACTAGATACTAGCCTCACATAGATGGACATATAGAGATTGTGAACAAGTGGCTAGAATGCTAACTCTAGAGCTATGTTTTGGCACAATAATGGGCATGGGTCAAATGAATGCATTTGTGGGAATAATCTTACAATACAAGTTATCACATGTCCATTGGGATGGAACCCTTCAAGGTACTATACTAGTATGAACAGCTTTCATTTATTGACGTGGTGTTATGTGATAGGTACACACCAAGGGCAAGGGACTAGCTTTATTAAGGGTAAGACAACCTGAGATTCTTGAAAGAGAACTTATAAATGACAAAAAATCAACAAATGATGTACGCTTATAGAAATTAGATCCAAATAAATTAAAAATGGTAGACTTGGTCTACCTCAAACTTTAGCCATACAAGATGTACTCATTGAAGGAAAAAGGGAAAGACAAATTGAAGCCACTATTTTATGGTGTTTAATTTCTAGCTCACAACATTTTTGAAGTTTCCTATGAGTTGAAACTTCTAGAAGGAAATTGCATGGATAACATCTTTCATGTCTCCTATCTCAAGAAAGTTGTGGGATAGAACATCATAGTAACTAAAAATCTTTCACTACTCAATAAAGAAGGGAAGCTCATATTGTAACCAACCAAAATCATTGATGTGTGCAAGAAGACTCTATGGAACTATACCTTGAGGGAATATATGGTATGTTGGGAACACTTTCCATTGGATGACGGGTCTTCAAAAAGTGAACACATTGTGAAACATCTGGCATTACATTTTTTTGACAGCAAGAAATCTTTTTGGATAGGAGAACTATAATGTTTCCATCATAAAATAAATAAATAATCAAACCTTTGCTAATGGGTCCATTGATTTAGAATATCTCAAAACCATTTTTATTTAATAGTTTTCATAGCTAGGTGTAGCTATTGATTATCTTTGCAAACCCTCAAAAAGTTTCTTTGAAGGGTATTTAAGCATGGCATGTAGGTAGTAGTGGGTATGTGATTTTTTTTCTTCTTCTTTGTATTGAAAATTCCAGTTGGGATTCTATATTTTTTGCCATTTTGGAAGTGAAAGATCTTCCCTACTCTGCTATTCTTGTTTAGGTGATATTTAACCCTCACCCTATGCCATGTGTGTGCTACTTGGCTTAGATCTGGCTAATTGGAGTATTAATCTTGTTTGCTAATATCATTGCCTCTACAAT
Organism: Cupressus sempervirens; assembly: GCA_028749045.1. Lineage (NCBI taxonomy): Eukaryota > Viridiplantae > Streptophyta > Pinopsida > Cupressales > Cupressaceae > Cupressus > Cupressus sempervirens. The sequence goes on from CM053786.1 coordinate 12,672,223, forward strand.
TAACTTTTGTTTGTGGTGCTAAAGTTACTTTAATTATATTCAATATTAATAATATCTTGGAGTTGAATCTAATAGTTTTTTGTATGTGGCTACACCCCTACTCCTAGTATGTATGAGCCCTCTCCATTTTTCCTCTAGATCAATTACTATGACACTATATCCCTATAGTGTACAACCCTCATAACTTCCTTACCATAAAGTACTGTCAAGTCTATTCAACCATACATTACCACCATATAGCTACCATATGTCATCTTGAGTCTACCATATAGACACCTTTCTATCCACCTAGCATCATATAGTGAAACATGTATTCCTAACTACCACATAATTTAGAAGATGTCTATCTCTTGATAGTACTTGATTACTTACTATAGTATAGTTATTAGTATCATAGTGTAAAAAAAGGAAGAATTTGTGCCAAATATAAATATTTGTTTGGAGATAGTCATAAACTATGGATGTAGTTGACCATATGATATCTCTATCATTATGGAGAAGGAGAAATCATTAAAAATGCAAGATATAAGAACATATCTTTTCATAGAACCTATTTTAGGTACTTTATGCTTGGGATTGTACATCATCTAGTTAGGCTGTGCACCTAACTGACCAGAAGGCCTCCTATTTTAACTATACTACCTCCCAATTAGATAGTATAGGATTTTTGATTCTCCTATCTTATGACATTATAAGTTATTGATGGAAGAAATACTAATATAGTGAAGATGTTGGGGAACTAGATCACTACAAAATTTTCCAACTTTCATCCTATCTTTGCATGTATGAATTTGTACCTTTACTATCATGGTTAGGAAGTTCCAGTTTTGCTTCCTTCATGTAGAATAATACACAATGAAATTTCCATTATTAACTTTTAAAACTCCTATCCTTGGCACATGTAAACCTCTGACATGATCCTCGAGAATTATCCTCTCACTATTATAATAAATGTTTATGGTGAGAATGCCTTGAAGGGAAATAATCTCAAAATGTCTTCTATCATTAATAACTTTATAACACTCAACATAAAGAGTGTCCTACCCATCAAGGTCAATCACAATTTGTTGCTTATTGTGCATCTTCATACTGCACCACAATAGATTTGTTTGCTATCCACAAAATGTTGGGTGGATAGTCGAGTCCAATTGACATCATCCTACTTTTTTAATCTTGCAAAGCTATGACTCATTTTAGCCAAATCATCAGCCACATCATTGCCTTCCTAGTAAAAGTTGTTCATGTAGACCTCATAAAGCCCATTCATCAAGATAGAAATTTTGTGAATGTTCAACTTAATCTTCTAGTTGCAACCGCCATCACCCTTAATGACCTTGATAATTAATAAGGATTTTCCCTTGATAGTTAACCTATCAATTCTTCACATAGCCACTATTGCCATATCCCATAAAACGACCAAGGCTTCTACTTCATTATTTTATCCCACTCCAAAGTTTCCTACATAGGTCACTAATAGATTTACCGCACTATCCTAGATAACCCCACTAACCATAGTATTTATAGGAATGATAGAGACATAAAAGTTAAGTTTCATCCATGATATTAGAGGGTGGTGGGGTTGGGTGCCACACAACTTGATATCTAGCCACCTTCATTATGAGGTCCCATGAAGTATCCAATTTAATATCTTGGTCACTCAGGGTGTTCAAGGGAGTCTTCCAAACGCAAATATCACTACATTCGTTTAGGAGCTTCAACAATTGAATGGCCACCATTGAGGAGCAAGTCACTTTATCCCAAAAGATGCAATTGTTTTTATTCTTCCAAATTTTCCAACAAATGAATAGGGGATGATTATCTAGAGGATTTTAAGGAATGGATGGTTGGAAGGCCTTTCCAGTAAAAAACTAATAGAGATCCATGTTAAAGCACCATTGAATCCCCCATTTAGAGATAATTTTCCTATAAACACCCTAAATATAGGGTTGATGTATGAGAAGGTGTTGGATGCATTTCACAACATTATAGCATAATGTACAACAATTATCCATTTGCCAACCTTTCTTCTAAGATTATCAATGGTGAGAATCACCCCATGCAAAGTCATCCACTAGAAGAAATTGATCTTTAGAAGGGTCCATAGATGCCAAGCATGCTTCCAATCTCTCGGTGCTTTACCTCTTGTGATGCAATAATTGTAAGAAGATTTCACCATGAATTCACCTAAGAGGGCCAAGTTCAACACTAAAGATTCTTCTATAGGGGTGGTGGGAATATGATACTTATCATTCATTTCTTGTAGCATGAAAAGAAATCCCATCCTAGGATAATTTTCATCTTGAAGTATTTTTCATTGGTTATTAGGTGTGATATAGTTTCAAGCCAACCCACCAAAATATCTAGAGAAATACTCTCTAACAAGTTGGAAATTGATAAAGTTGATGGGATCTCCCTTGAGCAATTGATCCTTCCAGAAGTTAATGATTTCCTCATCTTGTAAAAACTAGTGTATACCCTTCTTTAGAATTTTTTTGGTGTGTAACACATTGTTCCATTTTCTTGTTTGTGGAGGGAGAGCATTGGTAAAATATGATGATGAAATGGGTCAGCCCTCAAATACTTGGCCTTGACAATATTGCACCAATTACTCAAATAGTTAACTAGTCTCCACTGACCTTAAATAATAGGACCTTATTCAAATTTCCAATTCTTCTAATGTTAAGACCCCCTAGAGACATAAGAATACTAACTTTATCCCAGCTCACTAAGCTTATCCTAGTCATTTCCTCTATCCTTGACCATAGAAAATTTCTCTATATTTTCTCAATAATTTCCTTGTATCTTCTTGGGAGTTTAAAAGGGGAGAGAAAGTACAATAGTATGCCCTATAAGGAGGCTAAGATGAGCTAGAGTTTTTATCCATAGCTCAAAATTTTCCTTTCCACCCCACAATCTTTCTCTATATGTGTTCCACCAACCAATTCTAGTACTATGAAGATACATTCTTAATCATGAGTATGATACAAGGATAGGTGTAAGGTAAACCCACTTCATGGAATTCCAAGATTCAAACCACCTTTCTCCTTAGGTCGTTTTTGGTGTTATAAAATGCATCTTGATTTTTTGATCATTTATATATTGCCCAAAACCTCCTCACACTAGTTAAGATGGTTTTTCAAAGATTTTGCTTCATGGACAAAGGAAATAACAAAAAGGAAGATATCATCAGAAAATTATTGTAGCCCCTATGGAGGGTTCTAAGAGGTAGGTATTATGCCCTTTATTTTTCCTTGATGCGCTAAAGCCTTTAAGTTTCTTCGTAGCACCTCTACCACAATGATGAATAAATAAGGAGATAAGAGTGCTCAAAATATAAGAGGAGTAATTGAGAAGGGAGGAGTGAATCAGTTACCACAAAAATAAATCCCTAATCCCTTAGATGTTAGCACAAAATATAAACTTCACTAAAAAATACTAATGCTGAGTAAACAAATAGGCACTTTGTTTACACTAGTAAATGTCGTAAATCAATAAATACTTAACATGAATATCTTATGATATTTTTTGTGATTAACCTTACTTAACTTAGTTACACACACATAAAATAAATAGAATGAATACAAGTGACACCAAGATGTAACATGGAAACCCTATTTGGGAGAAACCACCAATTGCATCTAGGTACTAATTTTCACACTCCTAAAGGGAGCCCTATTAGGAGTCAACCTTGTGAAAGGTTATAAAAGAAACTATTAAGTGTGACCCAGTTAGACAATTTAATTACCTTTTTAGGAGTGACCTTATTATAGGTCTTTAGACAATTCAATATAGAAAATCCACCTTGTTAATGGATTTACAAATAAATGTTAATCCAACTCTATTAAGAGACTTAGGTCATTGCTACAATGGTTAGAGAATAATAATGAGATGATTTTATTTCAGATGCAACTGAATTGCTAAATACAATTCTCAATTTAGGCTTCTATACGTGATCCTTTCTGATCGAATCTATCTTCGCAGCTCCACAAGGATATTATTCTTATCCTTATATTTCACTTCCTCTAAACATCTTCAAATCTTCTATTCACTTGGTCATATTCAATCCTTAATTTGACCTTATATTTATATCTTATACATTGTCAAGTAATCTTTAATATAGCTTATAATAATTAATGTTCATCTCCTTAGTTGGATAGAGCCAACAAACAAAACTATTGAACTCAATAAGCCAAAAATAGAAAATCCTTTGTTAGTCAACCCTACCTGGTAGACACTAACATAGAAATGATTTTTCTATCTTAACCAAGTGAACTTAAATAACATTGCATCTTCACAAAGGTCCTTTCATAGCCAAGTGATATCTGTTAACATTGCTTCCATCCAACTTTCGTTCATTAATCAAGCAAGCTTGGTTAATACTCAATCTTTTGTGAACTTATCTTTGTCACCCAAGTGAACTTGATAGATATTGACTTTTCAAAGTGGCAAACTCTAGAATGCTCAGTAGACACAAGAAAATATCTTCTTCACTCGAGTAAGCTTGGCATACATTGACTGGTAAAGATATGACATTTTATGTAACATCAAAGACAATTGACCAATTATTTCAATGATCTCCCGCTTTCGAATTGATGGAAACACAAAATGTCATAATACAATGAAATTTTAGAGTAAGAATAAATTAAGGAAAATATCCTTAGTTTTATTCCGATTATCATCCATGAGAACTCCCTCTATCAGTTTTAACACCCTCTATCTTGAGTTTCTCTTTCTATTACCAAACTTGTTCTTCAACATCTTCTTCTAATAGCAAACTTTCCCTCTTTGATATCAGACCAAGTTTTTCAAATTTATGTGATATGAAAGTAAAATCTCCCTCTTTGACATCCCATACCAAGGACAATATGTAGTAAATATAAATGTACCTCATGTAATGATTCATATGCTTCAGATAGGGAAATGATCCCTAACTTTCCTCTTAGATATAAAAATACATCCTTAGGTAATGGCTCAATGCATATGCCTACAATTTTTTCTTTAGTATTCTTATATTCCAATCTTGCCTCTTTATCTTGCACTAGTTCTCTCAAAAAATGATATTTTATAGCAATGTGCTTGGTTTTGGTATGCATGATAGGATACTTTGATATATTAATTGTATTTGTGTTATCATAGAAGATAAACACTATATCCTTGATTTCTATCTTCATACCTACCAACAATTACTTGAACCAAACAATATTGGAACAATTAACTATTGATGTCACATATTTTTCCTCTGATGTAGATTGAGGAATACAATTCTACTTCTTACTTATCCAAGACAGTAGTCTTTTACCAAGTAAGAATGCCCCACCACTGGTTCTCTTCCTATCATCAACACTTTCTACCCAATCAACATCTGCAAAGGCTTTCAGATGTAGATTGCCTCCATTCTTGTACTATAATCCATAGTATTTAGTACCCTTCAAATACCTCCTGATTCTTTTGATTTCCATCATGTAATTTTCTTTAGGATTTTTTGAGAATCTTGCCACCATGCTAACTACTTATTCAATAACAAGCCTCATGTGTACTACATATTGCAATTTTCCAATCATTGATCTTTATATGGTCTGATCTAATTTCTTGGAATCATCATTTTTGAGAATCTTATATCCAATAGATAAAGGTGTTCCAATTGGTCTTGAATCTCCTATTCCAAATTTCTTTAGTATCTCCTTGATATATTTGGATTGAGTAATGTAGATACCATCTTTCTTCTACTAGATCTACAATCTAGAAAAGAATTATCTTTCCAAACATAGACATGTCTAATTCTTTATGCATCTCTTTTGAAAAAGCTTTGCATAAATCATCATTTCTTGTAAATAAATTGTCATCCACAAAGATTTCAGCCAATACAGTCTTCTTGTCTTGTCCTTCTTTGATATAAAGGCTATTATTATAATTTGTCTTTTCAAAACCAATATTTATCAAGTAGTTAGTCTTTCAAACCAAGTTCTATGAGCTTTATTGAGTCCATGCAATGCCTTGTGTAGTTTACAAACCATATCCTTTTTTTAGGAAATCTACAAAACCATTACATTGTTCTATGTAAACTTCCTCTTCAAGAATGCAGATCTCACATCTATTTGATAAACTTTAAATCCTCTATGTATAATGTAAGAAAGTAAAGTTCTAACACCTTCTAGTCTTGCAATAGGAACAAAAGTTTCACTATAATCAATACCTTCTTCTTGAGAATACCTTTTACATACTAACCTTGTTTTGTTTCTTGAGACTTTTCCATCTTCATTCAACTTATTTTTGAAAACCCACTTAGTGTCAATTACATTTTTATCCTTGGGTCTAGGAACAAGAGTCCAAGTTTTATTCTTCTCTATTTGTTCTATCTCTTCATTCATAGCTTCAATCCAACTTTCATTATCCAAATCATCTTTCACTAATCTAGGTTCAAATTCAACAAGAAAACATGTACCTTTCAATTTGTTTCTTATCATTATTCCATCTAACATGTCTCCAATTATTTGATTAGGTGCATGGTTCCTTCTAACATATCTTGCCAATAGATGTACTTTGGATTTAGAACTTGTTTAACTAGCTTTACCATGACCTTTTGTATCAAGCTTAGGTCTCAATGTCTATGACTTGGGTCTATCAGACTCTATTTACTCTAGCAATAGCTTGATAGCTTCTAACTATGACTCAGGTCATTCAGACTATGACTTAGGTTGCATTGGTTACAACTTAGTAGCCTTTGAAGATTTTGGGGAATTGAAAGGTGAAGTCTATTGACTTACAATTCGATTTGGCAATGTATCAAGTCCATAGTACACAAACTTTCTATAATACTCAATTTAAAATGTTGCTCTCTTATTCACTCTTTTTTGTAAACTCATCAATTCTTACATGTGCACTTTCAATGATGTTATGAGTTGATGAGTTCTAAAATTTATATCCTTTATTTTTGCAAGAGTATCTTAATAATATTCCTTCATCACCTTTGACATCAAATTTACCTTCCCTAGACTCTTTTTGAATATAACATTTTCTACCAAATAATTTTAAGTAACTTACATTAGATTTTTAGCCATACCATAGTTCATAAGGAGTTTGATTTGAGTCTTTCTTCAGCTATACTCTGTTCAAGGTATGCATTACCGTACTGATTGCCTCCATCCAAGATAAAAGCATGGATATATGTCACCTTTGGGGCTAACTTTATTGATCTAGAAGGACTAAATCTAGCCAAACCCAATCTAGCCAAAACCACATGGTATTGAGTAGGCACCAAGTGGCGTGTATACATCGACAGGGATCCGGTTAGACTAGATCCAATTGGGCTACATTAGACTAGATTCAATGTAGAAAGAACCCAAAAGATTATATAAGCCACAAATAGACAAATCTAGCAATCATTTCCATCATAGGAGCTTGCTAGAACTATGGAGCAAGAAGAGCTACTAGAGTCATTCGGTCGGATCAACTATGTCAGCATTTTCCCCCAAATTTTAAATATGTTTGCAGTTGTATTTTATGTTTCCTTAGGTAAAAATATGGTTTTTAATATGTCTTTTTAATGTATATTATTTTAAATAGCTCAATTTTTTTCATATTATTTTACATTTATATTTAAAGTATGGTAATATTAGATAAATTTTATAAAAAGTATTGAAATGTAGTAAAATTTTGACATTATTAGAGTAATTAGATTAATTGTAAAACATTGTTTATAGAAAATAGTTGAAGATTATATAGACAATATCAAAAAATTTAGAAAATATTAGAATAGTTATAAATGTTTAAAAGAACAAAAAAACACTATGAAGTATAGAAAATTAGTTAGATATAATACTAGGGAATTAAAAAAAAAATATTTGTTTTTATTAGAAATCATTAGAAATTGTTGTAAATGTAATAGTTTAGAAAGTACTGTAAACTAGTAACTAAAAGCATTAGATTGAACTAAATCAATATCTAGCTCTTATCATGAACACAAATAAATTCTAATTGAAACCTTAATATTGAACCTTAACATTGAACATTATAAATTATTGGTAAGTGTGGAACCTAACATTGAATGTAATTAGCCACAACATTAAACCCAATCAAACTCAAACTAAAACTCTCACATTGAACCATATTAGACTCTAACCCCTATATTGAACATTAAGTTCAAATATGTTGACCTAAACCCTACATGGTAAACCCTTTGTCTCTAGATCTCAAACTTGTAACCCTCCGTCTCTCTGTAAGTCCTAAACCCCATCTCTCTAAACCCTAAACCAATCTCTAACCCCATTATCCATAAACTTTTCTCTCTCTCTAGAACTGACATAACTTCATCTCTCCCAACACTAACCTTATCTCTCTCTTTCTAGATTTCATACTTTTTACCCTTTCTCTCTCTAACTCCTAGACTCCATCTCTCTAAACCCTAAATTGCTCTATAATTCATAAACCCCATCTCTCTAAAATCTAAACCACTCTTTAACTCCTAAATCCCATCTCTTTAAACCCTAAATTTCATTCTAAGTCCTAAACCCAATCTCTGTAACCCCATAATCCAAAAATCTCTCTCTCTCTCTCTCTCTCTCTCTCTCTCTCTCTCTCTCTCTCTCTCTCTCTCTCTCTCTCTCTCTAACTTAGATAACTTATCTCTTCCAAACTTGACCTCATCTCTATCTTTTTAGATTTCAAACTTTTAACCATTTGTCTCTTTCTAACTCCAAGACCCCATCTCTCTAAACCCTAAATTACTCTGTAACTCATAAACCCCATCTCTCTAAACTCTAAATTTCTCTCTAACTCTTAAACCCCATCTATTTAAACCCTAAACTACTCTCTAAGTCCTAAACCCCATCTCTTCAAACCCTAGACTACTGTCTAACCTCATAATCCCTAAACTTCTCTCTTTAGAACTAACATAACTTCATCTCACCCAATCCTAACCTTATCTCTCTCTTTCTAGATCTCAAACTTTTAACCCATTATATCTCTCTAATCCTAGATCCCATCTTTCCAAACCCTAAACCACTCTAAAACTTGTGAACCCCATCTCTCTAAACCCTAAACTACTCTCTAACGCCATAATCCCTTTAAAAACTTCATATCTCCCATCTCATCTCTCTCTATGTTACATAACTTCATCTCTCTATCATACATAGCCCCATCTCTCTCTCTCTCTCTCTCTCTCTCTCTCTCTCTCTCTCTCTCTCTCTCTCTCTCTCTCTCTCTCTCTCTCTCTCCCTTAACTCCTAAACCCCATCTCTCAAAACCCTAAACCGCTCTCTAACTCCTAAACCCCATATCTTTAAATCCTAAACCACTTGCTAAGTCCTAAACCCTGTCTCTTTAAACCCTAAACAACTCTCTAACTCCTAAATCCCATTTCTCTAAACCCTAAACCACTCTCTAACTCCTAAAACCCATATTTTAAATCCTAGACCACTTTCTAAGTCCTAAACCCCATCTCTTTAAACCCTAAACCATTCTCTAACTACTAAACCCCATTTCTATAAACCCTAATCCACACTCTAACCCCATAATGCCTAAACATGTTATCTAAATTGGATTTGTCCCTAATACTAAAAAAAAAATTAATGTAGTTAACATTTCTTTTAGCATTTTACAATACATATGTTTAACAAGATTCATTTACTATGTTTTGATTCAATTAGTTTATATAATAATGTATGTATATATACATAGATCTGTATTATTAGCTATCTAGTTTTGTTTGTTTATATCTTTCATCATTATGGCATCAAGGGTTCCTGATTCTAGAGAGGCTAACATACATGGTCATCCTCACAATGGTTCATCTTGTAGATTAACTACTAGTGCCTAGGATAGGGAAACATTATTTAGTGACACTCTTTAGTGCTTACAAAGCACATTTGATACTATTGATTAGAGCCTATAGGCTTCACCTATCCTACAACATAGGGATACGTTGTCTATGATTAGAGATGAGCTTGCTAGCATGATGCACACTATCAAGGGTTTTAACCCTTATGATAGTGTTAGGACACATTTTATAACACTCTACCTTTTACTGTTAGTGGTAGTTTGTGATGGACAGAGATAGATGAGATGGTCCTAGGGGAGAATTTGAAGAGAATGTTCCCACATTATCAACCTTTGAAAAAGGTCAAACGGTATTGTATTACAAGGTGTATTGATCCATTGGTGGCACCTTTCATATATCCTCATTGGTTGGCTACACATCACATGTGGCCCAAAAAGGATGAGTTCCCCTTATATTTATAAAAATAATTGTTTGTAAAATTTCATCTAAATCAAGAAGTTGATTACACTAATATCATTGGGCATGCTAAGTAGGGTCATGGTAGGTTCTAAGACAAATTTAGAAATAAAGATGTTCTTATGTCCATTAATAAATGGGCATTGATTGGTCCAAACCTTTTGGTGGTGCCAAAATGTTTGGAGTTAGTTGTAGCCAGAGATAGAGTGAAAGATGATACACATAAGTACAAGATGATTGTCACTATTTCTATGTAGGTGCATGAAATGTCTTCGAATGGAGTGCTCAGATACATGAAATTCTCACAATCTGCATCTATAGGTGGTCACACTATTGCATCATCTTTAGGTGATGATATGTATCATGAGGTTGTCATCGCATCTCCAATAGACATCTCTATAGAGTCTTCAAAAGACCACTTGAGGGCTATCAATACATGTTTTCCTAGTTATCTACTTTTAGCCTATCAAGTTATTCAATTGTTTAATGGACATCCACTTAGTGTGATGCCATCATATGTGAGTGGTATCATCAGAGGTACATAGGAGGCATAGGGTGGTCAAGGCCAGAGTACATACATGTTGTAGCTATAGTTCCACCACCTACCATATTTGAGGAGGATGCAACCGCCCCACTGAGGTAGGTTCTTACCCACCATGAAATTCATTACTCACAGTTATGCTCACAAATCCTATGCTTCACATTGGAGATATGACCTTTAGTGATATAGACTTGAGTGAGATAGGTAGGCATACATTTGTGATGATGATGGCATATGCGGACTTACAAACACCTATGTATCCTCTACAAAAGGATACAAAGGTTAAACTTTACAACATTGTCTATTTAATTTGACCTATAGGCTTTTTATTTAAAACTTTAGTAAAGTATAACTTGTGACATATTTTTTTATTCTATTGCATATAGATTGCATCTACAACTCATGTGAGTTGAGTTGGAGAGATAGCTATTGACCCTAGTCATCCTAAGTTACAGGTAAATTTAATTGCACTTACACTATTATTTATTGAATTTATACACATGCTCATGATACATTTCTTCTTATATTAGACACCAAGTTTGAGATCTCATCTGAGTTGATCACATCATGGAGCGCAATATGATCATGTTTGATGTTGATTTATGATGATATCATTTAGATTTACAACTATGGGACATTTTACATTTATGACATGCTCATATTTGACATATTCTCATATTAGCATGACATATATAACCATTTGCATTTATAGTGGACATATATGATATTTTGATGAGTTATGTGACCATTTACATTTATAGTTGACATATGTGTTTTTTCATGAGTTATGTGACCATTTACATTTATAGTTGACATATATGATTTTTTTCATGAATTATCTAACCATGTTAATATGTAGTTTATATATTTGATATTTACATAACTGTGGAAACATGTTTTTAAAATATCTATACATTATTATTTAGATAATTGTTAATGTGTAAGAAATTTACGTGTTCTATAAATTAATGAAAATATGTCTTGCATAATTTTCTAGGTGTGTTGTAAAAGTGTATAGAAAATATAAATGTAAATAGAAAGAATTACATTGTTTTTTAGATAATTGTTAATGTATAAGAAATTTACATGTTCTATAAATTAATGAAAATGCATCTTACATCATTTTCCAAGTGTGTTGTAATGGTGTATAAACATTGAAAAAAAAAGTAACCCTATGTAAACTATATATATATATATATATTTGGAATATTTTATGAATCATTAAACCTATCTATCAATTAGAACATTGCTGATTCATATGGTTAAGATCATTTCTATCTTTAATAATCTCCAACAACTTTTCATGCTCCTCAATTTCTAACCTCCACTTTGGTTTGCTGCATCTTTTTTTTGGCATAATGTCAAACTGAATCTTTGTGGCTAAAACCAAATGGTTTTAATGAAAAACTTTTTGGCCAGGCATGTATTCAATAAATTGAACACCATTGTGGTCAATTTTTGTTTGTTGATAATATGTTTCTACAAAATTAGATGTGTACTTAATTGAGTATTCTAAATAATATAGAAAAGAAATATTTTTTTACAATTAATCTCTCACTCTTTAATTAGTGGTATACACCTTATAAGGGGATAATCTATACCTTATCTAACAACTGAACCAATTGGATATGACTAGTTATCATCATTTCCACCTGGTTCAATCAACTTGATTATTGCTTTTATACATGTAAATAGATAATAATCTACACCTTCCACATTTTGAGGATCCACATACATAGCAAAGATGTCACCCAAAAATTACAAAAATAATGGAAACTATAAATAAATAAGTATGAAGACAAATACATATTAAAATGAAACATGCTTGTAGAAACTCACTTGGAACAACTATATTAGAAGTTACATGTTCATAATTAGTTGAATACATAGGATTATGAATGTCTATGTCATTGTCATCTTCTTCATAAGGGATACTTCTGATTACATTTTTCCATGTCCATTAAGAGACATATCCATTAAAAATATTCTTGCATTGACCCATTGCATTGTTTGAATGCAAACATCACAAATATATAATTTTTCTCTTACTTGAATTACTAGAGGTTTGTGTTGTCTAGTAGCAATCTGCTAATTTCAACAATGGGTTGGCAATTGTAAGGATTTGATCAATCAATATATGTAACACACTAAATTGGAAAGTATCTATGTCAATAATCAATATATTTAATTAATCATGTCAAAGAAAAATGGAAAGCTTATCATTCACTTCCCAAAAAAAGTGTTTATTATATGTTGTATCATGAGGAGAAAAATGAGATTTGCAATATTCAACAACTTGAATTTCTTTGTCTATTTTTGTATGTGTACAAGAAAGAAAATTGTATCAATTTTAACAAAATATAAAATAATTATCTAAAAGATGGTCATATACATCAAACTTGATTAGTACATAACAATATTATACCTAAAAGTTGAGTTTGCTAAAGTGCACACATTACACATGCTCCTGCTCCATCATGCCCTCTTTTCCCATGACCACTTTCAAAGAAGTTCCAAAGAAACTTTACATTCTATCTTGCATGTTGTGTTGCAAGAAAATTCAACACTTTTACAAACTTAAATTTCCCTCCAAAAAAAAATTAAAATAAATTTATGAGTAATCAAAGATCTATTGTTCAGTTAATTAAAAATGTGCATGCAATTTTAAAGTTTAACTTTCAGACACACATACCAGCACAACCATCAAACCAAATCCAATGTTATGAAGCATTCTTCCCATGATTCATGAGATCATCAAAGAACATTCCAAAATAATGGGCTACATAGCTCCTATCATGAACCCTATCATCACTATAATAAAAATATACCTTGTTAATGATAATGTGTTCCTCTGGATCGATACTTTCTACCCCATCCACCTCAAAGTGTGCATGTTTATAAGAAACGTGTACAAAAATTGTAGTTTGATCTGAGTGATAATATTTAGGTTTAATTTCATATTGAGGGGCAAAATTATAGTTCTCAAAGATGTTTACAATTGACAGATAACATCCTAGTGGAAAATAATTTTTTGAATCTTGAAACTATTTCGTTGCCATCTTCCACCATGACAATGCTAGATGTGTGGATAAATCATAGTTCTAAATTTATCCATAAAGTCACCATATGGAAAATTTCTCTCCTTCAAAGCTTTTTTTATTCTTCTCCATTGTTTGTTCAATATATCTCATACTCAAATATATTCCACACAACTAGTGTTGAAAAATCAGTATTGTCCTTTTCATATAGAAATTTTTGCAACCCTCCACAATTTGTACATGAATTTGTTATGTATTAAGCATTGAATTTATCTAACTCTTTACCATTATCACATAATAAATACTTGACAAATTGTATTGTCCTTCTAGGAATTATCACATCTAGCTTAAGTGTTTCCATAGCTTTTCTAAAATAGTGGAAATCAAGATGAAACTCAACATAATTTCAACAACAACATGTTCCACGTACCTTATTTATGAGTACAAAATACGGGTGCAACCTCTCAAAATTTCTTTGAAAATTTTTCCCACTTACAAATTATTTTTTGAGAGCTTCAAATAATTCACTTTTTGTTGTTCCTACAAAGTGTTTTGGACATGCTATTTTCATACCTATCTCTTTATCTTTCATATGTATAGTGTCTCTTCTATTGGAAGAAATACGTGACTAGCTGGTCAATTATTCAACAACCTATCTTCTAACATTTTCAAAAATTCTATCCTTTCAAGGAAGTTGACAAATATTAAACCAGTTCTTTTCAATGTTCACATCAACCAAATTCCCCTTTTTATGTATCTTTCAATGTTTCTTCTAGATAGATTGAGCATTTTAGAAATTTCTCAAACTTGTTTTCTTTGTGACAAGTCCTTTCTCGTAACCATAGTCATCAATGTTCTCCATGCAACACTTAAATCAACTACTTGAATTTTTTTATTAATAACATTTAATGCATCTATCAAATTCTAAACTATTGTTGCCTTGATAATATCTTTTGAGCCTTTCTTATCATTCATACCTAACAACTCTAGAGCAAGACTCATTTCTCTTTTCCTAAATAATCTTACAAATAATTGTACTTTACCAATCAGAGACTTATTTTGAAAAAAATATTCCCACATATTTTTCAGATGTAGCTTAATTATACTTTCAAGCATCATGTATTCAAATGATTCAATTTCTCTAAAAAGAGAGTCTTCATCCACCTCCAGCAAGTTTTTGAACTATAAACCATTCTTTCCAATTGTCCTACTGCTTTCTAGAAATTCAACAAGATCTTCTTCAACTTCAATCAATGGATCTTTAATTGCTAGCACTATTTTATGTTTTGTCCATCCTTTCTTCTTGTCATCTCTGACTCGATCATATCTTTTCACTCTTTTCACTTTATTCCCCGTTGTACAAAAACCTAAATAGAGAGCTTGAAATCACCTGCATACAAAAGACTTCCAAATTCAATTACATAAATAATACTATATCATAGACAATTTTTAAAAACTTTCAAATTTAGAAGCTTATTATATTTGAATGTCTATAAGACTACAAAACACTAAGACAGGTAGCTACATTAAAGCATTGTTAAATTTAGATTATAGAAATTATTAAATCTATTCAATAAATTAAATGATTTAACTATTTAATAATTTTAATAGTTTCATAACGTTTTAAAACACCTAAATTCATTCTAATAATTGATTTAAATCAAATTTATTAATAAATTCAAAATAAACAATAAATTTAATTAATTGATTCAATATAAAATTCTAATTTCCAAATATTTCTTCAATAAATTTTATTTGGTATAATAAAATTTCATGTAAACTTAACTTTTTTAATACTACAAATGAAAATATGAATTAAATATAACAATTTAAAGCTAAAGCTTTTCCTTTAAAATAAAAAGCTTATTTTATTGAATTAAATATAATAATTTTAAATAAAAAAATTACCTTTAAAATAATGAACCTATTTTATTTTTTAAAGCAGATAAAAATTTTAAGCTCACACATGTGACCTTATGTGGACAACCTTTTGGTCATACTGATCCAACCGGATATGGCTAGCACATTCTATGTGTCATCCGGTGTGGCACTTTCTTTCATTTTTTTGCAATTCTGAAGAACTTAACACTTCAGAGGCCAATTTTGTCATCAGAATTAGGGTTTTAGAAAAAAATACCACTCGATAGAACTTTTTATTAGAATTATGCCAATATAAAAATTTTATAGGTGACACAATATTGATTACAATAATTGTAAAATAATGCAACTAGGTGTTTCAACATTGAAGATGATGCACATTCAGAAAAATATAAAAATTAGTAGATGATATTGAAAAATAAAATAAAATGATGAATTATTCTAGAGGAAAGAGTCCTCTTTGATAATATATAACATTTGTAATGGTTAGCATAGATTTTCTAGGGAAAAGATGGTGGGAATGAAAAACTGTTAAATTATTGAAAAGTTCAACTTAAAATAGTTATAACAAAGAAAATGTATAATATTTTTGAAATTTCCTTTTTGATAATTCTAGGTACATATGTCATCAACAACATACTTCAAATTTAGATGAAAAATCATTTATTTGAAGTTATTTCTATGGTTAGAACTATAACCCGTAATTTGCTCAATTTTTAACACTATCAAAAAAGATCATTGAAAATTATTGAAACATACCATTTTTATTTTTTAAAATTTTAAAAACATAACATACATAAACTTTATCCTTTTATAAACATTTCATTAGTTTACACCAACTTAAAATTCAAAACATAAATATGACTTTTACATTGTTGAATGTTAACACTTTTTTCGATGTTAGTCTTTTCCTTTGTAAAAGGGTGACTCGTGTTTATAATTTTACCCTCCAATATTTGATTGCGACACTCTTTTCTATCATAAAAGTTCTTCCACAATCCATGATGAATTTGTTCCTTCTTTAAGCTATACCATTCTGTTGTGGTGTACCAGGGGCTGATACTTGTCACTCAATTCCTCTTTCAATGTAGAATTTGTTGAACTCATTGGAAATGAATTCATCACCTCTATCTGACCTTAAACACTTTGGCTTTTGTCTAATTAATTTTTTTACTCTTACCAGATACCACTTAAACTTTTGAAATGCTTCAAATTTATCTTTCAAATATATTGTAGTCATCATTCTAGAATAATCATTAACAAAAAAAATAAAATACTTATCTGCACTCTAACACTCTATTCAAATAGGTCCACATAAGTTTGTATAAACTAGCTCCAAGAAGTCTATAGATTGATAGCTCTTGCTTTTGAAATTTTTCTTTCCCATCTTACCAATTTGACAATTTTTGCATAGTCCCATATCAGGTTTCCTTGGACTAGGTATACCTCTCACTCTTTTGTTCTTGCTTATCTTGATTAGATTATCTACATGACATAACCTTTTATGTCAGAACCATCTTTCTTCTACTTAAGAAATAAAATATGAACTTTCACTAATATCTAGGTAGAATATGTTACATTTTTTTTGTTTACCAGACCCAACCAGATTTTCTTTTCCATCGAGTAGCTTGGCCTTGCCATTCATGAATTCTACCTTGAATCCAATGTTATTCAACTATGCCACGCACAGTAGATTATTCTTTAGTCCTTTAACCCAATAACTATTATCACATCTAATTTCATTGGCTAGTGAGATACAAACTTTTCCCTTTATGAATCATGGTTTATTGTTTCCAAATCTCACACTTCCACCATCGTAATGTTCCATATGTTCAAACTTTGTTTTATAACTAGTCATATGATGTGACCAACCAATGTCAATAATCTAAGTATCATTTCTTCTAACATGAGAGATAAGTTCCATTTTATCTCCTTCATCATTAGATTCATCTTTTACAACAATATAAACCATTTCATCATCTTCACTGATATCTAAATATTTAGCCATAAAACAAGATTTCTTAACTTTGTCCTTGTCATCCTTGATGTTCTTGAAATCCTTCTTGCCTATGTACTTCTTGTACTTGTTTTCATCTTTGTCTTCTATGTTTGGAAATCTTGGAACAATGTGTCCAACTTATTCACAAGAGAAATACATTAAAGGGATTTTACCTTTATACTTTCCGTTACCTTTGCTATATCTTCTTGCAAGCAATGCTTCAATGGCTTCAAGATCACTGGCAGGCCTATCTTCCTCTTAAATTTAAAAATGATTGCATTTAGAATTTTTAGCTTTCTTCTTGAGAGATACCTTGGATTCAAATGTAAACTCAAGATTACTAGAACTATGAGTATAATTATCATAGTTATTAGTTCAAATGTAATCAATCTTCCAACAAGAGCATCCAAAGTTATATTTTTATTTGGATCACATACCATCTCTTGAATAGTAGATAGTCTAATTATATAGACAGGAAGAAAGGTTCTAAGTACCTTGCTTACCACTATCATGTCTTCAATTTTTCCTCTAGAGGCTTTGATGGCACTAAAACTGGCTTTGATTATTTCAACATATTTTGAGAGGTTTTCATCCTCTCTTATTTTTGTCTAATCAAAATGACCTCTCAAGCTTTCTGCCTTGGCTCTTCTTACATTATCTATTGGTATGTTTTTGGTTGTGAAAAAAGCTTGAGTTATCAACAAATGTCACAAACACTAGACTTACCAGATCCACAAGAGGTAGTTAAGCCATGTTGCAAACCCAAAAAGGAGGTGCTAACCACCAAGTCAATAATCTCCCCCTTAGTACCACCTGAGGTTTCCACAATGACAGAATGAAAGAGACCTCTCAAGATTTAAACTTGTGATCCAAGGCTTTGATACCAATTGTTGGTATATTTTTCATTCTACTAAAATCTTGAGCTACCAATGAACATCACAAACACAAGACTTATAAGATCCATGAGAATTAGTTAAGCCATGTTGCAAACCCTGAAGGAGGTGGTGACCACCAAGTCAACAATATCATCAACTCCATAGATATCCTTCTGTTCAGTCTACATTTCATGAGTAGTAGCACATGTTGGAGTTGATGAAATCCAACTCCAAATATGCCTAAGATCACCTACATGCAATAACCTATCAAAGGGAAACCAATGAGAGAAGAGTGTGGAGCAAGGGAAAAACCCTAAGTGGACATGAGAGAGAAAATATGCAAACACAAAAAAAAAAAAAAATTTCTTAATGGAATGAGATATTGAGTTGTAAATGCAATGAGAGAGAGGCTTCTTATAAAGGCCTCATGGAATCTTCTAGAACAAGCTAGAAGACACTAGGAGATAAGTGCGACAATGAAGCATACATCCACATCAGGTGGAAAGTCCTCGAACAAGGTGAGAGGATAAGTATGACTTAGGAGAGAAGAAACTCCTATATTGTCAACAACTTAAAACAAACTCCTAGGCTACAACTAAATGAAATGAAGTTATCTATGTAAGCTTAAGTAAATAGAATAAATAATTAATTATTAATTATTTACTATAATAGCACATCCTTTGACCTCATCAAACTTAGCATACTTAAGAGTTGATGCAATGTCAATCATCATGATGTTATGAATTCTGTTCAACAATACCTTCCAAAGTTATTATTCCAATAGCAGCATTGTAAGCATTTTCTAAGTATTTCAAACCTTAACCATTGATGGTTGACAAGTGCAACTTTATAAGTTCTTGCCATGCCTGGAAGTTATCTTTGTTTAGCTTGGGAATCTGTCTTCTATAAGACATCATGATCTTTAGGTTAGGTCCTTGAAACCTTTCTCCGCAAGCACCAAGAGGATCTAATACCAATTATTATAAATATAAGAGGAGTAGTTGAGAGGGGAGGGGTGAATTAATTACCAAAAAAATAAATCCTTGATCCCTTAGATGTCAACACATATTGATGCTCGATAAATACATAGGTACTCAGTTTGCATTAGAAAATATTGTAACTCAATAAATGTTTAACATGAAATTGTTATGATATTTTCTATGCTTAACCTTACTTAACTTAGTTGCATAAACATAAAAGAAATAGCATGAAACAGGTGATTGGAAGATTTTATATGGAAACCCAATTTGGGAATAACCATCCATTACAACTAGTTACAAATTTTCACTCTTCTAAAGTGAGCCCTATTAGGAGCCAACCATGTTAAAGGCTATAAAACACACTATTATGTGTGACCCTATTGGAGGGTTTAATCATCCTATTAGGAGTGTCCTCATTAGAGGTCTTTAGACACTTCAACCTAGAAATCCCACCTTGTTAGAGGATTTACTTATAGTTGTTAAACCAACTATGCTAAGAGATTTAGATCACTGCTACAATGATTACATGGAACAATGAGATGACCTAATTTATGATGCAACTAAATTGCTGATTATAGATCTCAATTCTTGCTTGTATACTTGATCCTTTCTAACCGAATGTATCTTTGCAACTCCACAAGGATATTTTGATTATCCTTCTAATTCACTTCCTCTAAGCATCTTCAAATCTTTTATACACTTGCTCATATTAAATCCTCAACTTGACCTTATATTTTTAACTTACATAGTATCAAGTCAACATAAATAAAACTTAGAATAATTAATATTCATCATTTAAGTTAGCTAGAACCAACAAACAAAACTATTAAACTCAATATACAAAATAAGAAAATCCCTCATTAGTAAACCCTACTGAATAGACACTAACTTAGAAATGATTTTTCTATGTTAACCATGTGAACTCGGTTAACATTGCATCTTTACAAAGTTCCTTTGGTAACTAAGTGAGCTTGGTTAACACTGGTTCCATCAAAATTTCCCTCGTTAACCAAGTAAGCTTGGTTAGAACTCAATCTTTTGTGAACTTCTATTTGTCACCTAAGTGAACTCGGTAGACACTAACTTCTAAACTTGGCAAACTATGGAATAATTAGTAGACATAGGAAACTACCTTCTTCACATGAGTGAGCTTGCTATACACTGACTAGAAAAGATATGACACTTTTTGCAACATCAATGACAATAAAATATTAACCAATTATTTTCAACAAGGAGAATGCCTTATTGAAGAACTTAGTAGGAGGTAAAAAATCTCCATGTGATCCCATTCAAGAGATCTAAAAAGTGGACCATGGAAACAATAGGTATCATTTTATCCTAACTAAGCTGCTAGTGAATCCTATTTTGCTAAGACTGATAGACAAAAAATCTCTCCTTACCTTATCACAAGCCTTAAAAATGTCAAGTTTTAGGGCCATGCCTAGGTTCCCATATTTTTGCATGGAGTGGATCACCAAATAGGTATTACTAACTACATAAAAAATTTGTCTTCTTGGGACACACTCATTCTGATAAAGACCAATGAAGTTGTGTAATAGGGGATTTGATACAGTTCACCATAATTTCAAAGAGGATCTTGTAAATTGTATTGGAAAGGCTTATAGGTCTAAATTCCATAAGATATCATAGTTCATCATTTTTTGTTATCAAAACAATAAAGGTCTAGTTGAGTTTTTTCTACAACTTATAGTTTGAACAAAGCCCCTTGTAGAATGGAGAATATCATACTCAAAAATGTCCTAGAACTCCTAGAAAAATATAAGGGGAACACATTAGGCCCTAGGGCCTTATATGGTCACATGGAAAAAAAATATTTTCTCACTTCTTCTTTCATGACCTTATCACCAGGTCATTGTTTCTTTGATCATCAATGATCAAGTTAACAATCCTTAAACTATATATTATCCAGAGTGTTGGTATCAATATGGGCTAGAGGAAGGTTGTAGATAACCTAAAATTATTTGGAAACCCACACCTCCATCCTGACCTCCTCCAAGATCTCATTTCCAAAATTGCCTAAAAATATGCTTATTGCATTCCTCTTTTTTCTCTTCGAAGTTGATCTTTGGAAGAAGAAAATGTTCTTGTCAACCTCCACTAGCCACTGAACCCTTGACCATTATTTCCAAAATATTTCCTCTCTATCTAAAAATGTATTCCATTGGGCACTACAAGCCTTTTCCTCTTGTTGGTCTTCATGAAATGAGAAACCATTGACCATATTCATTGGAGGTTTCCAAGATTCTTCTTAGTCACTTTCTTTTCCTTAAAAATGTTACCAAAAAAAATTTAATCCGGCCTCTAACCTCCTTATAAATATTTTATAATTTCCTAGCAATGTAGAATATTGTTGAGCCTTGGACAAGAGTGTTCCACCATCAAGAGATACAATCCCTAAAATCAAGATGAGAGTGCCACATTATTTCACACCTAAAGTATCTTCTTCTACAAGTTTGGTTCTACTTCCAAGAGAAGAGAATCATAGAATGGTTAGAGATGGTGCTTAGGTACTCCATTAGGGAGCTATATGAGACAATATCTCAGTCACCATAGATTAGATAAAAATCAAGTCTAAGCTGAATCATGTTTTTTCCCAATCTATTGTTTGAACAGTTAAAACAAGTTCCCTGGAGATCAATATCAAGAAGGTCGTTATGACCTAGGACATTCTCTAGGTCATACATACATTCAAAGAAGTCCTCTAAGCCTCCCATTTTCTTTGAGGGGTACATCAGGGTGTTAAAATCTCTCATTCACAACATGCTCTAATTTCTCAACAAGTCCACAAGTTTTTTTACCTCCTCCTAGACCAAAAGCTGACCATTACAGTTATTGGGGGCATAGAAATTAAATAGGTTCCATTTACGAGTTTTAGAGGCAAAGATACCAACAATAAAATGAGGGTTTAGGAGGATCTCTCTACCTGTGACATTATCATGAATCCAAAGAATTTCTATGCCCCTCAAAGAACCCATCACTACACTATAAGAAATTTTTGCACCTAGCCAGACATACTTAGCCACTTTTAAAATGTTTGTGTTGTCTTTTTAACTTCCTACAAAAGAATCGTGTCCTCTTTCAATTCAATTATCTCTTTATACTGCTTCCTATAGATATTAAGTCCTCTCACATTCTAGGATATAATTTTAAATTTTTTTGGTATCTAAATATTCTCTAGGGTCTTTTCCTTTCCCTGTGCTACATCTCTCATTGTCTTCTTCTAATGAATGGTGTTATACCTCTCACTATCTCCAACATCAGCCTTCCTCACACTCCAAAATTTCCTTTTCGGTAACGTCCATCCAACATCACTTTCTAGGGAAAAATTATTCATAACGCGAGCCTAGAGAGGAGAACACACATCTACAATGCCTAAGATAAAAACCTCTAGGATAGGCTTTAGATTAGTCAAATAGTTTCCACTCTTAGAGGGGTTCTTGAGGGGGTCTAAAATATGGGTATTCCTAACCTCTTGCAAAAATTTCTAAAAACTATTCACTATCTCCCCCTTCTAGATAGTGGCCAACTTAGTCTAAATTGAGGAAATCTCCCCTTATTCAAGTCCATGATCATCCCCTTCCTCATTCACTAAGGCACAACAAAAACTCTCCTTAGCTCCAAGGTTTCTATTATCAGTGGCCATTTCTACATCTAAATTCATGGATAGTCATTCATCCTTTTTATGGAGTCCCTCACTCCCACCTAAAGGTTGAGTAGACTTTATTTTGAAAGCCTTAGGAGGCTCTTTTCCTAGTCCCTAGCTTTAGATATATTTGATCTTTCAACCACAACCACACCAAAGGAGGAGATGTTTTCCTTTAGCTTCTCACTATGACGATAGTGCACAACCAGGTGACCAAACATATTTCAATTGTGGCCTAAAAATTTGCAAAATTCTCATACACAATAGGTTGTAACCAAATACTAACTTTTAATTTTAGGGCCACAAATGTTGGTAGGGGTTTATTCATCACCACATTTATACAGAATCTAGCAAACACTAGTCTTGGCCTTGGTGCTGCTAGTTATGTTGACTTTAATGATGTACCTTAGAGAGTCTCCAATCCACCTAAAAATCCTCTCATCCTAGAATTTCAAAGGGATGCCCAAAAATTTGACAAAACAAGTGCAAGCCTATGCAAATCCATATTGGGGCAAAAACATAGTTTCCATTTGGCAAGCATTAAAAGGTGTTTACCACATTAGGGCCCTTGTGAGGGAGGGGTTCCATATAGGCCAAGTCATCAGGAATGCCAGCCAACCCAACATGCATGTATATCAATGAAATCAAACATCTAGCACCTTTGAATTAATTTTTAAATAGAGAATAGAAGTCAAATAACATGCATGTATATCAATGAAATCAAAAAAGTACTACCTTTGAACCTATTTTTAAAGAACGGAAATTTTAAAATTTAGTATGAACATGAGGATGAATAAACTTTTGTACAGCAACAATAAAGTACTAAAATATAAAAAGTGCCAACATGTATAATACTTATTCATTAATTTTTTATTTTTTTTTTCAATCAAACATTTTGATGCCTTGTACAATATTACATAAATTGCCTTTAATGATTATGCATTTTTTTGCATTGCTTCCTTGCATATTTCATTTTAAGTCTGTTCAATTGATTTCTTGGTTTCAATATTAATTGTTTTGGGTTTGTTTGGCAACGAGAATACGTATATGTAAATTCTTAAAATTTCAAATTCTCTATTTGGGTGCACAAAATTAGAATTGAAAATTGGAATAAAATAGGAATATGTATTTCAATTTTGGCTAAATAATAAACATTTTTAATTCCACCTAAATAGCTGGAATTGGAATACGTATTCCTATTCCAGTTTTATTTATTTTAGAAAACATAAATTTTTGGTTCCCTGAATTCCCCATCAAATTCATTCTAAACCAAATAGAGAATAAGAATATGTATCCCTATTTTCTATTTTAGAATAACAATTCATATTCCCATATTTATATTCTTGCAGCCGAATGAACCATTATTAGTGATATTTGTACTTTATCATGTCCAAATCCATCATTAATATTATTATATGGAGTCACTAGGTTGAAAATCCTTCCTTAATCTCCTTTTTCTATTTAGGGATACCTGAAAAATTCAACTTGTCTTGGTAAGAAAGGAATGACAATACTCTGTGAAGTCATATTCCATGATAATAGGTCAATTAAAGTTTCGTCAAAGAAGTGGCTAAGAATACTAATGCATGATCAGGGATATGGATGAACATGTCATGAAATTTGTGCTTCTTTAATTACCTGAAATATACAATGTAGGATGTTAGGTAGTTTTCAACATAATTTAATATTTCTACTTGTACTATTGTAACCAGAGAGAGAAATTATTCACCACAGAGAACATCAGAGGAAGTCAAAGATTGCCTCTTATTTATTTTTTTGATGAATAGTCCTATTCTATTAAAAAAATATACTTAGAATACAATTCACAAAAAAGGGGTCAAGGGATACAAGATGACCCCGCGAGAGAGTTCAGATGGCCTAAGCCAAATCTAAACACATGGCATCAGGCGAAAATAGCAACCATTCATAAAATTAAAAAAAGACATATATAGCAACCTCAGGCTACCAAAGAAGTGGCAACCGAGGGAGGAGGATCATCTTTGTCATTAAAACCCCAATCATTGGTGGGATTGGGGGGTGGGCTGGGTAGAGACCAGCCGTCATTAGGAGTAGCAGCAGCGGGGGGATCAGTGGTAGCCTCCACATCTATGACCTCAAGTCACGGAGGAGAGATCGCCAATGCCAGGCAGGGCCATTTTCTAGCATTATCTCAATGAGCGCCAAGAGGAGGAGCTAGGGACCAGCCAGAGCCACCATGGGGTGGGAAGGCAAAGTAGCACATCCAGCTTCTAGCCCAAACACTGGGTGTCAAGGTGTCTACGGAGGCATCTAGAGGTACTCGAGCCACAGTGCAAGGGGCATTGTCCTAGTGGTTGAGCAGCTCCTGTAGGTGAGCAACTTCCAGGGCAACTTTTTTAGCTTGCACTCGTATCTGCATAATAAAATTGTTACAAATACAAGCTTTAGTATGTACATTGCAATGTTAACATCCAAAAACCTATGTGTGAATAAAACAACATTTCTATCTTTCCACAGAGTAAACAAAATTTCCATCCAGAATGTATGCCAGGTCTGGGAGTACTTTCTAGGAATTCTAGGGGAATCACCTAGCAAGATCATGTGCCACAAAAATGGTTTAGGCCTAAAGGGATTGAAAAAATCTTGAATCTAGTGCCAGTAATTCTACATACATTGACAAAACCAAAAAATATGTAGAAAAGACTCAGGCTGACCACATAAGGGGCATCTAGGATCAAGAACTCCAAAGTGCTTGAGCTGAGGCCCCAGGGGAAGACCTTGGAAGGCAAGGCACCAAGCAAAGTGGATGATCTTTGGCTCAATAATAGTGCACCAGATGGTATCAAAGTGTTTTCACCAGTGAGAGAGCAAAGATTACAAATGTCATCTCTTGTTGAGCGTGTCTACAATCAGAAGATGGGGTGAAAGCCATCGGTATCCCTTATTGGGCTTGTTGTTGGCAAATGGAGTGTCAGAATACCACTTCTAGTCATGCCACCAATAACGATGAAACTAAATTCCCACCTTATGCACCAAATGAACAGGGATGGAGGAAAGCAATAGGTCGAAAGTCTGCCAGTCTGAACGGACAAGGTGGTACTAAACCTGTATGTCTTCCCAAGTCCTGAAACTCATAGTGACTCTGGAAAAGAGATCTTTGGTAGTTTTGATGCCACATTTGGAAAAATGAAGAGCACTTGCACCTTGGGTCTTGGCAAGATGATTACCCTAAATGACAAACAAGGGAGACCACCAAATATTATGTTGATTCAAGGAGAGGCCATTATGAAAGTCATCCCCAGCCCAATGAAGCCAAGGCTTGATAGCTTCCCAAGCTTTCCATATGCTCTTGATAACAAATGAGCCCTATATGAAAATAGGTTCATGCATGATGATAAGGGTTTATAAACAAATCCCCTTCTACGTAGGTCTATTGACAATGAAGCTAGAAGAAATGCAATGGCAAAATAGAACCTTCCAAGCTTCGTCTCTAGTAATAGCTCAAATGATCCACTTGGTGCAAAGAGAAAGGCCTTATTTTTGAGTGGAAAGTAGACTGAGGCCACCAGATTCTTTTGGGAGGCAAGAAAAATCCCGAGCGACTCTGTGGAATCCATGATGATCGAAACCAGAAGCCAAGAGGAAATCTCTGAGTAGGCATTCTAGTTTAAGATAGGAAGCTCTGGAAGGAGCCCAACAGGAAGAATAATAAACATGGGTGGCCATTAAAATATTAGAACAAGTCTGGAATTTACGAGCAAGAGAGAGCGGCTTGGTAATCTAGTAATCAAGCATTTTTGCAATCTTAGCAAGGATAACATTCCAAAGATCTAGAGGTGAAGCCTAAAAGGAAAAAGGGATGCCAAGAAAGTGAAAAATTTCACCATGAGTGACCCATTTCCACTCAAACTAGTTGAGCCAGGGTGGAGCTAACGAAAAAGACTGGTGGTAGCAAAGCGTTTTATGCCATTGAATGGTAGAGCCAGAGGCTTGACAAAAAGTCTCCAGACAAGAGAGTGCATTGTTGATGATGAATGTACACTCTGATACCATTGATGAAGGGCCAAACTACCCTACCAACTCATAACCAAGAATGAAACAATATGAAGACAAAGAGAGATAAAATGCTTTCCAAGAAATTTTATTAAACTTGAAAATCCTTAGCAATTACAATAACCTTTCTGCAAGATCTCTCAAGATCCAATCCAAGCTCAAGCTAGTCTAGATCCACACTCTGGTAGAAACCTCGAAGATCTCAACTTGTGCTCACAAGCCACCAAGCAACCTCCTTGTTTCTAAACCGCAGTCACTAGCTCTTCTCCAACTTTATCCAAGATCCAACTGTAAATTGCCTCACATTCGGCGCTCTGTCTACACACTCACAAGTCCATCGAAATCTTTCTACAAACTATCTCACATTCGACACTCTGTCCACAGACTCAAGACAACTCACTCTTCACTTCCTCCTTCTCTTTCACAGCTTGAAGCCTTCACACTTTCCAACTTTCCTTTCCAACGCTTCTCCTTCTCGAGCTTCCACTTCTCAACCTTCTACTCTTCGAGCTTCTACTCCTTGAGCTTGATTAGAAATGCTCATATGCCTTGCTTAAATAGGCACTGACCACCCAATATATGACTTATCCACAACCTTCTAGAATTTCTCCACAACCTTCTACAACTTCCATAACTTTCTACAATAACCACAACTTTCTACAATATTCATAACTTTTTTAGAATTCTACCCACACACCTCAATAGATGGAATGACAACCATTTATTTTTTATTTTTTTCTATTATGCCACCTATTCACCTCGAAAATAGAAATCCTCTTTTTCTTTCTTTTCTCCTTTTTCCCCTTTTTTATTTTTTTATTATTTCTCCTCTAATTTTCATCACTTTCTCTCTCCTCCACAAATTTTTTTTTTTTTTTTTTCAAATTTTTTTCAAATTTTTTTTTCCCAATAATTTTACCATGCAAGATGCTCCTGCATCAGTTGATGCTTTCCTCCTCTTCAAGAAGAGAAAGGAAGGAATCATCAGCAAAATGACCATTGACAAGTTGGGATGTAGAATTAAGCAAGGCAATACCGTGAACCAAACATGAGGAAATAGAATGTGCAAGCAGGTACCGAAGCCCTTTAGCAACAAGAATGTAAAGCACTAGAGCTAAAGGACTACCTTGCCTGATGGAGTGAAAGAGCCCAAAGGCCTTAGACTGTGAATTATTAATGGTAATGCAAGCATTAGCATCACCAAAAAGAATCACCACAGATTGAATAAAGTTGGGACCAAATTCCAGAGCCTAGAGAATAGCTAGGATGAAGGGCCATTCAATGCAGTCATAGGATTTGGAAAAATCTATCTTCAAAAAGATAGCCTTCTGTTTGGACTTGTAAGCCCATTCCATCCCTTCCCAGAGAGCAATAATGTTATCAAGAATGTATCTAGATTTGATGAAGCCAGTTTGCTCAGGCCACACAATTAGAGGTAGCATGTGCCTGATTTTGAGAGAGAGTGCCTTCGCAATTATCTTATAAGCCACATTCAGAAGGGTGATGGCCCTCCAGGTACAAATATCCTTCGGATCACCAGCCTTAGGTATGAATTTAATATTTCCTTTATTGATAATGGCTCCTAAGATTTTAGAATGATATGCTTCAACATAGACTTTATGTAGATCAGGGCCAATTTGCTCCCAAAGTTGTTTGTAAAACTCACAGGGAAAGCCATCACACCTAGGTGATTTGTCATCTGCCATAGAAAAGGAAGCCTCTTTAAAATGGTTGAGGGAAAGAAGTTGCTCACAAAAAGCACGTTGCTCCCCTGCAAGGCGGTTTGGAGTAATAGAGATGCATTTTCAGAGAGCTTCTTCATGGGCAACCAAATTTCCTTGCAAAGCAAAGACATTCTCATAATGATGAATGAATGCTTACAGGATGTTGGGGAGACTGGACAGAACAATCATACCCTATTTAAGTTTTGGAATCCCAACTTTGCTATGATGGGTACATAGAGCATGAGAAAATTCCTTTGAGGCTTTTTCACCAACCTCCAACCAGTGGAGACGGGCAATGAGTTGAGCTCCATGGGCAGCATAGTTGTCAGCAACTTGCTTGTCATGGTGAATCTTGCCAAGCTGAACTTGTAGATCTGCATAAAAGAGGTTAAGAGTGAGAGCCTCAGAATCTTTTCTGAGGGCAAGGGTGTTAGCTGCATAAGCCCTTTCTTAGAATATGGTGACTTGACACCCATAGATACATAGGAATCATGCAGTTCTGGCAATGGCATCATTCCACCATTTAATCCAACCCCTTTGAGAATGTGGACATGGCTCAGGGATTACTTTAGAGATGAATCTTCACCTTTTGGTGATCTCGTCTGATGGGTCAATCATCATTTGGAAAATATTTATCATATTCGAGTCCAACCACATCGCTGGATATTTATCATATTTGGGTCCAACGCCTCGGGTGGTTGCCCATTAGTTATCACATGATTGGTCAAAAATATCGATGCAATCGCCAATGTGATATACATTTTGGATACATTTATTTTAAACAATTTGCCAGCCTTTCGATGCGGTTTATTATTGGCCGATATTATTTCTCCATTACTACAACCATATTAATTTTTCCTTGGGTTGGGTGTCGCCAACCATTTTACCGATGTGTGTCGATCACCCGCCCCATTTAGCCAACTGTTTCCTACTATAGGCTTGCATCAAAAGGTGCATTTTTCCTTCATTTGACATTCTCGCTTGTTAATCCTGCCTAATTCGCCAACCTAGATTTGAGTATAAGAAATTATTATTCTACCCAATTTGCTATTTTTTGTTCTAAAGACTAGCATTTCTTATTGCTTCCAAACTTTCAGAGTGCTAAGTGCATTGGCCATTCACTCGTGGACCTGGTTTTTGTAAAAGGCAAGTGATTTTTAAATTATTTTGTAAGTGGTACTGGTTATTTTTTTAGTTTCACTATCTAGTGTCCGCTGGTGACTGGACATCTCACATGCTAAGATAGCCTATAGGTATTAGGTTTGTGAATTATATTGGGTATTACCATAGACTGTAGTACTGTAGTAGTAGTACCCTTTTTTTGAAAATGAATCATATTATTTTTATTATATGTAGTCTAAGTAGTTAAGTCTTTTGCTCAACAACTAAGTTGATATTTTTTTTGCAACCTTTATCGGTTTGCCATGTCAAACAAGAGGGGTCCGATCTCTGAAATCCAAGAGAGGCCACCATTACCAAAATGTAGAACCATAGTAGCATATTTTGGTGGTGGAAATGTTGGAAACCTACAAGATTCACAAGTTAGATCTCCAGTGGTTACTAAAAAAGGAGATTCATCACAAGTTGGACCCTTAGATAGTATTGAAGTTCAAGTTGGTGAATCTGATATCTCAGTTGAGGAGGAACTTGAACAAGATTTGGAGTAACTTCCCCCAAGTAGGGAGCCACAAACTGCGATTATAGAGTTGGAGTCAGTCTCGAACTAGTCGGTTGAGAAAACCAAAAATGATTCCATAAATCAGGTTCATGCACAAAAGGGGAAAAAAAGAAAACTGGAATCGAAGAAAGATCGATCTCATTGGGATTTTTCTAAAAGGAATTTTCAGTTAGAATGGGTGGAAAAGTACTGATTCATTGAACTAGTACCCAATCCAAATGATGGTAAGCCTACTGCAGAATGCAGATGTAAGATTTGCATAGAGATAACAAAGAAGGAGAAGAGGCTGTAGCTTAAAATTGATACCATAGAAAAGCATGTCGGTAAAGTTTACAAGAAGGAAATTATAGATGGAGTCAAAAAATCTGTGCTAACTTGGAAAACAAAGGAGAACTGTCTGCATATCAAGAATGCTGAAATATACGAGTTACACTAGCAAATACGGGAGAAGCGTTCTACAGTAAAAGGTTCCATTGAAGATTTCATTGGGAAAGAAACGGAAGTGCAAAATATGGGAAAAGTAGTTCAATTAGGTGTGGTCTTTTATATATTGAGTAGAGGATGCCCTATGATGGACTACCCTACAATGATTGCATTATTGCATCTTTTGAAAACTCGAAACTATCCTAACAATCACTGGTCAGTAAACAACGGGTGGGAATGGGCTAAATGTCTTGCATAGGTTGAAATAGAAGATATGAAGGAATTTATAAAAAACTCAGATTTAATTGCATTGTCTCTAGATGAAGTTATAGCAATTGATAATACTTCATGGGTGTGCACGCATGTTTATACTGTAAACAATCTTTGTCGTCAACCATTTCTACTATCTATTGCTAAATTGGATCGTAGTGCGATAGCTGAAAACTTCTATGAATTATTAAAGAATACTGTAATTGAATCTGGAGGTTTGGATAGCATGGAGATTGCCAAAAAGTTGGTGTGTGTTGGAGCAGATGGCGCTTCGATTATGCAAGGTCATAAAGGCGGTCTTTGCAAAAAGATCAAGAATGATTTTGCACCCTACGCTATTCCCATTCATTGCATGGCCCATCGAATGAATCTAGCTTTTGGAATTGTCAGCAATTTTGGTTGTGTAAGTAAAGTGGAATCTCTTATCAAAGAGATTTACCAATACTTTTTTCAAAGTCCAAAATGAGTCTGAGAATTTCAACACTTTGTTGTAGGACTTACTGATGGGAGGAAGCTTCTTAAAGACAATGATACTAGATGGATCTCTTTGGATGGACCAGTGCATCGAGTAATGTCTAAATACCCGTCATTTCTTGGACTAATCCACTCTGTGTGAGACAGATTCCCTCAGCTATATTCAAGCCTAACTAATGTTAAGGCACTCTTAACTTTAGTAGCTATTCTCCCCATGCTACAGGACATGAGAAATATTATAAAAAAGGTTCAAAAAAGAGCTATGTACATTGCAAAATATAATAAGATGTGTAAAATGACATGTAGTAGCCTAGATACTCTATATCAATTATTACCATTAGATGAAACAAAGTTTGCAAAGTGGTTAGAAATCTCAGATTTGAACAATCCTAGGAACATTTTATATATTGGTGCAAATGATGAGGTATATGCCAAGGTACATGGAGTTGACATACCAATGCAGTACTATGCCCATATCAACCCCAACGAAGAAGGAAGCGAAGTTGAATCAAAACCAGAGAAGGTACTTTCACATGTTACAAGTGAAGCCTTTGAGAAGATCAAAGACTCTGTGCTTGACTCTGTCAAGTGAGTTTGCTACAATCTGTCGTCACAAATTATATTCAGATTCCCTCCAGAGGAACTGCTAGAAGTAATGTCAATTGTTTTTCCACAATATTGGTCTCTAAACAGTCCAACTAATTTTTGAAGAAGGATGACAACTCTGATTCAACATTTTTGCACACCTAAAGTAATCAATGGAGTCACCATAAATGAAATTTTAGATGAAACTCGACTGAGAGATCAATCATACTCTTTTGCAAACATAATAAGGGAACAATATGCTGTTATGGAGAATCCAAATGAAGAGAGAGTGGTAACAAAGCTTTGGAAAAACATTGGTGAGAGCAATCAGTTGAGAGAGGCAATACTAGAATATTTCAAGCTTACCAGTTTATGTTTGACAATGATATTAGGTTCAGTGGAGGATGAGAGAGTTTTCAGTACTTTGGGCTTCCTTAAGTCAAAGGTTAGAAACAAATTAGACAAAAATTTGGATAATTGTCTGACGCTCTATAATTCTAGGTATGAGGTAGAAATTTTCCCTTATGACAGGGTTGTCAGTATTTGGAGAAAGTGATGTCAAAGAAGAGGGATTGCTAACATTTGGTAGTGGTAGTGGCAGTGGTTCATATCATGATATTGAAAGTCAAAGCAATGAAGATGATGTTGAATTTGGCATGCATAATGAGTCTGATGCTGACGGTGAATCTGAAGAAAACACAACAAACAATGAAATTTTATATGCAATAAATGAGGAAGATTCTGATGATAGTAATGCTGAGCCAGTCTAGGCAGAATGGCAACTATAGAAGCTTCTCAACCTTTTGCATGAGTCAAGTAGTAGGCTAGTAGCTCTGATCTAAGACTCTACCTACTAATTAATTATGTAACATGTTTGTAGAAGTTAATTTATAGCCTTCATTCACTGTCCCTTTATAGATGCTTAATTTTATTTATTTATTTTTGAACATGTTGATGTTACAAACTTAGCACTTACATGTGGAGATTTTCATTGATTGCATTTTTTTAAAATGTTGAGATTTTCATTGATTCTAGTTTTTTCTTTAAGAAATTGTAACATAATGCATTTAATAGAATAAGATCCATTTAAAAAAAATTGTATTATAATTTATAATTACAAATCAGCCTGTAACATAATACATTTAACGATTGTCAATTACAAACAATTACAACCCTTTGCAAATGACTCGACAGTGAATTCCCTTTTGTAGATACAAGGGAGCAACAATAGCTGTAGGTCAGTTTGTAATTGTATATATGATTATATATGTTGGCTCTTGATTCTTGATATGCCATAGTATGCTACTATGCTAGTGCCTTGCTGCCCAACTATCCTGATATGCTGGCTCTTGATTCCTGTAACAATTAACATTAAAAAAAGTTGAAATTAAATATAAAATTTGAAATTAAAGAGAAACAAGTAACAAAATGATTATAGTTCTATCACTTACTAAGTTGTTACAGTATTACTACTTAGTGCTATCGGCTATGACTACCACCGATAGCAACAGTAACAGTTTGAGAAGATGACCCAGCTTCACTAAATTTCTTTAGGGTGCTCCATTCTACATCATTTGGATGCCCCATTTTTTTGAGGTTGTAGCTAATTAGTTGTAGTCTTGTCAAAAGAAAAAACCTTCTAAGAGATTGAATCATATGATAAGAGGAATCTATCTATAGCATCACTCATTGTTGATAGTGGTTTGATGCAACTTGCAATTCCCTCCAGAGTGAATTCCTCGGGCAATTCCCCTAAATGAGAATTCATCCTGACCTACAACTTTTTCATGTAATTTTTTTTCCAATGAATGTGCTTTCTAAGTTACCAGGGTTTAGTAATCCAACATTCAACAAGTTCACTATGGTTTTATTCATCTTCATCAACTCTTTGGAAGCAGAATTGAGCGATTCACCAATTCACATTATTTCTTCACAATGTTGAGAGACATTAATGGCCATTACACAGGCATCCAAGCGGTTGTTTATTCCATGGTTTTCCAAATCCATGTAACTGGATCTCTTTAGTTTATTGAGAACTTGGTTAGAAAGATCTTTTAAGGAACTAGTGAAGATTTGTATTTTACCCTGAAAATCATTTTTTGCATTTTCAAAGACAACTCTGAGATTGCTATTTAAATCAAGCCATTCAACCAAACCATATCTGATCATCATTATTTTGTCCCAAATTTCTTGTTTCATAAGCTTAACTATGTTTATTATAGTATCCTTCACATGATGGTCTTCAGAAGAGGTCATTCTATTTTCTGCCATTACATTCTCCACCTTTTTCTTCATTTCAGACATCTCTTTTTCACTCTTTTTCAACATTTCCTCTAGTTTCCTTTGCCAATTAGTTCCTCTCTTCCTCTTATCCTCCAATTTCTTCTTCAAATCTTGGATTTTATTTGCAGTAGTTACCTCTTTTTTCTTGTTTTCCTCGAGTTCCCTTTTCAAATCATGGATTGGCTTTGAAGTGGACTCCTGCTTTTTCTTTGCACTGTCCAATTCCTTCTTCAAATCATGGAGACTTTGAGTAGAGTCCTCTTTCTTCGTGCTCTCCAATTCCTTTCTCAAATCAAGGTTTTGCTTTGCACCTAACTCCTCTTTTTTCTTTGCATTCTCCAATTCCCTCCTCAATTTGTGGATTGGGTTAGTGCTTGCAGTAACACTAGAATCCATTTTCTTTGCATTCTCCAATTCCTCCTTCAAATCACTAATAGTTTTTGCAGTTGACAACTCTTTTTGTTTCATATTCTCCAATTGGTTATTCAAATTGTGGATTGTTTTTGTAGTAGACTCCTCTTTTTTCTTCTCATTCCCCAATTCCTTTTGCAAATTAAAAATCATACTTGTCCTAGACTCCATTTTTTTACTTTTCCTTCTCCCATTCATCCTTCAAAATTTTATTTTCCTTGGCAGCAGATTCCAGCTCAGTTTTCAATTGATTCATGACCTATGCACTACTCTCTATAGACTTGAATAACTATGCAGTAGACGCTTGTTCATTCTTAAGTCTTTTTTGGCACTCTTCCAATTCTTTAGTCAAATGTTGCACTTGTTCATTCATCTTTTCTTGTTGGACAATTGCCTCTATAGGAGAAGATTTCTTTATCCTATTTTGCAATTCTTTGAACCTATTGTCTACTGCTTTCTCCTTTGCCTTCACATTATCAAGGTTTGCCTATAACTTTTCTATTTTCTTTGTAAGCCTTTTGTTTTCTCTCTCCACTTTCAGAAGTGTAGAGTTGACCATTTTGTTGCTCTCTTTTGATATATTGATTTTGTCAATATTTTTCACTTTTGACAAATCCATTTGAAGATTGGTAACTTGTATATCATTACGATTTATTACATTTTGTGGTGCATTATTATCTCTACCTAGCGGCATAAAATCCATGAAGTTCATCATTTCATTGTTTGGATCATATATTGGAAATATTCTATTAGTAGATCCCTGACATTCGACAACTGCATCACTTTTCAAATTCTTCATAATTTGCTTATTTCTTTTGCTTGTCTGTTCAAACTTTGATGCAAACTCGTTCAAACTAAAATTCAGGTTTTCTGATAGAATTGAGTGTTTGAAAGGTGAATTATCAACTGTATCGTTGAATGCTGATGCTCCTCCATCTCTAGCTAATCTTACTCCACCTACAACTATATTTTGAGGATTGCCAACATACTGAAGATGGCCCATTCCAAATCTTGGCGTTTTAGGACTATTTTCAAGGTTTTGTACAGAAGCCACTGGTGCATACATTTCTGAAGTAATCATTGACATTTTTTTTGGTGTAATTGTCATAAGTTTTTACTTTTTTGCACAAGGTTCATCCATGCTAGTGCCAGTGTCAATGCCAGTGCCAGTGGGATCAACTACAACTAGATTTGAAGATTTAACAAATAATGTTTTGGGATGACCTTCAAAAGCAGAAGTATAATGTTTTTTTCCCTTTTTAGATGAATCATCTTCAATCTTGGAGCTTCCAATGATTGGTTTACTTCCTCTTTTAGGTGGGTCTCGTACTAGAATTGGATTCCAAATCCCATCACCACTTGCACCAATGGGCCCTATACTTGCATAACCCATTTTTTGTATCATAGTTGCACCTTTACCATATGTTTGTTTAGTAGAATCAGTCATTTGAAGTTTAATAATATCTCTGCCCCTAGTTGACTCGGAATCCTCAATACATTGAATGTCAGCATTAGACTGGAGGTCCTCCTATCTTTGAATATCACTATCACTGCAACTCTCAAGTTGATATAGTACAGTTGGATGCTCTTTATCCCAATAAGTGTCGAAAAGGTCATCCTCATCAATTTCATCAAAAAAATTTGATGTCTTTGGTTCACCCAAATTTTGCCTCATTTTCCAAAACTCAGTTATCTTGGTTTGACACCACATTTCATATATGCATGCCTCTTTAATTGCTTTCGGCATAGACTTCTTAGAAGGTTCAGGTGCTTCCTCGTAGAAATTTAAGTATGTCAAAGGCCCTGATTTGTGTGACTCTGATATGTGCAATGTCGTAATTTGGGATGATAGTTGTTGCATTGAAATATTATTCTCTGTTGCATGTTTCTCCATCTCTTTCTTAACCTCATCCCACGAATCCTTGTTTTTTAACTTTTCTATCAATGGCATCTCCTGGTGTTGATATTTTCTCGCAGAGTTCCCATAGGCAATAAGTCTTGTTTTTATTATGTTCAGTGGATCATAATTCTAGTGACTAACAAAATGAAAGCCAAATAAAGTTACCAATTCATTTGCCACTTTGAAAGCCTTTCTCTCAAATGTGAGGCCTCCAATTGCAAAAGGCAAGGAAGGAAATATCATTTTCTTTTGTTGTCCACTAAAAAGTTCATCTACGCTCTCCATCTACCTTACATATTTCAGTGCAAAAACCCTTTCTGTAAAATGCATTGGAAGTTTTCAAGGTTCAACCACTGAACCCTAAAACCTTAAGAGAGTGTAGTCTTCCATGAAGAACCAGTCAGCCAATTGAATCTAACTTCCCAATTGAATGCAATCTTTACAAGACACATGCAATCTAGGCATTGTAGTGCCTATGATTTTTTGGTAAATAGGTGCCAAAAAGAAGTCTACAAAATGGTTGTAGTTTTTATTGTTAGCAGTCATCCTCATCTTATGTGTCCACTCATATACTGGACTTGGTGTCTATGATTTCTTTTGGGTTTTCTCATCAAAATTATAGACCTCAATATCAAGCTTGTTGTTCTCTGTCTCAAATATTGGGCGATGCTTTGCTCAAAGAAGGTAGCACAAGTAACTTGTGAACCTAAATGTCTTCGTCTTGCCTGTAGTTGTACTTTGTTTAATCATTATTAATTGTTGTTGCATAGATTCAACAATGTACCAAACAAAATCATATATTACTGCTACATTGTCAACTAACTAACCTCGACAATGGATATTATAAATCATTTCAAGAACACTAGCCCCCACTTCCTTGTTACTGTCCAATCCCAGGCAAAATGATAACAAAGAAATAGTATTCTAAACCCATGGCACAAAAATATCATACTGATAAGGAGGCTTATGGTCTTTGTCCAGTGTAACAGTAAGACTACTAGTGGACACTAAGGGTTTTAAACCCTTAATATATGAATATTGAAAACTTCTTTCTAGCTTGTCATAAGCCTGAGCTAATTTATCCAAGTCAATGTGCTCATTAGAGCTTTCTATTGTAAACCCTAACCATAGGTCTAACAGAGTGAAAAATTCACTCTCAGTTATTGATTAAATTTCCTCCTCAGTGTTTTGGTTTACAATTGCCTTTCTATTTCCATCATAATTCTGAGCGCGTAGCATTACAATTTCAGGGCAAGGAAATACTTCAAGTACAGCGAGGTTTGGTAATCCAGTAACCAGAGTAGCTAGTTTATTTGTATATGCACCAATACTACAATTATATTTGTAATAAATTCTCCCCTTCTGGGGATCTTTCCAGTTACTAAACAATGAATGTCTAATTGCCATGATTCCAGAATCTCCATGGATAACAAGATAAAAAATATCATGACATTCATTGGTGAAACCTGGGGTTTGTAGCACTTTTCTGAGTTGTATAATGGTGTTCTTTTCCTTTATGGGTGCACTCGTTTGGGAGGTTTTTGACTTTGTTTTGCCCATGCCTGGCTGCTACTGGTTATTAGACTTCAGACCCTATTCAAAATAATTGTAAAGTGTAAACCTAAAACAATTAAAATCAAGATTTCTATTGTTGCAAATTGCAATGGATTTTTTTTGAAAAAAATGAAATACCTAGAATTGAGATTGGATAATTGGTGTTGTCGTCTGATACCCATGTTTCATACTTTTAATCTTCAGAAACTAGAACACAACTACCAGTCTTTGAAAAAATAAAATTTGAAAACCCTATGGCTATTCTATCGATAATTGGACTCTCGTCTTACGTTTTAGACCTCTCAACTTCATACTTTAAAAAGGTAATACTTGAAGTTTATTAGTTAAAATGAAAGTAATAAGAAATTAATGGTTTAAACTTTTATGTACAATGTACATCTAACTGTAATAAATTGTCAAGACTCAAAATCAATATTAAATAATGTAGTGATGTACATAAGTTACACGTGTCATGATTCCGGATGCATCTTGGCAAATGGGAAAGCATTCCCCAAATCAGCCCGAAATTCATCTCGGGTCGTCGATCTATAGACTATCAAATCGTTATTAAATTTATTATTGTTATTATATTATATTATTTAATATAATATTATATATATTATATTAAATAATATAATATAATGATAATAATAATGACCATCTCCATCTGATTGATCAAGATTCATCCCAGGCCGTCGATGACTCAAGAATTATTATTATTATAATAATAATATTATACCATATAATATATATATAATATAATATTATATTATATTATATTATAATAATAACTATAATAATAATAATGACTCGAGTCATCAACGAAATTATTATTATTAATTTATTATTATTTATATAATAATTATTGACTCAAGTCATCGACGGCCCGGGAGGAATTTCGGGCCGATTTGGAGAATCTTTTCCCATCTGCCTAGATTTATTCCGGATGAATCTCGGCAGATGGGAAAAGATTCCCCAAATCGGCCAAAAATTCCTCCCGGGCCATTGATGACTTGAGTCATTATTATTATTATTATATTATATAAATATTATATGTTATAGTTATTTATTATATAATAGAACATATACTATAATTATTTATACTATAATATAAAATATAAAATATAGCCATATGATATAATCTTAACCATATAATAAAATATAAATATAACCATGTAATATAATATAATAATATAATATAATATAATAATAATAATAAATTTAATAAAATATATAATGACCATCTCAAACAGTAGACTCAATCCGATAGATCGATGTCCCAGGATGAATTTCGGACCAATTTGGGGAATCTTTTACCATGTACTCAGATTCATTCAGAATCATCACACGTGTCACGAAATCCAGGATTATCTAACATGGTCATACTCATTGTTATTATTATTATATTATATAAATATTATACG
The DNA here is from genome assembly GCA_028749045.1 of Cupressus sempervirens. Taxonomy (NCBI): domain Eukaryota; kingdom Viridiplantae; phylum Streptophyta; class Pinopsida; order Cupressales; family Cupressaceae; genus Cupressus; species Cupressus sempervirens. Next base: position 12,712,187 of record CM053786.1, read on the forward strand.
GTTATAAATTATAATTATATTATATTATATTATATGTATATGATATGGTTATAATTACAATTTAAAAATATAATTGCAAATGCTCTATTTTATTCATGTTTATTATTTAGTTTCAAAATTAAAATATAATATAGTTATAATATCTATAAATTATTAAAATTTAACACATATTGAAAATTCTAATAATTGTTTATAAACTATTCTTCATCATTTAAAAGATTTCATAATGAAAAAAAAGTTAGGAATAGGTGACAAGATAGGTATGAAATAAAAATTTGACACATAAATTATAAAAAATTGACACATAAATCTGAAACAAACTTACAAAGTCATAGACTAAGAAGAACAACTATTTGAGAAGCCAAAAACTATTGTTTTCATTCATAATATTTTAGATTGTACAATGTACATAATACTGATTCATAGCTTACATATTCAAAATAGCTAATTAAATCACTAATCAGCCTAGGTTTACTATTTCATAATTTACAAAAAAGGGCAGGGTCCAATCCAAAGAAAAATACAGATATCTTGAAAAGATTTTTTTGCCAAACTTTTGCCCTAAACAAAATATTTGTTTTCCCTAAAGGGCCAAGGGAACAGGGAACACTGAATAGAAAACCAAGGAGGCTGGAAGCATGAGCAGGCTGAGGGGTTGAGGGATTGAAGCCTTTAATCAGAAAAGTCTTCAATTTTGTCCATGAGGAATCTATTGGAGAAGATGATCTCACTGAACTCGTCCAACCATGTGAAGTTTGTCTCACTGACATCATCATCCAACAACAACCATTTTTGTAGAAAATTCCTTCCGAGCTACACCCACTTCCAATGGTGAGTCAGTTGCCATTTATTCATGCCGAGCAAGAAAGGATGCTTATGTATAATGCACCCTATGCCTTCCTCCCAGCACTTGTCTGCTACATCTGCAAAAGGGATGTCAATACCTGGCCCTGGTACTTGCTCAGCCAATACAATAATTTTGACATCATCTTCTAAAAATGTTTCCTTAAAAATGTTATGCAGAAGCATCAACATGTCTATTTGCCTGCCTCCAACGTTGAGAAGCGACGCGAGAAAGCAGGAGGTAATATTCATGGACACACGGTACCTCTTTTCATTTCTCAAGAATTCATGGATGAGTACCATGCATATAGCATGGGAGATAAAAATACTTCGGCCATCTACCTTGCAAAAAATGGCAAGAACATCATCAAGAATTTTGTCCAGAAAGAGCTTTTGTAGAGCCATATTAGTGCATTTTAAGCGAATTGGCATATCCATGACTACGATTCAAGAAATTGAAAACTCTGCAAAGTGCAACTACAAACCAAATTTAGAGTGAAGAAATTAGAATATGAGAAATGATATTGAAAGAGGAATTGAAGAGCCTATTTAATGGTAGACTGCAGTTGCATCTAATTCTTTGGCCTTCACAATCTTCCATATCTTATCTTTTTGTATTCCTAGTAATTTTCAAGTGTGTGAAATGCCGAAATGTGCTGACATTAATGTCGGAAAGTCAATAGTGCCTGACATGATTAATGATTTCCATGTAAACTTTTTCACGTGTCTCCATTCTGGAAAATTACGTGCGACTCCGAGTCTTTTCAAGTCAGTGGCCCTAAGATGCATCTACTATCGTTGATCTCTAACTAATCAATGGTCAATAAAACTATTGTATTTACTATTAATGTAACAAAAGTGACAATAGTCAACTTGGTAATTGTGACACTAATGTAACGATGTTACGACATTATTAATAACACACTTAACACAGTACACAAGTTAAAACTTGAAAGTGACTACTCAGTAGTCAATATAGTCACTAACCAATACATGTGCAAATTTTGCTTTCAGATTCAACAATTTTTTAGTTTACCACTTAAGATTAGCCAAGACCATTATTATTCATTTTCCTACAAAATAAGTAATTTTCCTCTGACATTATTAATTCATTTTTGGAAAGGGAAAAATAGCCATCATTTATATATCCGTCAGTGGAAAAAAATATTAATTCGCCACATTCAAAATGACTTTTGCTAGGGCAAGAAACAAATCACCAACATATATTATTTTATTTCCCTATATGGAACAAAAAAATTTCCCTCGATATTAAAATTTTCCTACACCCAAGATGTTGGATTCACCAACATTTTAAGTGCTTTTTTCAAGAGGGGTTTCTTAAAGTTATCCCTAACATGGCTCCAAATTCGAGACATGTTGGATATGTGAGATGGTTGAAGCATGCATTAGCACTAATGTTTTGAGGAAAAACTGAGACTTAGCTACCTTGGGGACAGTTGTTTCTCAAGTAATGCCAAAATGAATGGGATAGAGGTCAGATAAAGTGACAGCTGACAAGGGAATGATAGGAAAATCTCGATCCTCAGAAAAGGTGAAGAAAGATTGTGCAGAGATCATGGCACAATCAAGACATTTTAATATACGATCTGGGTCAACTCGAAAGTTGGACCAAGTGTGCCAGACCCCACTACTCTGGTGACGGTTAGTGTTGGGATCAAATAGGCCTAATTTATTACACATGTAGTACCAGGCTACTCTTTCCCCAACTGTCTAATGAAAAGATAGAATGCCTTCTTTGTCATAGGCCATTTCTACCATATTGAAGTACCCACACATGACCCAAGTAGCTGGAGGAAAATTGCCCACTAGCCAGGCCCACAACTAGGCTCTTTCAATAGCATCATTGGAAGCATAAATATTAATGACTCCAAAAGAGTGATTGTTAATGGAAAGTAAAAGCCAAACAATTCTATGTGAAGAGTCAGTACCCTGTGAAATAATAGCAGAATGAAGGCGAGGTGACAAGAGAGTAACTACACCACCTCGGCCAGCATCATGTTGCGAGAAAAACATAACACCATCCTACCAAATGATGCAGCATGCAGCAACAAGCATGAAACCAAAGATCTTAACTTCTTGTAGACACAAAAAATCCAAATTACCAAGTCTATGACGGGTATCCTGGACATAGTACTTTCTGGTGAGGTCTATAAGACCTCGAACATTCCATGAAAGGTAGTTCATGAGAACTCTTCCATGTCATCTTCATCCTCGAGAGAGGAGTAACTATTTTGCAAAAAGGTAGAAGCCAGGTGAAAGTCAAATGGGAAATCCTTTGAACTTACAGCCTGTCACTTTATCTCTGGTACCTCTAGACATCTAGGAGGACTATGAGAATGTTGCATTGCTGGTGGTACAATGGAAGAGACTGTAAGAAGAGTGTGAGCCTTGACCGAGGCAAAAGTCCTTGCGGGGGCCTTGATCTCTTGCATGCTAGCAGGGTTTGAAACCTGTGAAACCCTCGAAGGAGGAACTGTTGAAGCCACCTCCATCCCCACGCTAGTTGGTGTAGACCCTTCTATGGGAATAGGAGGAATAGCGGCAACTACCGTGTAAGATTGATTGGGCGGAAAAGGGGTCAAGGCATCCTTGCCTTTGCATCCAACAGTAACCCAATCTTCTTTTTCCCCTTCAGCTTGTTTGATAGGTGCATCTTTAGGTGCAAATTTTGCCTTGGAGGTAACCAAGGGGCAATCTCAAATCTTGTGTTCTGCCGAATGGCACCTATAACAAGTGTTAGGAAGGTTTAGGTAAAGCACCTTCTGAGAGAAGGTCTGCGACCTAATCTGTATTTTCACGAAATCACAAAGATCCTTGGAAAGATCAACTTCGATGCAAACGCGATGCTAAGGGTGAGCATTACTGAATTTTTTAGGCTCGTTGGTGACAACTTTTCCAAGGGTTTGGGCAATGGACTCAATGAAATGCCAACATGGCAAGGGTAAACCTGGGAACTCAACCCACACAGGAACCCTAAGCTTTTTACCATCTGAGACAGTAAAGTCTCAGGACCATTTTTGGAAAACAAGCAGAGAAGAATGAACAGACAAAGGGCCGTTAGTGAAAACTACCTCTACTTGTGACAGGTTGGCGAAGCGAAATAAAAAAAAAACCTTTGATAAGGTTTTGCATAGCATGAAGGCGGACCCCATGAGGGGTCCAACTCTTGTTAACCCATTCTCCGACCCACAAAATACCCCATCAAGGTGTGGTGCTCTAACCAGTCACATGTAGCATCAAATTCTTGCAAAGGAAGGATAATATTAGGATTACTTTGTGAAAGACCTTCAAGACAAACTTGCATGGGCATTTGTTTGAAGGTGGCACCATGGCAGTCTGAAGTAGCAACGTGCACACCAGAAACAACTAGGTCACCACTGGCCAGAGTCATGATAGAAGAGCCTAAAGACTCCCGCAGTAAATGAGGTTTGACAAGTGTTGCCTGGAGAAAGCAAGTCAAGACAAAGAGACATACTCAAGAGAACTGAAAGTTCGCGTGAGGCAAGAAGCCCTAGCGGAGCCGATCGCGTCTTTTGGGCATTATTTTCAATCCACGACCGCCTCTTATTATTAAAATTAATGCCTGAATAGAAATAAAAATCGAACCAAGACAGATTTGGAAAAATCCAATATGAGATTTTATTTGGAAAAAGCAAACTAAAAATAGCTACGTCGGCATGATTCTCCGAAACCGAGGTCCAGCCACTCTTAATCTATGCTTCCTTAAATGACACTTGGCTGAATTTGTTCCAAATCTGCAAATGTTTAACAAAACAGTCAATGACATCATTGTTGTTATCTCTAACATTGTGGAAAACACAGACTAGAAGACAGATTACCTACAAAAGAGGTCACTTCTGAACTCTTACAACTTGGCATTCAGCCAGTGAAACGAGGTAAAAGAAACTTGATTTAAGGTCATGCATGATGTATATGACTTTGACACAGATATTACAAAGTGGTCTTTCACCCATGCCCATGCCGACAGAGCTAGTTTAGGTGGGTTTTCCATTGATTGTGCCAACAAAGTCTGAAAATGATTTCCATTAACAGATGAGAATGCCATGTAATTCAGTTCTCACATGTGTGTACCTGGTTGTGAAGTGATTGTACGTGCATGTCCCATTTTGAAATTGAAGCTTCCTAGCATCTGCGTTTATAGTCATTTTTATTCAAGTGGCTCATTTTCTCCTTTTTAGTTAAGCTGTAGCACTAAACAGCCTTTAGTCAAAGTTGTTTATTGTGCTTTAAAAGAATGCTTTAAGTTTTTTTCTTCCTGATTTCTCCTTGACAACATTTTCATCTAGAGGTAGGTTTTGAATTTTAGGGCTTCTTTTCTAAGGTGGGTTTATGGATCTCAATAATAGAAATGTATGTGATAAGAAAAACGGAGAGCTTGGACTGAAAGGATTCTACTCATCTGTGAAGATGAATTAAACTAGAGTTGTAGTATGGATTTTCTCAATGGGAAAAGATGTGATACTGTTCCTGGATTAACCGAAAGGCTGGGTAACAGAAATAGCAGTAGCTCTGTGAGTGCTGATACAGAAGACGAATTGAAGGAGTAAGACCTTATTAGTTGTCTAGAGAAACGTATTAGCATCTCTATGTACAATAGTTTTGTGAGCATCAGCACTGACCTGGATTGTACACTGTTTCTTACCATGCCCCATTCTTCGCTAACTCCAGATGAACAACGCTGCATGGACATGTTCAAGAAAACCAACATGGAGGAAGCCGTACAAGTAGTGGAGTCTACAGTTTTTTCACCCAAAGTAAGTCAATCTCATTTTAGTGCTTTGTCAGTACTTAAAGTTAGGTAGAAAATGCTTCAATAAGAAAATTTCATCATTCGATACTCATGAAACTTTAATAGATTGGAGCTTTTGTGCCCTCTTTATTATTTAGGGTTTACTACTCATATAACAGCTCAAGTGTTCTCAGGTGAATGCTTCAGCTGGATTACACAACGTATCATCATCATCAGAAAGGAACAAGGCTTTTAAGTCTTCCTGGGGTACTGCAGCTAATGCCACTACAAATTCCAAACGTACATTTGAATCAATGTTTATGGATTCGGAAGACATTCTGGCATATAGAAATAATGCAAAAGGTTCCCTATCTGAACTACGGTCTCCAAATTCCAAAGAGACCAGTAAAGGAAACCATGTGAACAATGATAATGGTCGCTCGACAAGCAGTATTACTTCAGATAAAGCTGGCAGAAGGAGTTCTGTATGTCATACAGCTGCTACAGCTTTGTGGTGGATTGGTCCTATGGATGCCAAGGTAGATTTTATAATACACTTACTTTTAAAGATGCAATCAAGGTAGAAAGATATAATGTTTTTTTGCTCCTAAAGAGCATCTTGAACAAATGCAGACTTATACAAAAGTCTAGGGTTTTGTGTAATGATTTGATTATACAACATCATATTTACGAAGCATAGTATAATATATTAAAGTTTACATTTTTTGATTTGGTCGGTAAACAAAAGAGTCTCTATGCAACGCATGTCGCATCCAACACAGGAAAAATGGACGGCATGCTTGATCTGCCATGGCTGCTGCAGCAAAGAACACCAATAGTTTGTAAAGCTACCATGTTACAACCCCATTGTAGATCATAATCTTAAGCCATTAAAGAAATATTAAGTCCAACCCACAAGATATTGATTGAATTGTCCTCCTTATGAATGCCATTACATTTGACATTCCATAGTCTTGTATTAGGAATTGCGCATTTGCTTGAATCCATTCTTCAAGCTTTCTTTGTGAAGCTTTATTTTAAGTTCTCAGCTACCGAACTTTGTAAAGACCTCTCATGTTATGGCTGTTTTTCTGAGGACATAACAAGGAATGCAATAATATTTGTTATTGCATACATTTCAGTCGATAGTTACTTTACTTTTGTTGCACCTTTTATCTGAAAATTCCCAGAAGTATTCTGACCCAGTCATGATTTGAACCTGGATTACTTGTTTTAGCTGTCCCAATCAAATGAAAATGGCACAACGGTGCACTGCACACATGAGCTCTTTGGAAAGCCGGTATAATAGAAATAACACTCAATTAAAACATAATTGACGGGACACTTATTTGGTAAAATGAGAAGCCTGAGATGCTTTATTGTACCAGTAGGCTAGGACAATTTTTTTTCAAAGTAATTGTAATATTTTTAAAGTTGTGATATTTCTTAATTAATTTTGTATATTGTAAATATTATTTTGTGAAATATGATTGATTGAATTTGTTTTATTTTTAGAGGATTTCTTTTGGGACTTCAGATTTTAGAATTGCACATGACATTTAATTACCATTATCTAAAGGATAAATATCATAATTTAATGTTGTTAGATAATAGAAAAATTTTTAAAAATAGAATAAAATAATACATAATCTAGCAAAATTCAAAGGAATGATTTGGATAAAGAAAAAGATACTCTTTATTGGATATTGGTAACTATGTTCATATTTTCGGACTTTTGGTAATAACTTATTATTATTATGGATGTTAATATTTATTAAGTATACTAGTATTTACATTGTGAGCAACAATTCTAGATATATTGAGAAAATATATATTATTACATTATAATTTCTCAACAAATGTAATAGTTTGTAGCAAATAAAAATTAATCTTATAATTGAATTTTTTTTAATCAACAATAAATATTTGTCAAAAAATTAAAAATATTTATTAAATAAAATGATATCACAATATGACAAATAAAAATATTTATTAAATAAATTGATATGATAATATTTAATTAACTTGTTGTATGTATTTATGATATATGATTAATAATGATTTTTAATCATGTACAATAATTGAACTATCTTCACTATTTATTTCTCCAAAGTGCATTGTCTATATGTTAGTCTTACTATAATGCTCAAATCCCATCACACATTCTCATTCCCCTAGATTGCTAGGAGAGGTAGGAACTCAAAATTCGTATATCTTTTATGATTTGAAAGAAATACACTACTTATAGACATTATGATAGTCATGTTCCAAAACATTGGGCATTGCTGGTATTATGGTGATTAGCTCATAATATAAGTGATTGCAGTAAGTTTAGGCGTTTTCATTCTTCATAGAATAGCTCGTCTGATTCATTTGTTCAAGTATACCGATGGTATTATGCATTTCTCAAGTATTTTTTAATGTACTAAAGTGGGCAACCATAGAGTTTGATCATCGATTTGAATACTAAAGAGTCTTATGTTTGATATTTACCATTGCATTGTTTAATTTAGCATGCACGTAAAAGTTCTGGTAAAATTTCGAACAATTTTTTATAGAATAGTTACTGAATTAACTAGGATTAAAATGACATTCTCAAGTTACTCAAATAACTAGTTTTAGAGAGGCTAAGAGAGGCTAAGAGAGTAATGGTAATTATTCACATTTGAGATTCAATTGTGAGGTTTGAATCAATGGTTCTTAATTACCAGATTTATCTTTCAAGAGGACTAAATAGTGCTCTTGGTGTTTCAATATATACAACATACATGATGATTAAGTGTGATAATCAATATGATCTATGCGAGGTAACGAGAATTCAAATTGTCTTAAATATAAAGAGTTTGAGAATGATAAGTGACCAGTTTTCAAATACAATCAGTTAACAAGAGCTGCGTGCACAGCTGGAGTCAAAATAATGATAGAGAATAGTTATAATGCTGAAAATGATTATTCAGGACAAGAAAATCACTACAATGTATGCCACCAATTCTTAGATTATATTCCACAGTCTTTATGCCACCAATTCTTCGATTATATTCCACTGTCTTTGGGTTAGTGTTGTACAAAATAGTGGTACAGAATATTTAAAATGCTGAAAATGATAATTCAAGGCAACAAAATCACTACAATGTATCTCACTAATTCTTAGATTATATTCCAGTCTTATCCTTGACATGGTACTGATTTCAAATATTGGTCAATCTATTTGTATAGAAAATTTTGATTGCAATATATTGTAGTAATGCTTTAGAACTTTAATACTATTTCTCTTTTCTCATACTATCATTTCACTCTTATTATACTATTATATTTTTGTTATTGAGAGAGAATGTGTTTTAATTTTTTAGATTTTGAATGAGAACTATTATGCTCTACAAGCTTGTTAGTCCTGCCTATATAGGTGGAGACTTATGGTTTCACCTCATTTTTTCATTGGTTCCTCCTATTTTTGCTAGTGGTTTTCTAATTTTTCTTTTCAATAATTTAAAATATTTCTTTTGTACTTTTTCTACTATTAATTTGTCATATTAATTTGCATCCATTGTATAAATATTAATTACATTTGTAATGTCCATTATCTTATTTTTATTTTTCAAGATCTATTTCTTTTTCCTAACTGGTTCCTATTTTTGCTAGTATTTTTTTAAAAAAAATCTTTAAAAAAAATCAAAATATTTCTTATGCCACAAACAAGCAAATGAATTATTTCTACATTTCTTAATGAAAATTTTTCTAATATATTTTAATTTTTTTACATTAATATGGTTGCATTCAAAAAAAACATTGATAAACCAAATCATATAAACATTTTATATCTATTAAATTATCATTTATTAAACTGGCAAAATTATTTTATTATTGATGCAAAAACTTGTATATCCTATAGATTTACTCAAAGTTATACCACAAATTTATTTTTTGGAAGTTACAGGCACATTTCCTTTTGCTATTTTTGCATTAGGCGGGACTTCGTTGTATCACAACTCTTGTTTCATGAGTTTATATAAGTTTATACGGTTTAGCTTGGTTCATGAGTGTATAGTTCTCCCCACATGATTCTTTCACCAATATATTAATTGTTCTTATACAAGTTTGTAATTGTTCTTGTATAAGTATTTAGTGGCATGATCAAGATTTTCAAAGAGTGAAACATTGAGAAATATACTTCCCTGCACAATGATTTATAAAGTTCTAAAAGAAAGAAGCCACATTGATTAGCTTTGACACATTCAAAAATCGATAGGTTGTTTTGCTTTGAGACTATGCTTTTGTTTCATGAAAGCTTCATTTGCATTGGAAAATGTACTATATTGTGGAGAAATCAATGAAAATTTTAAAGCATTAAACTATACGAAACATTTTAAATTTATTTTTAGAAATATTTTTTAGTCTGGAATATTGTTGTTATCTTTAATAAGGAAAAGTCCATGAAGGCCATGTCCTACCACCATACTAAAACATCATGTTACTGTAAATGATGAAATATATAATATATAAGTCTATTGATAAAATATATTCTATGAAATCATATTTCTATAATCAATGATTTGATTTATTTGTGGATACATGATTTAGATTGCATAATAGTTAATCATGGGAAACTTTGTGATCCATTATAACCTAAAACAAAAATAAATATTCTGACTAGACCTAAACTAAAAAATAGTTGAGGAAAGTGGATGTAAAATTAGGCCCAAAAAATATGCTCTGTGGTCAACCATAAGAATACATGAGGCTAAGATGTATAAAATGTGATGTTGCAAACAAAAGCTAAAACTAAAAAAACTTAAAACATATGAAAGATGATTTAACACTAGAGTAAAAATAAAAGATTGTTAATTGCAACATATAAAAGAAAACCTAATACTATGTGATAAAATTAACTCCAAAATAATTTAAAAATGAAAAAAAGAAAAAATTATAAGTTGCTCCACTTCTTTTAAATGAATCATTCAATATTATAAATTCTAATGAATATAAAATAAATATGTGCAATGTTTTCTTTATAGAATTTCACTTACAAAAATTTATAAGCATCAGAAATACATCAAAATACGGTATTCATCAATATCAAAATGTGAATGAGATTGCCAAAATCCTCTCTATAAATTATATGCTTCCATACTACAACATTTACCAATATACTTCATTCTCCAATGCCAATGCACGAGTGATCTCCCACTTTGGCACACTCCAACAGCCAACTTGCTCCACCCAAAATAGGAGCAAGAAATGATTCATGTGTAACCATGTGGTGCATGATTGTTCCTACGTCCTCAATTAGTTGCCTGGGTAAGGGAGATGTTCTCACCGGTTTAATATGATCGAGTGTCATACTAAAACCATAATGATACTAGGCCCCGTTTCAAAACTCAATGCCATTGAACTCGGGCATATCATGGTAATGGTCAATTTTGGCTATGGAATTAGTCTAGTATTTCCTCTATGAATTTTTAAAATAATGGTGCATTCAAAAGAAAATTCTTAGAAAGTAATTTATTAACTTGGTGTATTCAAGAGGAAATTCTTGAAAAGTAATTTCTTAACCTTACAACCAAACACAATTCTTGTCTTGTCTGGCTTCCTACATCTTGATACTACATCTTATAGATAATGAACTATGATCTAGAATGTTCAGAAGAATGAGAATCAAATTTAAATGTCTGATATAAAAAAAATTGGCGCAAAGACAAGGAAAAATGGTTTGGCCGAGTAGATCCCATGACTATGGTTATTAGATTCTAAGAAAAAAATTTAACTTCAAGCCATACTTGATCCCATTGTATAACTTGAATAGATAGGCGTTAATCTATTACATGTTAGAAATGTTGATGCACAAACATTATTTGACTGGACATAATAGCAGAAAAATAAGTTCAAATCAAATAATTGGCAATCAGAAAATTTAGGATAACCATAAATTGTGCAACCTCTTCCAGCCAAATATTTCATTAGTAGAACTCATACTCTGTATTCCTTTAGAGGTTTCCATAGAAAAATAAGATTAGGAATATCTCTATTGAAAAATCTAATACAATGCAGCTTATAATCTTGAAATGACATTGGTTGCAGAAGGAGATAGAAATGATTAGACACTATGAACATATAAATATATAGATGGTGATGTTTTCTAAGTGAAAATTAGTTGAAAAGTAGTTGTTAAACATTAGACATTTTCCTTCATAGAGGGTGTTCTACTTAACGGAATATACAGTAAAAAATTGAAAGAAGGAAATTGAAATCTACTTCTTTTCTATAGAAGGTTGGATGGAATCAACAAAATTAGCTATATTGACCATGCAGCAAAAGCATACAGAAATAGAACTATTCTCAACATGATGAGTGAAGTCATATTATTGGGTGTTTGCAACTGCACTCTTTTGATTCATAGACATTTAAATGAATTGTTCTTGTTTCGTGACAAGACGTATTTTTAGCCCTATCATCTGCATTGTGCCAAATTTAGATTTCATCACTTTTATGCTAATGAAAATTGCATTTAAAACCCATCTTTCCCTTCCTTTCTATTCATGTTTTCTTACAAGATACCTGTAGCTATGTTACCCCTTCACTATATATGCTTGTAGGTCCCAACTTGGAGATTGAATTACTTCTGCTAAATCCATATTTTCTATCGATGATCTCTTCTACTAGTGGTGCTTAAACTACTTCTATTGGATCTTCAACTAGAAAAAGGGATAAGATACGAAAGGAAGGTACACCAAGTTAGTTGTTGAGTTTGGATGTCACCAAGGTGAGTCTGGCTGCAAAAGTAATTGTTTCTCTACATGTAGAGTGGGACTAGTAAAAATGAGTCTTGCTCCATCACTAGTCCAAGCTGCAGCCCCATGAAAGAACATAGTCTATTTTTTCTATATTTCACTTACCTTTCTCCACTTTTCTAACATGCATACATCAGTTTCCTTATAATGATCACTTGTACTTGTCTTACAATGCTACCAAAAAAGTTGCATGCAAGAAGACATGGTCATAGAAAGTGTTTGAAATGACAATTGTTCAATCCCTAAAATACTTCACATGAGTATTTTCTTTAATAGTTTCTTTGACGAGAAAAGAAAAAGACTACCTAGAAAAATAAAGATATCCAATAAAAAAAAAGGAACATAATATTTCAATGCCATTTTAGGTAGAAAAATTTGTAAGACTATAGGTTAAACAAGATGTTACAACATTTTCTAGGAGCAAATTAATATTGAGATTGCAAAAAAAAAATTTAGTCTCCTACCTTGTGGTAGGGACTAATAATGGTAATTTTGTTCTTTTGACAAAATGAGATCCCAACTATTTAAAACCTTAAAAGTATAAGTGACCAACCACTAATGAATCAAATGATGAACTATATCATGATTCTTGGAAATGATTTCAATGGAAAGACATGGGGATATCAAAAGGATTTTCATGTTCAAATGCATAAAAGAGAAATAATCACCAATAAAATAACCAATACATATGAAAATGATATATGTTTTATGGTGGACATGTATACCTATTAGATGGAGGTCATTTTACGAAGAACTTCATGGGTGATTCCAATGGGGTATGAAGTAGATGGAGGTACTATTTAATTACATAATGAATACCTACTTGTTTAGTGGTGAAATGGAAGACACTAAATTTAAAAATACACTTCATGTGACATAGATATTGATGGGTGGCCAAAGGCACACAAGAATAAAATACGAAACACAATGTGTTGTGGCATAATAAAAGTTAATTGTATTTTATTACTCTTTGATTGACAAAAAATTGGATACAAAGCACTCACTTTTATAGGAAAGTTTACAATACTCTAGAAAATATTTGACATTTGCCGACAAGACAATTATCTATAGACTTTTGGAAACTATTACAGCTGACACAACCTAGAACATTTAATGATAGATATGATTAAATAGGTTTTAGGAGTAGAAATTAATATTTCTAACACTCCCCCCCAATTTCTACTATCTACATCATGAATATTTACAATTCCCAATGCTACCCTCAAAATCTCAAATTGTTCCTATGCTAAAGCCTCAGTGAAGATATCTACAAGTTGCTCTTCTATTCTGCAATGCTATAGATTAATTTCTCTATTATTAACCAACACTCTAATGAAGTGATACCTTGTGTCAATGTGCTTTGTCCTCATGTGAAATACATGGTTCTTTGAAAGTCCAATAGTAGACTTGTTATCACAATAGATTCTAGTAGGTCTATCTTGGGCTTGCATTAAGTCTTTCAAAATTCTTTGCATCCATACTACTTGACATGCTCTTGCTATTCCTACTACATACTTTTCTTTAGCTAATGAGAGAATTACTACAGGTTGCTTCTTTGATGCCCAAGCTACAACTCCTGTCCCAAGATGAAATGCATATGCAGATGTGCTCCTTCTATCCTTAGTATTCCCTACAAATCACTATCTATATATCAGACTAATTGAAAATAATCTAAAGTAGAATACAAAATGCCATAATTCATAGTTCCTACAATATATCTCAAAATCTTTTTACTTGCCTACCAATGTGAGTTCTTAGGTGATTCCATGAATCTAGAGATTAAGCTCCCTCCATACATAATATCTAGTCTAGTAGTAGTGAGATACATCAAACTACCAACCAATCTTTTGAATATAGTTGAGTCAAAACCTTTCTTAATATCTTCTCTATTTAGTTTGGTGCCTGCTACCAGAGGTGTAGAAACTAGACTGCAATTTATCAATCTAAACCTTTTGAAAATATCTTTTGCATATTTACTTTGGCAAATGAAAATTCCTTTATCATTTTGAGTAACTTCAATGCCAAGAAAATATTTCATCAATCCTAGATCTGTCATTCAAATTCCCTTTTAATTGCTAATTTAAACATGTCAATAGATAAATTACATGTGAAGATCAAATCATCAACATATAAATTGTTGGCTCTTGATTTAATAGTTTTGAAAATGACCAAGAAACAAAACCAATGCATCTAAGGCTAGCAAATTCCTATGATGAATGCACCTGACAGTAGCCTTGGGCCAACTATAAGGCTTGACCCTTCTTCACTTCTGGCTCTACAAGACTTAGGTGGGTTAACCTTGAGGTTCTAAGATATGGTACGAGTGCATTTAAAACATAAATCTAAACCTATTTACTATAGATGAAAACCCCTATATCTCCTAATAACTAACGAGATGACATAGATCTACAACAGCTAAATGCAAATATATGAATCTCATAAGTTGAGTGAGGGTCAAAAAATTATAGCTCTTCAACATGGTAAGGAAAAGGCTTTTGATTAATAATGTTGAATTCAACAAACCCCTCATATGTAGCAATAAGACCTAGTGATCCTGTAACTGATCATTTCCTTAACCATTGGGCAATTCCATGAATTAAAAACATACATATGGATATCTAAGACATATGTGTATCTTCAGATATTTGATCTATCTATTTAACTTGTAAATAGACATCTATGCTCAATATAAATCTCATTCTTACATGATATCCCCATCAGTAACCTTACAGCCCTATTAATTTTCTTGAAGCATTTACATAAACCTTTGGGTTATAGGCAACAATGAAATAATATATAGCCTTAAGGGACTACAACTACAACCTAAGCTCTATGTCAAAGATCATAAAACATTGAAGGGTACTGATAAAGGAGACAAGACTTAAAATGAAACTAAATCATCAACTGCTCTTTGTATTTATTTCTTTGAAATTAATACATTCATATGCATGGAATCAAAATATGAAACAACTTAATAGATCTAAACTATCTATATATTCCTTCCTTCTACTGTTCACATGAGAGAATTATGCTAAAAAATATGGTGTCTCAGTATTGGGAATGCATCAAGACTAGAACCAAAACCTTGGTATCACAGTAGTGTGCCAATTTTCTCTGAAAGACTTGAACCCTTACAATGAGAAAGAAAGGGAATAATATAGCAGGAAGTGAATTCTCTAATCTATTGTAAAGATGGCATGTGTCCACCTAGAATTCCTTCCCAAGAAGATGAAAAACCTCATTCTACCCTCTCTCTTCAACTGAATATCAAATCTCATCATTTGGCCTCAGAGGTATAAAATATCCCAAAATGTGATGATGAAAGAATGCAACTGATTTCTAATGTTAAAATGAACACAAGGTAAAAGTAACAAATCAATTGAAAATAGTCTCAAGAATGCAGAATAATCTTTTCTAGCTTACCTTTACCACATTTAGGCTTCAGAAAGTCTTCAAATCTACTCTTTGACAAACTTTGATGCTTAATGATGAAAAACACTCATTCTGTTGAGAACGCCCAAAAATTTATAAAATGGCCTATAGCATGAACTCATGAATACCTGTGCACAATCTAACTTGAAATTCAAAAAGTTCATCTCATTTTGGTTCCAGTGGTATATTAGAGCGCTTGTTTTGGTTACAAAATGCTCTAGATATGCCCTTCTAAAGATCAGACCTCTGTTCATGGCTTCCATTTAAAATTGCAAAAATTTATTTCCTTTTCTATAGTTTGACTATAAAAAATAATCTTCAGTTTTATTTAAAATCTGACATACACGTGATCTTCGAGGAAAAACATTTAAAATTTAATTTTTGAAAACTTTGATTTATCCTCCACTTTTCCACTTGGGTCAAACTTGGTTTGACCATCCTTAGCACGTGTCACATCCTAATTGATTCCCTTTTGCACAGTTATTAAACCCTATCACCTAGGTGCCATGTCATAACCACCTCATTACTAGCTAGTCCCACCACCTAGGCACTCACTATGTCACTATACTAACTTCCCTACATCTTTTCTTTAGTGACATAGTAAGAATAACATGATTTGCCACATGTTGCGATCTCGGCACTCAGGTTCCATGTCATGGTTCATCATCCTCCCAGCTACCACTTGGCACTACCTGATTCATTGCTACATATCCTAGCAAGACCCACATTGCATTTTAACTTGGCCACACTTCTGACTTTTTTGGCATCGCTAGTAAAAAAATCCTTGGATTTTTTGGCTAGCGAGGTAGCGACTAGCCAGATTTTCAACTTTTTTGACAACCTGCTGACTTCATCCTCAGTCTATGTGTTCCTTCAAATATTATTAAACTCCTTGCCATCTATTAGCAGCCAAGTAAGGGTCCACCATGTTTCTTTGTGGTTTACAAAATACCCATGTCTTATAGACACTAAGCATTTGATCATTCTTGCATTTAAACATTTAAAAGAATCTATATACCCAATGTGGGATAATTTCTTTGCATTATTTCTTCTTGCATCTGTCGCATCTGTGAACATTTTCAAGTTTTTTTGTTCTTCCCCCTTTTGACATGTGGCTCCTTTTAAAACTGCTTCCCCTTTATAATTTAAGCCTGAACCTTTGGCGTCTAGCCCACAATAACATATTCCTCAGTAGGGTTTGTATGAAGAAGTGATTCTCGAGAGAACAGACCCTGTATGTATGTATTTGTGAACAAAAGAAAACTCTTCCAGAATGGACCACTTTTTTGAAATGACCAAAAGCAATCTTTAAATGATATAGCTTTGGAGCAAGACTCAAGTCTACCTCTGAAATTTTCTCCCCATTAATGAATGGTCCATTAGCTCTTAGGTGTTCATCTAAGGCACACAACTCATTCAATAAGGCCTACTCTATATAGTGGCTCAATTCCTGCCATTGACTCTTCTCACGTAATGCCTCTCCTTGCATATCTCCTGTCGTGTATGTTAGAAACAGGGCACCCTCCTTTGTTTATGTGCTAACTTCATTGGCATTGACTTGATTTCCTTTGTCTTACATGGCAGTTTTGTTTTTCTCATGCACACTAACTCTACCTTTTGACATCATTTCCTACTTCCTTTTACATGCTACCTCCCTTCAACACTTGAAACATTCCCTCTCAAGAATGCATGGATTGGCTATTGGACCCTTATTACAATCCTTCATTAAGATCTTATCTAAAATTATGAAATTTTAATCAACAAGTTCTGAGGTTTATGATGCTAGTCGAAGTACTAGAAACTTCCAAGTAGTCAAAAATAAACAAAGAACATGCACCCATTTACATTTTAGAGGAATCCTCCTTTCTAAGTAGTTCAATCAAGTTTGAACCTAGAGATCTATAGAGTTTGGCATTGAACTAACTCTCTGACACATCCTTATTTGCTAACTACCGCTAACACAACTATAACTTTAGTACTTTCTCGTCACATGATCTTGCCCCTAATTTTTTTAGAGCTCCCTCTTCCTATGTGTGGGTTATCCTAGCCAGCCATGGACTTCTCCCTCCCTTTGGCTTGAGGCTGCCCTGTTACTTTTAGGCTTTCCTTTAAGTCATTTTGAATAGCTTCATTAAGCCAAATTAGGCTTATATCTGGAAGTATCAAGGCCATGTTTAGCCAGCTCATGACAAAGGTCTTGCACTTTAAGTCTTTGCGTCAACATACAGTCCATCTAAAACTTGAATAACATAAAACTTGTTCTTATTTTTAGTAACATTCGTGAGATTCAACATTGCGTCATAAATATTGTCCCCTATCTGTCAAACATGATATTGTGACTTTATATCCTCGTGAAGCCACGTATCTAAACAATCCTCCCTTTCTTACTTTCCTCCAGCAGCTTATCTACCTGTAGATTCTGTTTTGAAGCTCTGCCCTCTTCAAGAAAAACCAATTTTGATTCCTTCTTTTGTGCACTCCAAAAGCCTGTCTTTGATTCAGTTCGACCTTTTTAACGATGCCAGCTATTTTGGAGTATAATCTTTCAAGTCATCTTCATTAGGCCTATCACCCCTTTCTAAGGAACATTAATAATGTCTGAAGCTTTAATTTTATTTTAAAAGAAAAGATAGCCAAGCTGTATAATGAATAAAAATGGCTTCTACTTGAGACCAACACGTGGGATTAGGAAAGGACGCATAGTGATTCAAATATAAGCATCACACATTAAAATATATCTACAATATGACCCATTTTCTACATAGACAACTCACTACTCTATTATGAGCATTACACTTATGCCAAACTTTGTATGTCTATAATTGTAGGAAGTGCAAAAAGATATGATTCATTCAACATATTCAAAAATCATACCCAAGCTAGGGCAATTCTATGAACATTCTCCATTAATTGGAAACCATTTTATGCCCCTCCCTTTCAAATTTTAATCCCATAGTAAGATTCATCAAATCAGTGTCACCACCATTGACACTTTTTGAAACCCATCATTTTTTATCAATTAGGTGAAATTTAGTTGGGCCCTAAAAGTGGGTTTGACTAAAAAAAATATCATTTTCGGACAACTTAACTGCAAAATTGACTCATTTATCCTCTAGCACTAATTTGAAAACAAATTCGACCACTGAAAATGAATTTGACGCTCATTTTACATCTTTTTCGAAATTATCAATTTTGCGTCAGGACATTCTTTGACTTGCTTTAAAAAGTAATCTAAACCTCTGACTAGGCTCTGAAATCATACACACTGATTCTCTATCTCACATACTTTCACCCTACCGAATCTCATCTCATGAAAAATTTGGGGTCAAAAGATATTTGCTATTGAAGTTGTCTTCTCAAAATAGCCTGCAGATAAACATGTCAAAAATCAATAAACTGGGTTCAGATTTGGCTTCAAAAATTGGGTAAATTGTCACTTAAGGGCACAAAAATTGGGGTGTTGATTCTCTGTCATGAGGATGGTATGGATTTAAGATTTGGGCTCATGATGAATAATAGGGCGCATATGGAAAGTGGTCAAAGTAGGCTACTCAACTTTATAGACTAGAAATAATGATAGAAAAGTATTTTTTTTGCAAATGAAATTGACCTGGGAAAGTGTGCAAATGGATTCGTCAAGGCTTTAAAATTGGCACACTTGAATTATTTTCAAAGAAAAACACAATGGTATAATCCATTCGATCTCACCTATCATGGTTCTCAATATATAACATCACGAACAGGGGTACCAAACAATCTTTGTTTGCTGACACCAGTAAAAAGATAGAAATTGCATTTGGAATCACGTTTGAAAATTAATCAAACATATTCGTCGTGAGCTAAAACTTGAAACATAACAAGTCTCTAACATTTAAAATGTAGCAAAAATGGAATTTCATCATTTTGGTCAACTAGGTCAAAATTACAAAATGTCAAACAGGGCTTCCCAGAATTATGACAATGTGCATCAGCATTAAAATAATAAACTACCAACTTTGAGGGATTCAAAACCTAGTCAAACTAACTCAAAATGACTCAAAATCTGAAACATAAGTTCTTAGGTATGGACACTAGACATTCCTAAAGTGGTGAGTCATGACACATTTTTGGGTGTGAGATATTCACTTGCAAACATAGCCTCCTGTCACTATTTGACACTTGGTGAAAAATGCAAATTTGACAATTACTCAAAATGGAACTTCACGAAATGACTCAGAATGTCAATTTATCATCATGGAACAAGTGGACATGTGCTGAATGGAAGGTGTTAGAAACATTAAAAATCTCATGGGGCTCAAAGGTATAGCCGGGTACAATCTCATCAAAAAGAATTTATAGACCTTAAATTTCTCAATGGTACTCAAAATTGACCATGCAATTTTTAGTCCCCATAGTGGCTCTGACTGGGGATGCATGTCTCTTGTGGGCATGAAGAGGATTAAAATCTTTGGAAGAAGCAGACCACTCACAAAAACTTCTCTCAAACAACTTTATTGAAAGCGAGAAACAACTACTCCTACTATGTACAAACGATGGCCTTCGGCCACCAACCTTCAACAAAATTGTTTACCTCTATCATAAACATAATTCTCATTTGAACTTGCCTGAGATAAATTGAAATTATCACTCATATTAGTTTCGCCAGTCAGATACACATCTTGAATCTCACCACTTAGAAAAACTAAATCTAAGCCATGACTTTCACAATGCATATAAAAATTTAATTCACTCTCCACAATTCGTACATCATGGAAGTTTTGATCAACATGCTTATAACTATCAGACTCAAACTGAAAACTCTCTTCATTTAATGAGTCACACATGCCATCAACTTTGAATATGAATGCATCATATTCAACATGGGGAAAAGGATCAATGATACCTTCAAATTGTGTATCCTTTTTCATAACCGGATGGTACTCAAAAGAGCAATCAGACTTATACTCACACATGTCATCAATGTCTGAATCTAATCTAGAGTCCTTCAATGATTCTTCACAATTAGCAAATGAATCAGTCATATTAAAATATTCATCATAAAAGTCCTTGCAACGTGTAGGAAGATTTTCAATAACTGTCTCATCAAACACCTTGTTATTCATATCATGAGATGCAATCTCATCAATATTTTCACCATCACACTCAAAAGAAGATACATCTAATATCTTGCAACAATATGATAATTCATTGTCATTTAACTCATCCTCAACTAAATCTGAACATTTCATGTGCTCTTTAAACAAAGGATTGATAACTCCATGTAATGATCCCTTTTGAGCGTCTTGACAAAAAATGGGCTGATCTTCATCACAATCTTCATCATATAAAGCATTAGTATACACCTTAAATTCACTACCCATTTCATCTTCA
Organism: Cupressus sempervirens; assembly: GCA_028749045.1. Taxonomy (NCBI): domain Eukaryota; kingdom Viridiplantae; phylum Streptophyta; class Pinopsida; order Cupressales; family Cupressaceae; genus Cupressus; species Cupressus sempervirens. The sequence goes on from CM053786.1 coordinate 12,733,388, forward strand.
TGGAGACTTTTAGCATGTGAAGAAAAATCAGAATCATTATCTGAAGTCACACTATTAACTCCATCAACGAAGCATGTAAAATATGAATCAATATTATTTTCATTATCTTCATGTAGGTGATTCAAATGTCTTGCAAACTTATCATTATTTATCTTACCAACAGGTGTTGATGCATTAACCTTAGAATTATCTATCTGCTGATTACTACTCCACTCATTCTCAAGAAATTCATCTATGCAATTAGGTAATCCATCTTTGTAAACAACCTCTTTATCCTCATATTGTGTAGACAACTCTTCACAACTTTCAATATCTAGCTGACTTGTATAACTTTGAACTGGAACTTCACTTTTAGAATTAGAAATAGAACTCATACCTCTACTAACATGAGAATACTCACTTCCATCATTGCTTTATTCCTCCCAATTTGCATCTGATTCACATGAAGATGAACACATACTAGCACTTTCATTTTCTTGAATTGAGCAACCTCTCTCATCATTGTCTTCACATGATGCCTCTTCACAATACATTGAATCAACAACTTTATTGTCATCACTTAAAACATGACTTTGAACTTCTTCATCCTCATATTGAGATGACTATCTTTCAACGTCAGATCTAATAATGTTCTCAACATAATGCAATCTCTCAATAAGAGAATTCATTTTTTGCATATTTGACTGGTCAGGTGAACCCACCTTATCATCTATTTCTGAAACATTATAAACATATGCACTCTATTCTTCTGACTATGACTGAGATGAATGCGACTCGCACTCTTCATCCTATGTTATCTCTCCATGACATGTTGGATCAGTAACATCAAACTCATGATCAGAGAGATAACTCTCAGCCTTCTCACTTGCACAAAACTGAGATCTAGGTGTAGCAACCTCATTAGCAACATCATTATGTACATGATCATCATGAGATGAACTTACTAATATAACCAAACTTTGATTCATAAAACTAGCACAATGCTCAACTCTATCAAAGTCTGGGATACTTCTTACTACTCCAACTTCAAAAACATGTGTGTCTTCATCTGCAATTGGACTAACCTTGTACACACATTCAGATTTGAATTTTCAACCTAATTATACATTATAGTAGGGGCATTGATATTCTGATTTGGGATTAAAGTATCAACACTATGTTCATTCTTTCTTTCATGACCATTATACCGGCAATCATTCATAGCAAAATGACATATAGTCAATCCATATTTCAAATTATTTTCAATATCCCTAGAAGTCATAAAACCCTGATATAATATTTGTGGTTCTTCATCCCTTAGTAGATAGTTCATTTTCTTGTCAAATGAATCAAAGTAAATAGCTAAACACATTTGATCATCGGGTCTATAACTCTGAGGGATTTCATTCAAAACTCTTGCAAATTTGATGTCAAATTGAGGGACAAGTTCATCACTCTAAATGTGAATCCTCAAAAACTTATCGTAAGAATCAGATATGCTTACTCGCTCTCCAAATTGCTCCATGAAGGTAGAATGCAACTCACTCCAAGATGAAATAGAATGTGCTGGTAGAAAAGAGAACCAGTCTCTAGCATCACCTTCCAAAGTTTGAACAAATAACTTCATGTGCATGTCCTCATGAGAAATTTCATAGTCACCCATCAAATCACTAGATGATTCAACATGATGACTAGCTGAAACAAGATGGTCTCGACTAAACTTAGGAAAACATTTCCTAACATCATTAGGAATGACATTTGGGAAACCACGAATACCATTAAAACTTAATGGCATATACCACTTGGTAGAAATAGATCTAGGAATTTCACTAATAGGCTTCATATTAGGTGAAATAAAACTTGACATTCTTTCAATGGTTCAAAACTCATTCACCATTAAAACTTAGATTCACAACTTGTAGCATATCTATATAGCCTTCTACCAAATAACTTCTCTTCAAATGCACTTCATGAACTTAATACAACAAGCTGAAACTTATTCTCATGAAATGTATAAAGCTTTTCAAACTATTCTCCTCCTCTTAGTGCTAGAAATATGACCTGACGGAGAACACATATGTAGAATTCACTTTCATGGAAAATGAATCACATGAAAGTATAAAATACTTTAGTGTTGCTGCTAAAACCTTGATCTGCTGATTGGCCTAGTTCTAATCTCAATTCCTCACACCACTGATCATATCCTTATAGAGTCGCCATCTCCTTGAGGAGAACTAAATGAAATCACTGCTATGATTCATTTTTTCATTCAAAAAATCTTATGACAACAGATCAAACAACACTTTAAAACTCATTAGTCAATAACTCGTATATCTCTCTTCTTGCTCACAACTTAAGATAACTTTCAGATCTGCCTAATTCAGCTAAAAAATCTTTGAAAATATTTATACATATAACCAATCTACACTTGTAGAAAGATACTTTGGAGAGTCGCCACTCACAATTGTGAGAAAGATTTTAAAACATATGATTTATAACACAATAGATCTAAACTTGATTGTCAACTTGTAGAACTTTGAAAATCTTTAAACACTTAAAAGAGTGAAACCATCTTTCCACAATTCTGACTTTGAAATTAAAATAGCACTTTGAAAACAAGATCTGGTTGAAATGATTGAAAATGAAACTTAAGAACAACATAATTTGCATTCAAACTCAAAGCTACTACTACAAATGGATAAAACTTCATTGGGGTGCATGATTTGGAGTAAGAAAATTGGAAAGAACATCGGAGAACTTACTGCTAAAACTTTTTAATGTGGTTCTTCTACTATATTGAATCTCTTCTTTTCAAATTCTAAAGGTTTGTCATAAATTTGATTCAATATAGTCCCTAGTGGAGTCGCCATCTTGTTGGGTCTTGATTTAATAGTTTTGAAAATGACCATGAAACCAAACCAATGGATCTAAGGCTAGAAAATTCCTATGATGAATACACCTGACTGCAGTCTTGGGCCAACTATAAGGATTGACCCTTCTTCACTTCAGGCTCTACAAGACCTAGGTGGGTTAACCTAGAGGTTCTAAGTTATGGTACTAGTGCATTTAAAACATAAATCTAAACCTATTTACTACAGATGGAAACTCCTATATCTCCTAATAACTCATGAAATGACACAGATCTATAGCAGCTAAATGCAAATCTATGAATCTCATAAGTTGAGTGAGTGTTAAACAATTATAGCTCTTCAACATGGTAGGGAAAAGGCTTTTCATTAATAATGTTGAATTCAACAAACCCCTCATATGCAACAATAAGACCTAACGATCCTATAACTGATCAGCGCCTTAACCATTGGGCAATTCCATGTATTAAAAACATACATATGGATATCTAAGACATATGTGTATCTTCAGATATTTGATCTATCTATTTAACTTGTAAATAGAAATCTATGCTCAATCTAAACCTCATTCTTACATGATATCCCCATCAGTAACCTTACAACCCTATTGATTTCCCTGAAGCATTTACATAACCCTTTGGGTTACAAGCAATAATGAAATAACATACAGCCTTAAGGGACTGAAACCTTCAACCTAAGCTCTATGTCAAAGATCATAAAAAATTGAAGGGCATTGATAAAGGAGACAAGACTTAAAATGAAACTCAATCATCTACTGCTCTTTGTATTTATTTCCTTGAAATTAATACTTTCATATGCATGGAATCAAAACATGAAATAACTTAATAGATCTGAACTATCTGTATATTCCTTCCTACTTATATTCATGTGAGAGAATTATGCTAAAAAATATGGTGTCTCAGTATTGGGAATGCATCAAGACTGGAACCAAAACCATGTTATCACAGTAGTGTGCCAATTTTCACCAAAAGACTGGAACCCTTACAATGAGAAAGAAAATGAATAATACAACAGGAAGTGAATTCTCTAATCTATTGTAAAGATGACATGTGTCAACCTAGAATTCCTTCCCAAGAAGATGAAAAACCTCTTTCTACCCTCTCTTTAACTGAATATCAAATCTCATCATTTGGCATTAGAGGTATAAAATATCCCAAAACGTACTGATGAAAGAATGCAATTGATTTTTGATGTTAAAATGAAGACAAGGTAATAGTAACAAATTAGTTGAAAATGGTCTCAAGAATGAAAAAAATCTTTTCCAGCTTATCTTTACCACATTCAGGCTTCAAAAGGTCTTCAAATCTACCTTTTAACAAACTCTGATGCTAAATGATTAAACCACTCATTTTGTTGAGAACACCCCAAAATTTATAAAATGGCATATAGCATGAACTAGTGAATACCTATGCACAATCTGATTTGAAATTCAAAAAGTTTATCTTGTTCTGGTTCTGGTGGTATATTGGAGCGAACCTCTGTTCATGGCTTCCATTTAAAATTGCAAAAAATTATTCCCTTTTCTATAGTTTGACTATACAAGTAATCTCTAGTTTTATTTAAAATCTAACCTACACATGATCTTTAAGGAAAAACATTTAAAAAATAAATTTTGAAAACTTTGATTTATCCTCCACTTTTTCACTTGGGTCAAACTTGGTTTGACCATTCTTGACATGTGCCACATCCTGATTGGTTCCTTTTTGCACAATCATCAAACCTTCTCACTTGGGCACCACATCATCACCACATGATTGCTAGTTGGTCCCACCACCTAGGCACTTGTTATGTCACTATACTAACTTCCCTACATCTTTTCTTTAGCGACATAGCGAGAACCACATGATTCACCACATGTCATGATCTCGGCACTCAGGTTCCATGTCATGGTTCATCATCCTGCCAGTTGCCACTTGGTGCTACCTAATGCATTGCTCCATATCCTAGCGGGACGCACGTTGCATTTTAACTTGGCTAGATTTCTAATGTTTTCAACGAATTGCTATGTCGCTAGCTGGAAATCCTTGGATTTTTTGGTAACCTACATAGCAACTAGCCAAATTTTCAACCTTCATGGTGACCTTCTAAATTCATACTCAATCTGCATGTTCCTTCAATATTTATTAAACTCCTAGCTAGCTATTAGCAACCAAGTCAAGGTCCACCATGTTTCCTTGGGGTTTACAAAATACCCATGTCTTATAGACACTAAGCATTTGATTGTTCTTGCATTTAAACATTTAAAAGAATCCCTATATCCCAAATGTGGGATAATTTCTCTGCATTATTTATTATTGCATCTATTTCATCTGAGAACATTTTCAAATTTTTCTATTCTTCCCCCTTTTGATGTGGAGCTCCTTTTAAAACTACTTCCCCTTTATAATTTAAGCATGAACCTTTGGCATCCAACCCACAATAACATATTCCTCAGTAGCCTTTGTATGAAGAAGTGATTCTTGAGAGAAAAGAGCCTGTATGTATGTATTTGTGAACACAAGAAAACTCTTCTGGAATGGACCACTTTTTTGAAATGACCCAAAACAATCTTTAAATGATATAGCTTTGGAGCAAGACTCGGGTCTACCACCAAAATTTTCTCCTCATTAATGAATGGTCCATTAGCTTTCAGGTGTTCATCCTAGGCACGCAACTCATTCAATAAGGCCTGCTCTATATAGTGGCTCCATTCCTGCCATTGACTCTTCTCACCTAATGCCTCTCCTTGCATATCCCTTCTTGTGTGTGTTAGAAACATGGCACCCTCCTTTGTTCATGTGCCAACTTCCTTGGCATTGCCTTAATTTCCTTTGTCTCACATGGCAGCTTTGTTTTTTCCACGCACACTGACTCTACCTTTTGACATCATTTCTTGCTTCCTTTTACATCCTACCTCCCTTCAACATTTGAAATATTCCCTCTCAAGCATGCATGGATTGGCTGTTGGACCCTTATTACAATCTCTCATTAAGATCTTATCTAAAATTATGAAATTATAATCAACAAGTTCTGAGGTTTATGATGCTAGCCGAAGTAGCAGAAACTTCCGAAGTGTTAGAAATAAACAAATAGCATGGACCCATTAACATTTTAGAGAAATCCTCATTTATGAGTAGTTCAGGCAAGTTTGAACCTAGAGATCTATAGATTTTGGCATTTAACTAACTCCTTGACACATCCTTATTTGTTAACTGCAACTAACACAACTACAACTTTAGTACCTACTCCTCACATGATCTTGCCCCTATTTTTTTTAGAGCTCCCTCTTCCTATGTGTGGGTTATCCTAGCTGGAAATGGGCTTCTCCCTCCCTTTGGCATGAGGCTACCCTGTTAGTTTTAGGCTTTCCTTTAATTCATTCTGAATAGCTTCATTAAGCCAAATCAGGATTATATCTGGAAGTATCAAGCCCACATTTAGCCAGCTCATGACAAAGGTCTTGCACTTTAACTCTTTTCATCAACATATAGTTCATCTAATAACATAAAACTTGTTATTATTTTTAGTAACATTCTTCTTATTCAGCATTGCATCATAAATATTGTCCCCTATCTGTAAAACATGATATTGTGACTTTATATCCTCTGGAAGCCACATATCTAAATAATCCTCCCTTTCTTACTTTCCTCCAACGGCTTATCTACCTAAAGATGCTCTTTTGAAGCTTTGCCCCCTTCAAGAAAAATCAATTTTGATTCCTTCTTTTGTGCACTCCAAAAGCCTGCCTTTGATTCAATTGGACCTTTTTAAAGATGCTAACTCATTTGGAGTATAAGCTTTCCAGTCATCTTCATCAGGCCTATCACCCCTTTCTAAGGCCCATTAATAATGTCTAAAGCTTTAATTCCATTTTAAAACAAAAGAAAACCAAGTTGTATAATGAATAAAAATGGGTTCTACTTGAGACCAACATGTGGGATTAGGAAAGGACACGTAGTGATTAAAATATAAACATCACACATCACAATATATCTACAATATGACCCATCTTCTACACATACAACTCGCTGCTCTATTATGAGCATTACACTTTTGCCAAACTTTGTATGTCTATAATTGTAGGATCTTGAGCAAATAAAGCAAAATTTGATTGCAAATCTATTTTACTTGATCATAAATCTGATCTATGCAATTTGATCTTCAGTTATCATATATTCCAATCTAATCTCTTTTTATGTTGTTGTCTTCTCTCTGAAGACATGATGATATATATATATATATATATATATATATATATATATATATATATATATATATATATATATATATATATATATATATATATATATATATATATATATATATATATATATATATATATATATGTATGTATGTATATTCACCACAAAGAAAATCAAAGGAAGTCAAAGATCGACTCTTATAATTATAATTTATGCCTGAATAGAAATAAAAATCGAGCAAAGATAGATTTCAAAAATTCCAATATGAGATTTTATTTGGAAAAGCCACCTAAAATAGCTCTATTGGCATGATTCTCCAAAATTACGGTGCAATCACTCTTAATCCCCACTAAAGGACACTTGCCTGAATTTGTACCAAATCTCCAAATATTTAACAAAGAAGTCAATGACATCATTGTTGTTATCTCTAACATTGTTGAAAACATAGAGAGGAAAAATTCCCCACAAAAGAAGTCATTTCTGAAATCTTACAAGTTGGCATCTAGCCAAGTATTAGGTAGTGAAACGAGGTAAAACAAACTTGATATAAGGGCATGATTTATATTGACATGGATATTGTAAATTGGTCTTTCACTTGTGCCCTATGAGAAATATTTTAAAATAAATTTACAACTTTTAATAATTTTCACTCAGCACTAACTATTGCCGAGTGCTAGATTTACTCAGCACCTTAATAAATCGAGTGGCAGGAGTGTACCGAACTCACTCGGTAGATGATAAAAACAACTCGGGAACAATGGATGCCAAGTGAGCTTAGTAGTGTGGATGCCGAGTGAACTCGATAGAAACTAGAAGGTGGACCTCAGTAGAAGAAGGTACTGAGTGAACTCGGTAGCCACTGCAGAAAATGACTTCTACCAAAGACAATGCTGAGTGACAGAACTGTAACATAAACTTTTCCACCATTAAAACCAGAGAACTAAAACTTGAAACTTCTAAAAAAACTTCTCAAATGCAATGAATAGAAGAAGAAAAATGTATTCTAGTATGCCTCCTTGTTTTCTATTCAACATTGATTGAAACTATTACAAAATTTGGGAGCATTCAGCTTCAACCAGAAAACCCTAAAATAACCCTAAAACTTGAAAAATTCAAACTTCAAAAACTTCAAACTTGCAGCTCTAATGGCTGCATACAATAATGACTGGAGCAACCACTGCTTAAACAGGACAAACTCAGCAAACAATAAACTTTAAAAATGACCACAGAAGAAACACATGCATCTATAGGCATGATATGAACTTCCTTCTTTTTTTGCACTCTGATGACTAGATCTACTGCTCACTTCTTTTCTCTCTACAACTTCTAATCTCTTCAACTTCAATTTCTTTTGCTGGTCAAATGGAACTGAACATTCCTTTTTGTCTTTGCCAAAAAAAATTTCCCCCTCTTTTCAAAATTTCAAAAAACTCACCTACCACATTCATTTTTTGTCTGTTCTGCAATTTGTTGGGGTTGGTGGGTGGGTGTTGGGCTCCAGAGGCAAACGTCAGTTGAAATTAATATTTCAACACTCCCTCTTTGTCTCGAGCCAAACAAACAAGGATCACTGTTGATCCAAATCAACTACACCAAGACACTATCTTAGGTGTACAAAACTTACAATGCCTAATGGCTTTGTGAAAATGTCTGCTAGCTACTCCTTAGACTTGCAAACTTCCATTTTGATATCCCCATTCTCCATCAACTCTCTGATGAAGTGATATCTGATTTCAATATGCTTGCTTCTCCCATGGAAGACTAGATTCTTAGAAAATGCAATAGATGAGATGTTGTCACAATAAATTTTGGTTCCATCCTCTTGCCTTTCATTCAAATCTATCAAGATACTTCTTAACCAAATAGCTTGATATGTTGCTGCATTTGTTGCTATGTATTCAGCCTCTACTATAGATTGAGCAACAATAGGTTGCTTCTTGGATGCCAATGAAATTGCACCTGATCCCATATGAAACATGTATCTAAAAATGCTCTTCCTATCATCTAAACTTCTAGCCCAATCACTATCCGTGTAACCAAACAACTTGAATTCATTTGCTACAGTATACAAAATTTCAAATCCCTTGATGCCTTTCACATACCTTAGGATCCTCTTTCCTGCTTACCAATGGGAATCCTTTGGTGTTTTCATAAATCTGGAAATCAAACTTTCTGCATGCATTATGTCTAGTCGAGTTGCAGTCAAATACATCAAACTTCCAACCATACTCTTGTATAGTGTTGGATCCACTCTCTTGCTAGAGTCTTCCTTGCTCAACTTCAGACCTATTTCTATTGGTGTTAGAGCTGCCTTACTATTCTATATTTTAAATCTCTCCAAGATCTGCCTTGCATATTTTTCTTGAGAGATGAAAATTCCATCATGCATTTGTTTTACTTCTATGCTTAGAAAGTATTTCAAGAGACCTAGGTCTGTCATTTCAAATTCATTTTTCATAGCCTCTTTGAACTCAGCAAGTCGAGCCTTGTCATTTCCAATAAAAATTAAATCATCTACATACAAGACAAAAATCAAAATATTTCCATTTGTTGCTTAGATGTAGAGAGTAGGCTCACCATTTATTTTGCTAAAGCCATTGCTCATCAAATATGAGTCAATCCTACTGTACCATGCTCTTGGAGCTTGCTTGAGCCCATAAAGAGCTCTCTTCAATCTATATACTTTGTTCTCTTCACCTACAACTTCATAATCAGGTGGATACTCCACATAGACTTCTTCTTTCAATATACCATTTAGGAAGGTGGACTTCACATCCATTTGAAATACTTTCCATTTGTGCTAAGCTACAATTGCTATGACAATATGCACAGTTTTCATTCTTGCAACTAGGGCATATGTCTCATCATAATCTCTGCCATACTACTATTTGTAGCCCTTGACTACCATGAGCCTTGCCTTATGTCTATCAATCTTTCCTTCAACATTGCATTTAGTCTTGTATACTCATTTCACTCCAATCACTTACTTTTTCCCATATCTCATTCCTTTCTATAGCATCTATCTCCTCATCCATGGCCTTACAACATTTCTTCTCCTTAATAGCTTCTTCAAAATATATTGGATCACTATGAGAAAATAATGCAAGATTAACACTCTCATCATAATATTCATACCTTTCATCTTGGTCTATCTCCCTAAGACTTGGTCTTTTTCGGTAATAGGGAGGAGAGTGTGGGATCAAAATCTTCATTACTGCTTGGCACTAACACTCAGTCATGCCTAGAGGAGCCTGGCAATGATTGAGGCTACTTGCCTTTTCTTCTATCTACTTCTTCTTCTTGTTTTTCATCAGCGTCTTCTTCACTCATAATTGGCACTTTACTTGAGGTGCTGGGTGACTCATCAGTTTGTCCATACCATGACTGATTTTCAAGAAGTTCTACATCTCTTGAGAGAATCATCTTATTGTTCAATGGGTCATATAATCTCTATGCCTTTGATTCTAAGTTGTATCCTGTGAAGATGCACTTCACACCTTTTCCATCCAAGTTTTGCCTTTTCTCTTTTGGCACATGTGCATATGCAACACGTCCAAACACCCTTAGGTGTTCAACTGTCCATCTTCCTCTTGACCATGCTTTCACTGAAATTCTATCATGAATTGCCTTTGTAGGACACCTATTAATTAAGTAAGCTACTGTTGCCATAGCCTCTCCCCAAAACTTTAGTTGGGAGACCTTTCTCTTTCATCATGCTCCTTGCCATTTCAACAATGGTCCTATTCTTTCTTTCAGCCACTCCATTCTGCTGTGGTGTATAGCTGGCTGTGAGATCTTTCTTTATGCCATGTTTCCTACAATAATTTACAAAAGAATTGGAGGTATACTCCCCTCCTCTATCTGATCTTAGGACCTTGATATAGTGTCCATATTCCCTTCCAAGTTGGGCTTTGAACTCAAGAAACTTATCAAATGATTCAGATTTAGACTTCAAAAAATAAACCCATGTCCTACGACTGAAATCATCAATAAATGTCATGAAATAAGTACTTCCCCTAATGGGAGTAACTTGCATAGGACCGACTAGGTCAATATGCACTAACTCTAATGGATATCTAGCCCTCCTAGAATTTTTAGAATTAAAGGGAAGCCTATGTTGCTTACCCAAAATACAAGCCTCACACTTGTCACATGAATTTCCTATTCGTGGAAAACCTTCTACCATTCTTTTATTTAACAAAAAATTTAAACCAGCATAGCAAAGATGAACATACCTGAGGTTCCATAGCCATGAAGGTTCTTCAATCACACTCCTTAGAGCTGATTGTGTGTGAGGTGTAGCACAAACTTGAGATGAGAAACATGTCTTTATCCTGAAGGGAAACATTCTATTCTTTGTCATTTCAACTACTACAAGTAGGTTCTTGCTCTCATCTTTTTCATGAATGACACACATGTCATTCTCCATCAGCACTTTGTATCCATTTTGAATGAGCTAACCAATGCTTATCAAATTGTGCTTCATACTAGGGGAAAAATACACATTTTGTATTTCCTTCTTATCACCTTGCTTGGTGCTGACGATAATAAATCCTTTTTCCACTACTGGTAGGGTTCCATTGTTACCCATTTTAATCTCATATTTGAAACTCTTGTCAATGAATAAAAACAAGATTTTCTTACCACTCATGTGATTGCTACATTCACTATCGAGGTACCAAACCTCAGGGCTTCATTCAGCACCAACATTACAGATGATGAAGGCAGTGGCATTGTTTCTACTTCCTATGTTCACATCAGCCACATTTGCTTGTCCTAACTGATCATTTTGCTTCTTCTAGCATTCACTTGCATAATGCCCATATTTATGGCAGTAGTAGCATTCTACATTACTCCTATTTGGGTTGTAGTTTTTCTTACCTTCTCTTGAAGTATTTTGTGAGCTACTTGCTCCATCTGCTCTTCCTGAGCTTTCTATTACAACATTTCTTTGTCCTCCATTTCCTCAACCTCTGCCTCTGGAGTTTCTGCTTGAGCCATTTCTTCCTCTCCCCCTTCCTCTTGGATTTGACTAAGCTTTGAATGCTTGCTCTTGGGAAGAAGAAGATGTAGATCTATTGATCTTATGCTCATGGGTTTGAAGAAGACCCATCAACCCATCCATTGTCAAAATAGTGAGGTCTTTCGCTTCTTCTATGGTCATCACCAAATTGTCATATTTATGAGTTAAACTTCTCAATATCTTTTCTACTATATTCTTCTCTTGATAGTCTTCTCCATTTGACTTCAGTTGATTAATCACATTGAAAGTCCTTGAACTAAAACCTGTAATTGATTCATTTTCCTTCATCTGAAGGTTCTCAAACTCCCTCCTTATCTTTTTTAGCTTTACTGTATGAACTTTATCAGTCCCCTTGAAGTTCGTTTCAAGGATATCCCATGGTTCCTTTGCATAATCTGCTGCTGCAATCTTGGAAAAAATAGTTTCTATCATTGCTACCTTAATAAGACTTAATGCCTTTGCATCCTTTCTCCTTGACTCTTTCAACTAAGTCTTCTGTGCATTTGTGAGAGCAACATACTAAATTGGGTTTGTCACATCATTGAACCCATTAATCACAAACTCCCATAAATCATTTGCAAGCATTATGGTCTTCGTCTTCTTTGCCCATGTATCACAATTTTGTCCACTGAATTGTGGTGGCTGCTGCCATATCTTCCCTACATCTCCTACCATGTCAAATATCCCAAGAAAAAATTTCCCTAACTCACTTTGGATGTGGGGCCTCAAAGCTCTGATACCATGTGAGAAATATTTTAAAATAAATTCACAACTTTTAATAATTTTCACTCAGCACTAACTATTGCCGAGTGCCAAATTTACTCAGGACCTTAATAAATTGAGTGGCAAGAGTGTACCGAGTGAGCTTGGTAGATGAAAAAAATAACTCGGTAACAATGGATGCCGAGTGAGCTTGGTAGATGAAGAACAACTTGGCAACAATGGATATTGAGTGAGCTTAGTAGTGTGGATGCCGAGTGAACTTGGTAGCCACTAGAAGGTGGAGCTCGGTAGAAGAAGGTACCGAGTGAACTCGGTAGCCACTGCAGAAAATGACTTCTACCAAAGACAATACCGAGTGACAGAACTATAATGTGAATTTTTTCACCATTAAAACCGAAGAACTAAAACTTGAAACTTCTAAACAAACTTCTCAAATGCAATGAATAGAAGAAGAACAATGTATTCTAGTATGCCTCCTTGTTTTCTATTCAACTTTGATTGAAACTATTACAAAATTTGGGAGCATTCGGCTTTAACCAGAAAACCCTAATATAACCCTAAAACTTTAAAACTTAAAACCAGAAAACCCTAAAACTTTAAAACTTTAAACTTCAAAAACTTTAAACTTGCAGCTCTAATGGCTGCATACAATAATGCCTGGACCAATCACTGCTTCAACAGGACGAACTCAACAAATAATAAACTTATAGAATGACCAAAGAAGAAACACGTGCATCTGCAAGCACGAAACGAACTTCCTTCTGTCTCTGCACTTTGATGACTGGATCTTCTGATCACTTCTCTTCTCTCTGCAACTTCTAATCTCTTCAACTTCAACTGCTTCTGCTGGTCAAATGGATCTGAACATTCATTTTTGTCTTTGCCAAAAAAAATTTCCCCCTCTTTTCAGAATTTCAAAAAACTCACCTACCGCGTTCATGTTTTTTGTCTGTTCTACAATTCGTCAGAGGTGGTAGGTGGGTGTTTGGCTCAAAGGGAAAACGTCAGCTACAATTAATATTTCAACATGCCCATGTCGATAGAGCTATTTTAGGTCGGTTTTCCATTGATTGTTCCAATAAAATATGAAAATAATTTCCATTAGTACATGAGATGTCCATGTATTCCAGTTCTCACATGTGTCAACCTGGTTGTCAAGTGATTGTATGTGCATGTCCCATTTTCAAATTGAACCTTGCTAGCATGTGCCCTCATAGGCATTTTTTTTCAAGTGACTCATTTTTTCCCTTTTTATTTAAATCGGGCGTTGTGCTTAAATGATAAACTGTAGTTCTAAACAGCCTTTAGTCAAAGTTTATTGGGCCTTTAAAAGAATGCTTTATGTTTTTTCTTCATGATTTCTAGTTCACATCATTTTCATCTTGAGTTAGGTTTTGGATTTTAGGTTTGCTTTTCTGAAGTGGGTTATGGATCTCAATAATATAGATTTACAGAAGGGAGAGCTTGGACTGAATGGATGCTACTCATCTTTGAAGATGAAAATAAACAACAGTTGCAGTATGGATTTGCTCGATGATAAAGCACCATGTGATATTGTTCCTCGATTAATGGAGAGGCTGGGTAACAGCAATAGCAGTAGCTCTGTGAGTGTTGATATAGTAAAGGAATTGAAGGAGGAAGACCTTATCAGGTGTCTGGAGAAAAGTAGTAGCAGATCTATATACAATAGTTTTGGGATTTTCAACACTGATGTGGATTGTACACTATCCCTGAGCATGCCCTACCCTACGCCAACTCCAGATGAACAATGCTGCATGGCCATGTTCAGGACAAGCAGCGTGGGAGAAGTCATCGAAGTAATGAAGTCTACACTTTTTTCACCCAAATTAAATCAATCTATTTCTATTTTATTTTGCTATGTCAACACTGAAAGTTAGGTACAAAATGCTTAAAAAGGAAATTTCACCACTCTATGGTCATGACAATATTGGACCTTTTGTCACATATTCTTTATCATTTAGGGTTTCTTGCTCATATAACAGATAAAGTGTTCTTAGTTGAAAGGTTCAGCTGTCCTTTGGGTGGATTACACAACGTAACCCTATCATCACCTTCATCAGAAAACAATAAGGTTTATAGATCCTTTTGGACAACTCCAAATAAGGCTACTACAACTTCCAAACCTATATTTGAATCAATGTTTATGGATTTGGAGGACATTCTGGCATATAGAAATAATGCAACAGGTTCGCTACCCGAAATACAGCCTTCAAATTCCAAAGAGACAAGTAACGGAAACCTTGTGAACAATGATAATGTGAGTTCGACAAGCAGTATTACTTCAGATAAAGCTAGCAGAAGGTGCTCTATATGTCGCACCTCTGCTACACCTTTGTGGAGGAGTGGTCCTATGGTTGCCAAGGTAGCTTTTATTATACACGTTTTTTACAGATACAATCGTGGTAGGAATATATAATGATTTTCGCTCCTAAATATCATCTTCAACAAATGCAAACTTATACCCAAAGTCTAGGGTTTTGTGTATTGATTTGATTATACATCATATTTACAAACCCTTGTATAATATATTAAATTTACCTTTGTTTTTTGGTGGGTCGACAAAACAGACGCTGTGCAACGCATGTGGCATCCAACATAGGAAAAATAGACGGCGTGCTTGATCTGCCACGGCTGCTGCAGCAAAGAACACCTATAGTTTGTAAAGCTACCATGTTACAACCCCATCGTAGATGATAATATTAAGCCATGAAAGAAATATTAACTCCAATCCACAAGATATTAATTGAATTGTCCTTCTTATGAATGCCATTACATTTGACATTCCATAGTCTAGTAGTTGGAATTGCGCATTTGCTTAAATCCTCTCTAGATGCTTTCTTTGTAAAGCTTTATTTTAAGTTCTCAGCTACCAAACTTTGTAATGACCCTCTCTGCCTGTTACGGCTGTTTTTTCTGAGGATATAATAAGCAATGCAATATTTGTTATTGCGTACATTTCAGTTGATACTTACTTTTGTTTTATTACACTTCTTTTTGTGAAAATTGCAAACAATTATGGCTACGGATTCTGAACCAGTCATGATTTGAACCTGGAAGATTTGTTTTTGCTGTCCCAATTAAATGAAAATGGCACAACAGTGAACTGCACACATGAGCTCTTTAAAAAGCTGGTATAACAGAAATGACACTCTAATTAAAAAGAAATATGACTGACTGAACGGTCATTTCGTAAAATTACAAGCCTGAGATAATTTTTTTTGATATAACTATGCCTTATGTCGGAGAGTGGGTATTCTTTCACATTTCTCTAGGTGAGTATCTTTCGTATAATCACCTGTTAGAAAATTAAATTCACTAGATCATCGAAAAAAAATTAAGAACTCGCTATTTCTGGCGAATAGGGCTCACCAGTGTTAAAAGAAAAAGAAAAATCTCTATGGGATATAGGTTGGACTTTGTTTATAACTCGTTTATTATGAATGTTAATATTTATTAAAAATGTCTATATAGAGAATAAAATTCTAATCTTTATTATATACAATTATATTAGCACATTAATTATAATATTTTTTCTTTAATATTAGGATTATATTTTAATTAAATGTTGGGTTATGGTTCATTTTGATTTAGTTTTAGGGTTAGGATTATATGTAGAACTGGATTTTATAGGATTATATATAGAATAAAAATTAGGTTTTTGATTAAAAAAATGTAATCTAATTGAAGGTATGGGTTTGCACTCAATATGACTATTTAATCAATTTGGGTTAGGTTTATTTTGATTTTGATTTTGTATTATCATTTAATTTGGTTTATTACAAAACAAATTGTTCAATTATGTTTAGTAATATGGGTCGAATTTAATTTAATGTCATAATAAATTTAGATTATTATAATTTGATTTCATTTAGTCCATGTTTGAGTTTATCTAGTGTTAGAGTGAGAGTCCAAATTAATTTAGTTTTAAGGCTAGTGTTCAATTTAATTTAGTTTTAGGTTGAGGCTCATTATTATTTAGTATTTTATTAGATTTAAAGTTATGATGAGACAATTTTGGGCATTTAGGGTTCACTTTCTAGTAGGGTTGTTTAAATGTTATAATTTTAATGATGAAAATTATGTAATGGGTACATTCAATGTCTAATTTTACTAAGGTTTTTTAGATTTTCTTCCAAATAAATATATACAAATTAACTCTGAAATGTCTAGATAGGAAGACTAAATCAACACTAACAATTGGGTCACTTCACTATTGAAGAGTCTAAGCACCCTCTAAATTTATCCCAATGCAATGCCCAATGTATGATTTACAATGAATCAACTACACTATAATTGATAATGCTTTTAACCTGAAAATGATGTAACAAAGAAAATCAACATCACTCAACAATGAACATTGATAAGAAAACAACCATTTAAAACTCAAAGTTTTAATATACTAAAATTTTCCCTCTCTCAACATGACAAAAGAACCAATAGTCAATTGTTCCTATACATTGACCACTATTTGAAAATAAAAATCTCCTTCTCCTACATCACAGTCAAAACAAAACAAAACATAAAACTCGCCCTCTTGAAAGCCCAAAGTCTACAAAAAAAAAATGCCATCTTCCCCCCCCCCCCACCCCAAACCTAGAACCCCATCCTTGCATCTCTCTTGCTTATATAAGCTTCCATCTTTCTGACGAGATTTGTTAGTTATAATAACTGATCTTTGAAAATATTTCCTCTTGTAACTTCTAGTAACATCAGCTTATAACACTGCAAATATTGTGTCTTAGAATTTATCTGTATTATATTGACATAAGGTGATAAATAATCATTCTTGTGTCATTCAGAAAGGGGGAACACAACTGACCATGTTGTTTTGGTGTACACAAAGATAAGACTCTTATCAACATATTGTCTTCCACACTCATCATGAGAATCATGAGAACCCAATTGCTGCCATTTGTGAAATTCGTAGGTTTCTATCTCACCTGAGTCTTAACCATTATGAAGATTCTTTATCTACTCAAGGAACGTACTCATGGCACAAGTTGTATCCCCTATTTTGAACAAAAATAGATTTGTTGATTAATCACTAACTCTTTCACACATTCCTCATTAACATCTATTTCATGGGCCTTGCTTGTAGTGTTCGATCTAAGTCTGTCAAAGGAGAGTGTGGGACGCTTCATTTTGGACTTTTGAGAGCCCATGACCACGTTCATTCATATGAAATAATTGAGAAAGTTGTGGTGTTTTGAAGCTTTCTATGAGCATGAATGTTATTGTGCCAACTAATCCACTAGCACCATAGATATTCCGTCAAATATCTTACGCATGTATGCACTTCCCTAGATGCATGTTTCTCTGTTGTCATCTCCTTGGTGAGCCCAATATATGTACGTGTCTAGCTATCACTTTTAAAGTACTCTGTCAAATGGTTCACAACTTGAACTATATCCATGTATTCATGTCATGTGACAGTGAGGCCACGAGGAATTGTAGGCGATTTTCCTACCATTGACGTCTATCACCTCCAATGGTTATGTCTTGGATACTATACCTTGTCGTGGAATCTTACCAAAAGATTAGTTTGTGTTTTCTTTTGTTTTCTAATATCTATCTATTTTTGACTTTGGTATCTATTTCCACAAGCTGCAACCACATTGGCATTTAGTCAAATGGTTTGCATGCTTCCTTGATTCTTCCACAATGATAACCATGGTATATTGCGCTACGTAGAGATGATTCCCTCAAGTAGCTACACGGTCCTCTAAGATCATTCTTTAGAGCCATGTTCATGATCTCTTGGGTCTGGTGTGAAAGACTTCATTGATTTTTGAGAACTATTTGGTATCGAGTAAGAAGGGCTTCAATAACATTAAAAGTTGTCAAGAGATTCCACATCTTGAAAAGGACACCTTTAGATGTGTCTTCACATCCATGCCTTCCATTAATTTTGTGGGGAGATCTTTGAATCTTCGTTGGAGAAATTTGAAAATTGACTCTTCACTGCAAATCAAGGAAATGAGTATCATTCTTCTCGCTTGTATGGAACTTGAGACTCCCTTGTGCTGATTTGGCCACTATTGTTTGATTAAAAAAATATATAAAATCTTAGTCTTTTCCATATACTTGAGTCTAGTAGTGTTGGAAGTATAAGAGGAGTAACTAAGAGGGAAGGGGTAAATCAGTTACTACAAAAATAAATCCCAGATTCTTTGGATGTAAGTACAAAATAATCTCTAGAACTAAACTTTGATATTCCTCAGTAAACACATTGAAAATGTTGTAACTCGGTAAATACTAAGAATGCTTGGCAAATACATAACATGAAAATCATGAGATGTTATTTATAATTACTTATTACTTTAACTTAGTTGCAAATAGACAAAGGAAATAGCATGAACACATTTGACACCGAGATTTAATGTGGAAACCCAATTTCAAAAAAGCCACCAATTGCAACTAGTTACTATTTTTCACTTTTTCTCAAGTGAGCCTTGTTAGGAGCCAACCCTGTTAAAGGTTACAAAATACATTGTTATGTGTTATCATGTTAGAGGATTTAATCACTCTACTAAGAGTGGCCTTGTTAGAGGTCTTAAACAATTCAATAGAACTACCACCTTATTAGAGGATTTACAAAGAGCTATTAAGCCAACTCTACTTAGAGAATTAAATCACTACTACAATGGTTAGAAAGTAACAATGACATGACCTAATTTTGACGCAACTGAATTGCTAATTATAGATCTTAGTTCTGGGTTGTATACTTGAGCCTTCCTGATCAAATATATCTTTTTAGGTTCTCACAGATATTTTTCTTATCCTTCTAATTCACTTCCACTTAGCATCATTAGATCATCAAATGTCTTCCATGCACTCACACACTTCACACTTTCTAACTCTCAATTTGACCTTTTATTTATATCTTTCATATTGTCAAGTCGGCTAGAATACAACTTAGAATAATTAATATTCTTCTTCTTAGTTAGCTAGAACCAACAATTAAATCAATGGAGCTCAATATGCCAAAATAATAATAAAATCTTTCATTCGCCTACTCTTCTTCGTAGATACTAACTTAGAAATGATTTTCTTGTCTTAACCAAGTGAAATCAGTTAACACTACATACTTACAAATTTCCTTTGGTAACCAAGTGAGCTCAGTTAACATTGGTTCTATGCAACATTTCCTTCTTGAACTGAGTGAGTTCAGTTAACATTAAGCTTCCACAAACTTTTCTTTAGCACCTGAATGAACTTGGTAGATACTAATTTCTAAGCTAGGAAAACTCTAGAATGCTCAGGAGTCATAGAAAACTGTCCTCAATGTCTGAGTGTGCTCAGAATACACTAACTAGTAATGATATGACATTTTGTGTAACATCAAAGAGAATACAAAATTAATCAATTATTTCAACAATGTCCCTCTTTGGAATTAATGGCAACACAACATGTCATAATACAATAAAATTTCGGAGTAGGAATAAAGTAAGGAATATATCCTTAGTTTCATTCTAAATCTCATCCATGAGAACTCCCTCTATCAGTGTGAACTCTTTCTATCTTTAGTTTCTCCCTCCGTCAAAAAAATTATGTCTTCTAGATCTTCTTTTGATAGAAAACTCTTCCTTTGATATTAAACCAAGTTCATTCTCCCTCTATGATAACTCTTTCTATTTAAAAATTTCTATAACAACAAACTTCTCCATAAAATTTCTATGAGATATGACAACAAACTTCTTCCTTTTTGACATCTCATGCTAAAGACAATAATCAGCTAATATCAATGTACCTCAAGTACTGATTCATTTGCAATATGTGCTTGTTAATATTGCACCAACTGATTGATCTTAAATATGCTTTAGTTGATGGATCACTAAACTTAATTTAGTGAGCTTTGGATAGGGGAATGACCCCTAGCTTACCTCTTAGAGACATAAATACATCCTTAGGTAATGGCTTAGTGAATATGTCTGCAATTTGTTCTTTTGTATACACATATTCTAACTTGACTTCTTTATCTTGCACCAATTCTCTAAAGAAATGATATTTTATAGCAAAGTGTTTAGTTTTGGTATGCATCACTAAATTTTTTGATATATTGATTGCATTGGTGTTATAATAGCATATCACTACTAGATCCTTTATTTCTACCTTCATACCTATCAATAAGTGTTTGAACTAAACAATAATAGAATAATTAACTGTTGCTACCACATATTCTAGCTCTATTGTGCATTGAGTGATACAATTTTGTTTCTTGCTTGTCCAAGACACTAGTCATTTACAAGGAAAGAATGCTCCACTACTGGAGTTTTTTCTATCATCAATACTTCCTATCCAAACAGCATTTGTGAATACTTTTAAATATAAATTTCCTCCTATTTTGTACCATAAACCATATTCTTTGGTACCTTTAAGATATATCATGATTCTTTTAACTATCATCATGTGATTTGCTTTGGGATTTGATGAGAATCTTGCCACCATATTGATTGCTAATCTAATATCAAGTTCTCTGTGTACTCGATACTACAATTTTGAAATCATTAATTAATATGTGGTTTGGTCTACGTCTTTGGAATCATCATTTTTTGAAAGTTTATGTCCAATAGACATAGGGGTTCGAACTAGTCATGAGTCTTTCATTCCAAATTTCTTTATTATCTCCTTGATATATTTAGATTGATTAATTTAGATACCATCTTTCTTCTATTGAATCTACAATGTAACAAAGAATTTTATCTTAGCAAACATAGACATCTCAAATTCTTTACTCATTTCTTTTGAAAATGTCTTGCACAAGTCATCATTTCCTATGAATAAAGTATCATCAACAAATATTTCTGCCAACACAATCTTTTTGTCTAGTCCTTCTTTGATATATAAACTAATGTTATCATTTTCTCTTTGAAAACCAATCTGTATCAAGCAGTTATGAAACCTTTCATACCAAGCTCTAGGGGCTTGCTTGAGACCATATAATACCTAGTGTAATTTGTATACCATGTCCTTTTTACTAAGATCAAGAAAACCTTCAGGTTGTTCAATGTAGACTTCCTCATCAAGAATTTCATTCAAGAATGCAAATTTTAAATTCATTTGATAAACTTTAAATACTTTGTGAGCTATATATGCTAGTAAAGTTTTGACACCTTCTAATAATGCAATTGGAAAAAAAGTTTCACCATAATCAATACCTTCTTCTTGTGAATAGCCTTTACATACAAAGCTTACTTTGTTTCTAGAAACTTTTCCATCTCTGTTTAGCTTGTTTTTGAATACCCACTTTGTACCAATTACATTTTTATCCTTGGGTCTAGGAAAAAGAGTTCAAGTTTTGTTCTTCTCTATCTGTTGTATTTCTTCATTCATTGTTTCAATCCAACATTCATTCTCCAAAGCATCTTTAACATTTCTAGGTTCAAATTCAGCAAGTAAATATGTACCTTTCAATTTGTTTCTTGTCATTGTTTCCTCTTATTTGTCTCCAATGATCTGATCAGGTGCATGATTCCTTCTAACATATCTTGCTAGCATAAGTTCATTGGATTTGGAATGAGTTTCACTAATTTCATCATCAACTTTAGTATCAAGCTTAGGTTCCACTATCTATGACATGGGTCCATCAGACTCAGTTTTCTCTTGTAGTAGCTCGGTAGCTTCTAACTACGACTTGGGTCTTTCAAACTGTGACTCAAGTTGAATTATTTTCAGCTCAGTAGCTTTTGGAAAATTTGAGGACATGAAAGGTAAAGCCTCTTGTCTACTAGATAGATTTGGCAGGGTATCGAGTTCATATCAAACAAATCTTTTGTAATCCTCAGGCTCTTTGTTGATTTCTCCTTCACTCTTTTCTACTAACTCATCAATTCTCACATGTACACTTTCTATGATTTTATGAGTAGACAAATTCAAACACTTGTATGATTTACTTCTACAAGAATATCCTAGGAATATGCCTTCATCACCTTTGACATCAAATTTTCCTTTCCTATGTTCTTTCAGAATATAATATTTGCTACCAAATACTTTAAAGTAACTTACATTAGGTTTGTAGCCATACAATAGTTCATAAGGAGTTTTATTTAAGTCCTTCTTCAACATTACTTTCTGCAAAGTATGAACTACACTGTTGATTGCTTCTTTCCAATATTTGATTGCAAAATTATTCTCTATCATCAATGTTATTGTACAATCCATGATGGATCCATTTCTTCTTTTAGCTATACCATTTTGTCTATTGATTCCTATTTCAATGCAAAATTTGAATTGAATTCATTGGAGATGAATTCACGACCTCTATCTAATCTCAAAGATTTCAACTTCTTTCTAGTTTCTTTTTTTACTCTTGCCAAATAGCACTTTAATTTTTTAAAGGCTTTTGATTTTTCTTTTAGATACATTAGAGTCATCATTCTAGAATAATCATCAACAAAAAGAATGAAAAACTTTTTTCCACTATAACTCTCTATTCTAATAGGTCTACATAAGTCTGTATGCACAAGCTCTAAGACATCTTTCTAATGATAGTTCTTGCATTTGAAACTAGTCTTTCCCATCTTACCAATTTAATAATTTTTGCATAGACCCATATCAAGCTTCCTCAAGCTAGGAATATCTCTTACTCTTATGTATTTTCTTATTTTGACTAGGTTATCAAAGTTTACATGACATAATATTTTGTGCCATTACCAAATTTCTTCTACTTGAGCAATAAAACATGAAATTTTACTAAGATCTAGATACAATAGGTCACCTTTTCTTTGTTTGCTAGATCCAACAAGATTCCCTTTTCCATCTAGTAGTTTGGCCTTCCCATTCATAAATTCTACCTTGAATCCAATGTTATTCAACTATGCCACACTTATCAGATTATGTTTTAGTCCTTCAACCCAATAAGCATTTTCACATATACGTTCTTTGGTCAAAGAGATACATCCTTTACCTTCTATGCAACAAGGTTGACTATTTCCAAATTTTACACTACCCCCATCATAGTATTCCACGTGTTCAAACTTTGTTTTATCTTGAGTCATATGTTGTGAGTAGCCACTATCAATAATCCATGTATCATTGTTGCTAACATGGGAGACAAGTACCGTCTTATATCCTTCATCATCAAATTCATCTTTTACAACAATATATACCATTTCATCTTCATTGTTATTAGAATCTTTAGTCATAAAACAAGATATCTTACTTTAGTCCTTGAATTTCTTCTTTCTTTTGTACTTATTATTTTTATTTTCATCCTTATTTTCTCTATTTGGGAACCTAGCAACCATGTGACCAATTTCTTTACAAGAAAAGAAAATTAGAGGAATCTTGTTGTTGTTCTTTCCTCTACCTTTGAAATATTTCTTTACAAGTAGGGCTTCAACAACTTCAAGATCACTGCCAAAACTTTCTTTTGTTTCTCCTTCACTTCTTGATTGATTTTCCTTCAATTTCTTACTCTTTTCTTTGAGTGGCAGTTTGGCTTCAAATGTAGACTAAATACATTTGGAACTAGGAACATAGGTATCATAGTTATCCAACTCAAAAGCTGTCAATCTTCCAACTAGAGCATCCAAAGTTATGTTGCTATTTAGATCACATCAAATCTCTTGAATAGCATACATTCTAATTGCATAAATAGGAAGAAGGGTTATGAGTACCTTGCTTACAACTATTTTGTCATCAATTTCCCCTCTAGATGGTTTGATTGTGCTCACACTTGCTCTAACTTTTTCCACATATTTTTCAATATTTTTATCTGCTCTAATTTTCTTCTAATCAAATTGACCTCTAAGACTTTCTTCATTGGCTCTTCTTACATTTTCACCTCCTCCATAGATGTCATTTAGTTTTACCCACATTGCATGACCTAATTTATAGCCTTTTACTTCATCAAATTCAACATAACTAAGATAAAATACAATATTGATCATCATCACGTTATGATTTTTCTTTTCAGCAATGTCTCCAACTAATAAAATTCTAGTAGGAGTCTTGTATTTAGTATCAAGGTATTTACAACCCAAATCACTGATAGTTTCTAGATATAATCTCATAAGTCCTTCCAATGCTACAAAGTTGTCTTAGTTCAACCTATGAATTTCTCTTCTATAAGACATCCTAATCTTTAGCTTAGGTCCTTGAAACCTTCTCTACAAGAACCAAAATCTCTGATAAAAATTGTTGGAAATATAAGAGGAGTAACTATGATGGGAGGGGTGAATCAATTACTACAAAAATAAATCCTAGATCCCTTAGATGTCAATACAAAATAATCTCTAAAACTAAATGCTATAACTCGGTAAACACTGAGAATGCTCATCAAATACTTAACATGAAATTCTTAAGATGTTATTTGTGATTACTTATTATTTTAACTTAGTTGCAAACACATAAAGGAAACAACATGAACACATTTTACACCAAGATTTAACGTGGAAACCCAGTCTGGGAAAAGCTGCCAATTGCAACTAGTTACTATTTTTCACTCTTCTAAAGTGAGCCTTGATAGGAACCAACCCTATTAAAGGTTACAAAACACATTGTTAGGTGTGAACCTATTTGAGGATTTAATCACCCTATTAGGAGTGGTCTTGTTAGAGGTCTTTAGACAATTCAATAGAGCTACCAACTTCTTAGAAGATTTACAAATAGTTATTAAGTCAACTCTGTTAAGAGATTTATATCGCTGCTACAATGGTTAGAGAGTAACAATGACATAACCTAATTTTGATTCAATTGAATTTTTGATTATAGATCTCAATTATGGCCTGTATACTTGATCATTTTTTATCAAATATATCTTTTTAGCTTCTCAAGAATATTCTGCTTATCCTTCTATTTTTACTTCCTCTTAGCATCATTAGATCTTCAAATGTTTTCCATGCACTCACAGACTTCACACTTTCTAACTCTCAACTTAACCTTTTATTTATATCTCTCATATTATTAAGTCAGACCTAGAATACAACTTAGAATAATTAATATTCTTCTTCTTAGTTGGCTAGAACCAACAAATAAATCAATTGAACTCAATATGCCAAAACAAGAAAATTCTTCATTAGCTGGCCTTTTTGGGTAGATACTAACTCAAAAATGATTTTCCTGTGTTAACCAAGTGAACTCAATTAACATTGGATACTCACAAAGTTCCTTTGGTAACTAAGTGAGCTCGGTTAACACTCATGTTCTAGAGACTTACCTTCAGCGCCTGAGTGAACTCGGTAAACACTAACTTCTAAACTAGGCAAACTTTGGAATGCTTAGTAGTCACATAAAACTATCTTGAATGCCTAAGTGAGATTGGTATACATTGACTAGTGATGATATGACATTTTGTGTAACATCAAAGACAAGGGAGCTGCTTTGTTGAATGACTCATTTTCAATGAGTGTCAAGTCATTTTTTAAGCAGAGAGGCTCGAGATCAATTACTTGATGTTTAAAATTTTACTAAACTGACCAAACTTCTTTTCTAATAGAATTTTGATTAACAAGGCTTTCTTCTATGCCATAAACTTGTTCTTTAAATAGTAATGGCACTATCCAAATGAGATTTCAATATGCCAATTTATCTTCAAGGTGAAGGAGATTGAGTTTTCTTAAAGTATCATTCACACCTTCATATCAAGCCTCTGATGTTGTGCCTCATTAATCCCTTGTTCTCACCATATGAAGATTGTTATGATGCATTCACATTATTATGTACCCATTAAATTGGAGTCATTAATTGCTTCAACTCACCACTTTCACCTTTTTATTTTGAGTTTTTGCATCTATGCCTTGGGATTAGGGATGATCTCATTGTGGTCTAGGTTGCTTGAACTGCATATCATGAATAAAATAGCACCTCTAGTATCTTTCAGACAATGATTCATGATCCTTTTTTAAAATGGAAACCTTTGGAGTCCAAATTGTGACTTAGATAATAAAGTGCAACCAACATTATTCAACATTGAGATTAAGCCCATTTGTTAAAACAACATTTGTTATGGTGATTATCTCAAATATAGTTGTGGCAACCACCTCCTTATCTGAAAAATTAGGCAATTCAAGTATGTGTAAAGAATCATGAAGTCCTACATATTTAAAGGTGTCAACCTATATTGTGTTGAGCCTTTTGCAATTTCTTTGAAATCATTTCTTGATCTCTTGAAGCTGAGCCTTTAGATTATTGAACTCTAAAGATCTTGTACATTACTAATTGAGCTTGTGGCTTCATATTGTAATCTCCATAATCTTGTGGCATTGAAACTGAATTGATGCCCTTGAACTCTAAATTTGAACCCTTTGAACTCATGAGCTACCCTTGAACTAGTTGAAACCACTAAAATTGATCTTCAAAATTGAACTTTGTAACTCTGAACCTTTGTGATTATGGACAGTAATTTGAACTTATAGGGCGAATTACCTTGAACCAAATGAGTGAGGGTAAATCAGAACAATCTTTGGAACCAACATGAGAAAATTGAACCATTTTTGACCACTTTGAATCATTATTCAAAGGATTTCAAGACCATAAATTGAAAATTTAAGTTACTGGGTCAATATGGTTTCCAACAAGGTCCCTAACCATGGGACTATTTTTGACTCAAAAATAGAGAACTCTAGCAATCTCTAGAAAAAGATAAATGCCTTATCCATTGGGAAAATAGAGTCACCAAGAAAAGGAAAACTGGGAGTTTCTTACATAAAGGTGGAGGGGACTAGGGAAAAATAAAAAAACCTAAACACCTAACCCAAACACAAATAAACACCAAGCCAAAACAAGAAAAGCTAAACTACACACCAAAATATTAATTTACAAAAACAAAAGCTAGCAACCCATACCCTTGAGAATGCATCCATCTGCTCATGGAAACTTACTAATTAGTTTAGAGAAATATATGCTTGTGTGGAAAAGTGACTGATATGCGGGATGCACCACCATGAATAGACATCTTGGGACAACTGCAAAGAGAGATTCAATAACTATGCACTAGAGGGACTCTTTCTCTTTAGGAATACCAACTTCATCAACAAAATAGCATGCCTGCAATTTCAATTGTGTTTTCTACAACATGGCATGAATAAAAGGCTTTACCATAGTTTGAAATTTCATTTCATCAAGATTTGGGGAATTTTTAACTTGTGAAGACTTTTTACCATCAGTGCTTGTTGACAAAACTGAAGATTGCATAGTCTAACCTGCCATATCCTTCAAAAAAACTCCTTTCTTCATCACTACTTCAAATTGCAAGTATCCCTTTAGCTATGATATTCCTTCAAATGATAAATATTCAAAGAGAAGAATGTCATACAATTCTTCACTACTTGTCAATTTTTGTTCTTCCTGATATACTACATCACGTTTATGAAAATCAATAACAAAAGAATATATCAACAACTTTAGAAGTAAAGCATTCATATTCTTGAAAATGAATAGTCATTGATTACCCTTTATTTGACTAATATGTAGCAAGTCATTGCCTTGCAAGTGGTACATTCAAGCTGGCCATTAACTCATCTGATCAAGAAACACAGTCCTCATCATTTTCAGTATGTGTTTAGAAAAATCCTATCATCTTCAAAGCATTATCTTTAGCTAGCAAGGGTTCATAGAAATCTGCATCATTAGAAACAACCAAACTATGAAAAAGAGAAACATTGGGAGTGGATTTGGTTGCTTCTAGAACACACCTCTTCTTTGTAGGTTTCTCATCAATGTAGTGTTGTTGTCCACAAAAGTAGTCTTTCATTTGTGGAGTCTTTGTAGATTTCAGCCCACTAAGAATCAAGTCAATATCCAACTTGATTTCTTACATTTGTGCATGTACCAAATTTTGCACTCTAAGATGTTTTAACCAAAACTTGACTTCAACCTCCATTTCAATAGTAAAGATGCATAGCTAATTTCTTTCATTAGGTTGGTGAGCTAGAGGAATTTTACCAACACCTCAGTTCAATCTGTCAACAAACTCCCTTACAGATTCACCCGCTTTCATCTAAATTTGAAAAATATTTACCAAAAATTTATATGCATAAATTGTGGGTTGATATCACCCAAGGAATCTTTCCTTAAGATTATCCCAAGTGGCGATACATCTATCTTGTAGATTCTGAAACCATTCTATGGCTTTTCCCACAAGGCTTTGAATAAATAATCTGATGAACACATTTTCTTCCTACACACCAAGAATCTTGCATGCAACAATGACTACTTAGATGTGGTTAGTTGGATCCTAAGCTTTATATCCATGAAACTTAGGAAGTTATTCCCATGATCTTTTAGGTAAGGTTAAATACCTAGCCAAGGCAAATGATCTGATTTGAGCCCATGGCTAAGTTGGAACCATAGCCATAATACACATTGGGACTCCATAATCAAATATTCAATAGGTTTAAAACAAAGAGTCACCAATCTCTATTGACAAAGACAAAAATAAATTACCATGGAAGGAAAATTACTGATCTATCATTTACGATCCCTAGGAGAGTCACTAAAAAACTATTAGTGAAAAGATTATCCCCCAAAGAAACATATACAAATTATCTACAAAATCCCCAGAAAGGAAGACTAAATCAACACTAACAAGTGGGTCATGTTGCTATTGAAGAGCATAATCACCTTCATAACTTATTTGGCTATAGCTCCCCATGTATGATTTACAATGAATTAACTACACTATAATCAATAATGCTTTTAACCTGAAAGCAAGGAAGGTTTACAAACATCTATTCATAAACATGGAATAGATGTAAAAGCCCTAACTAATTGAAAGGAAATGGAAAATAAATGACACAAAGTCCATTTATCCGATCATTACATTATAGAAATAACACTGAGAAAGATAGATTGCTCTTTCCAAAAAATGAGGAACTAGAGCACTAAGTCAAGAATATGATCATGATGATGATCAAATGTAATTTATATAATGTAATGAGGAACTAGAGTACTAGAGCACTAGAGCACTAACTCAAAGTTTTAATATACTAAAATTTTCCCTTTCTAAACACGACAAAATAACCAATATTCCGGTGTTCCTATACATTAACCACTCTCTAAAAATAAAAATCACAATCCCTTGCATTACAATAAAAAAATAAAAAAGAAAACTCATCCTCTCAAATTCCCAAAGTCTGCCAAAAAACGGTCTTCTTCCTCAAAACCTTGAACCCCATCTTTGGATCTCTATTTCTTATCCCTTACATTACAATAAAAAAATAAAATAGAAAACTCACCCTCACAAAAGCCCAAAGTTTTCCAAAAAAAGGTCTTCTTCCCAAAAACCTTGAACCCCATCTTTGGATCTCTATTTCTTATATAAGCTTTCATCTTTCTAACAAGATTCATCAATTATTTAACTAATTCTTGAAACTATTTCTTCCTATAACTTCTAGTTACATCCCCTTATATCATTGGGAATATTATGTCTTAGAATCTATCTTTATTATATTGACATATGTTGATAATTAATCCTTCTTGTGCCATTCAAAAAGGGGGGACACAACTGACCATGTTGTTGTGCCAACTAATCCAATGGCACCATGGATATTCTATCAAATAGCTTATACATGTATGTCGGTTCCTAGATGCCTATGCTTCTATTGTCATCTCCTTGGTGAGCTTGATATATGTAGGCATCTAGTTATCACTTTAAAAGTGTCTTGTCAAATGGTTTGCAACCTAAACTATATCCATGATGCAACACTAATCTAGATGTAATCCAAAATAAGGTGATCTAGAAAGAAAAAAACAAACACATCACATACAATGAACATGATTAATGAGATTCAAATCTAGAGAGAAAATATTTCATATATTCAAATCAAGAAGTTTAAATCCAACACGCTTGGTTGTATGGCCTTCTAGGTTATGGCCATTACAAATAAGAATACATCTAGAGAAAGAAGAATATATCTATAAACTCAAATGCAAACTTCTATCTCCAAGCTACTCCATGCTAAGACTCCACAATTCCCAATTCCAATTAAGACTCTACCCAAGGTACCCTTAAATAATTGCATGGCCATAAGTTGGTCCATTAAAAATTACCAACTAAATAAACCCTTACATTAAATGCATAAGCAATCCACAAGTCAGCTCTCAACAAATATTAAATACCCATTATGAAATTAAATGTGCACTAGGTCAGCCCAAACTTGAACCAAACATAGAAAAAATATACTCACACTTGGAACATACAAGATCACTCGGCATTGATGGGAACACTTGAGACATGAACGAACAATTGGCCAATACTAGATAACTTAGCACACATTACAACTCGACAAACACTACAACTTGGCAAACACTGAATGCTAGGCTAACCCTATGATCAACATCCTCGACCCTTGAAGGATTGCTCGGTCAATACTGCCACAATAAATGGGATAAAATGCTAATCAGTATGTTAACATGATGGTGGAAAGCATCAACTTGGAAATGACTAGAAATTTACTGGCATTTGGCAATTGTTGTAACTCAATAGCACCCAATAGAATCTGTAGGATAATGCGATGGCTAGGATGCTCCTACATCAATCCATGTATTCATTTTGTGTGATAGCGAGGCTGTGAGAAATTGTAGGAAATTTTCCTACCATTGACATCCATCACCTCCAATGGTTATGTCTTGCACACTATGCCTCCCATGGCATATTACCAAAAGATTAATTTGCATTTTCTTTTGTTTTCCATTATCTATCTATATTTGACTTTGGCATCTATTTCTACAAGTCACAACCACATTAGCATTTATTCAAATGGTTTACATGCTTCCTTTATTCTTCACTGATGCTAACCATGGTGTATTGCACTATGTGGAGATGATTTGCTCAAATAGTTAGGCAGTCCTATGAGCTCATTCTTTAGCGATGTGTTCATGATCTCTTGGGTCTAGTGTGAAAGACTTCATTGATGTTTGAGAACCATTTGGTATTGAAGAATAAGGACCTCAATAACACTAAAAGTTGTCAAGAGATTCTACATCTTGAAAAGGGCACCTTTACATGTGTCTTCGCATCCATGGCTTCCATTAATTCTATTGTGAGATCTTTGAATCTTCATTAGAAAAATTTGACAATTGACTCTTCATTGCAAGTTAGGGAAATGAGAATCATTCTTCTTCCTTTTATGGAACTTGAGACTCCCTTGTGCCATTTAGACACTATCATTTGATAGATAGAACATGTAAACTCTTGGTCTTTTTCATAGACTTGAGGCTAGGAATTCACTTCCTTGCGACATGCTATCAAGTAGTGAACCCATGTTATACATCCCCTTTAGGCTCCTTGATGATGAAAATACCTATGAGGTGAGGTTCTTTGTTTAATGACTCATTGCCAATGAGTGTCAAGTCATTGTTTAGATGGAGAGGCTCAAGATCCATTACTTGATGTTTGAAATTCTACCAAATAAACCACTCTTCTTTGCTAAGGGAATCAGATTAACAAGGCCTTATTCTTTGCCATTATTTTAAAAAAAAATTAATAATGACTACATCCAATTGAGCTTTCAATATGGAAATTTATCTTGGAGGTGAAGGAGATTGACTTTTCTCAAAGTCTCACTCACACCTCCATATCAAGCCTCCAATGTGCCTCATTAATCCTTGTTCTCACCATATGAAGATTGTTATCATGCATTCACATCATTGTGTACCTATTAAATTGGAGTAGCTAATGGCTTAAACTCACCACTTTCACCATTGTATTTTGAGTTATTGGATTTGAGCCTTGGGATCAAGGAGGAGCTAATTGCAGTCTAGGTTGCTCAAGCTACATATCATGAACAAAATAATGTCTTTGGTATCTTTTAGGAAATGATTCATGTTTCTTTTCTAAAATGTAAAGCTTTGGAATCCAAATTGTGACTCTAATAACAATGTGTAACCAACTTTATTCAACATTTAGATTGGGCCCATTTGTTAAAACTATACTTATTATGTTGATTATCTCAAATATAGTCATGGCAAGTATCTCCTTATTTGACGAATTTGGAATTTCAAGTATGTGCCAATAATTATGAAGTCCTACCCATTTAAAGGTGTCTACCTATATTGTGTCGAGCCATTTACATTTTCTTTGAAATCATTTCTTGATCTCTTGAGGCTGAGCCTATTAATTGCTGAACTCTAAAGACCTTGTACATGCCTAATTTAGCTTGTGGATTTAGATTGTAATCTCCATAATCTTGTGGCATTAAAATTAAATTTGTGCCTCTAAACTTTGAATTTGAGCCCTTTGAAATCATGAATTACCCTTGAACCAATTGAAAAAACACTAAACTTGATCTTCAAACTTGAACTCTGGAACTCTAAAATTTTGTGTTTTGACATTAATCTAAACCTATAGGGTGAACTGCCTTGAACCAAATGAGCCAGGGTGAATGAAAACAAGTCGTAGAATCTAGATAAGCAATTTATACCATTTTTCAAAGGAGTTCATGACCATAAATTGAAAATTTTAGTTACGATGTCTATATAGGTACCAACAAATTTTTATGTATTTTTTGTATAATAATACTCTTCAATTAATATAGTATTATATTTAATTTAGGCTTACATTTACCATGTAGTTAGTTGTGGAGCTCAAATTAGATGTAGGAGTAAATGTAGTTTATCATTGACATTTAGCTTCAAATAGAATTTAGTTTTTAATATCACATTGAAAATCAAATATTTTGTTTAATTTTATTAGTGTATCATATCTAGATTTATTTTTTAACTTGGCTTAATGTTATTGGTACTCTTTAATTAGGAACATAAAAATATTTTCTTTTTAATATTTGTTTGTTAGGGTTTATGTAATACTTAGTGTAAAAAATAAATAGTAACAGATATAGTAAATATTTATTTTTTCTAACATTTAGACTTCTATTTGGTATAGAACTGTATTTTGGTTAATATATTGTAAAATTAGATAGTTAGGTTTGGACCTCCAATTAGATGGAAGGCTAAATATAGTTTACAATTAGCAATTAGCTTCAAATATAATTTACTTTTATTTTGGTTAATTAATTAGTCATAGGGTTGATTCTCTATGTAAGCTCTCAATAGTAAATATTCAATTTTAATATTAGGGTTACCTATATGTTTCTTATCGATATGTTGGCTATTGACCACATTATTTTGGTTGCATGAGGCTAATCATGATTTAAAATGAATAAGGGTTTATTTTGGTGGCATGTTAGATCTATAGTTCATAAATATTTGTATAGAAAGTTTGACTAAAGGTTAGAATCCAATTCAATTTAATATTCCTATGCTTATTAACAAATATCTCTCATCTTGCTCCTTTGTTTGTACTTCATCATTTTCTCTCCCCTTATAACCATATCTTCCTATTGATTAACAAATATCTTCATTATGAAAGTCAATTCTAAAGATTATAGATACTTGTTATCAACAATAATATGATTATTTTTAAGTTTTCTAAAAATATTATATCTCTTCAATACACTATTATCGACTATAAAAACTAGTAATCATGAAATATTGAAAACAACATAAATGCTTCAAATTGAAGCCATATGAAAATCTAAGAAAAATAATAATAATAGAGATAAAACATATATGCAAACACTAACAATAAATATGACATGTATATATAGCTTTGACAGTGTGAAATGAGAATAACAAACATCAAAATAGGATTCAATTATTTCTTTCAGAGTAAAATTTTTCTTGAAATTTTAAATTGAGTGAGATCATTTTAAACAAATATAATATGTACATTTAACTTTTAGTCACTTAACATAATAATCTAAAAAAATATTCTAGAAAAAATTATACAATTTTAATTGAAAATGATGAACTTCCACAAGGTAAACTAAATAGATTTAGTTACAATCAACTACATTGCAAATATTTTTTGATATGCTTTTGATAAAATATTAACTACTGTAAATTTACTTCTAATAATTTAATTCTTCTTTCTTTAGCTTTTCTTTTTTCCATTTATTTCCCCTTTTTTATTTTCTCATAATGGTCATAAGAAAATGGTGGTATTATCCTCAAACCCTATAGCGAGTTTACACAAGATTTTGCCACAAATGTCAGACCTATTCTTTTAGTTGGTCCTATATCAATTATTGGATTTTCAAGTATTAGGCATTGAGATTTGTTTATTGTTAATGCACAAGCCAATCTCGAATGTATTTGAGTAGTAGAACCTTTTTGTATAGCACAAATAGTTACTATTTTGGAATCTACATTATTGAATGGAATATCAAAGTAGTTGTCAAATTTCACCATGACATACAATGGTAGCTCAAGTGGCACTCTTCCTATCTTGTAGAAAATTTCCTCAACATTACCAAAGTTCCATTTACAAGACCTACTTCTATCCATCAATTGGAAGTCAACATAACTCTTGCATGCTTTGAAATTAACAATTTCATATCTCTTAGAAAGAAGAGTTTGCTTGAAAAAATGAAGCATGTGCCTAGCCCTATTAGCCCTTCCCATATCTTTGACACTCTAGAGGATATCTCGACTAGAAGTTGGGGGGGGGGGGGTGGTGATACAACATCCCCAAGGAAAGAAATCACTAAAGATTCTAGAAAGAAAGGCAAGCATAGCTACAGTCAAGTGAGACTGGAAAGGCTTGAGCAATCTATGAGGAACCTCATAGATAATCAAACTAGTATCTACAAGAGATTCAAAACTTTGGTTGAGATTTCCACCAAGGTGATGCACTGCATGACTACAACCCTCTACTTTTTGTAGGTGAATAAAGAGGACCTAGTAAAAGCTACCAAGACAACCTAATCCATCTATGGGTTTATGATAGAGGAGTGAATAAAGACCATCCTAGAATAACTAGTTAAGGTAGAGGGGGAGGATGCAGATAAGTATGTGCCTCAAGAAAATGAGGAAAAACATGGCCAGGAAGAGAGAAACTAGCCCTAGATCTGGTGTTAAATTTTTTATGTTTTTATGCTCATAACTATGAACTTTGTACCTCACGGGGTCTTCTTTTCTATGCTAATGTCAATTAATGGGACGAATAGAAGTGATTTGTTTAGGTGATGTTGGTCTAGTTTACAATATTTTCTACATATTAGTGTAAGGAGTGATAGTATTGTTTATTATGCAATGGATATATCTTGTTTTTTGAAGATTAAAGATGACATAGGGTACATGACTGAAAGGTAACCTTGTAAGGAAACTCAGGTGCGGAAACAACTTCCTACACTAATCTCATAAGGAAAGTATGATGCAAATCCTATTGAAATCTTTTGCACTTATAGATTCAATATCATGTAAACAACAATATTTGAGCCAAGCAAGCATAAAGAAAATAGACAGAGAAAGAAACACATAACACAATGATTTTCCGGTGGGGAAAAACCTTTCGGTAAAACAACCCCACCCCTTCAGAACCTACACAATCTATTATCTTGAACACAAGGTTACAATACACTTGCAATGCAAGTTCAACATCAACAACAAAAGACTCCAGTAGCTACTCGCAGTACCAAAAATACACCCTTTTTTCATCACATCTCTTCCCTAAAAATGCTTATAACATGCGCTTCACTTTAGGGCTACTCCCAAAGGTAAACCGTGTTAGGGCTTTACCATTCTCTAAGAAAATAGGAACCCCAAAAAAATTTCAAATATCTTAGTTGCCACATGTCTTCACCTATCATTGAATCTTTCTAACATAGCTCTTACGTTTCATAGGAATCCATCATAACCATTTTAGTCATGATCTCCTTACACACAATTCAAGATGTCGACACATCAACATTATTTGCAAGAAATACAAATTACAAAACAAATAATAAGAATAGGAATTATACAAGGTTGAGACACCTTATTCCTAACAAACCTCTGGCTGATTCTTCATCCTTTTTATACTTTGGGGTCAGCCCTCAATATTTTTAGTTGTTATCTAATACTTCAAAAATAATTCTATATCAAGTTCATAAGTTGAATTTCCATCAACCACACCAAAATCTTGTAGTTTTGTAGCAATAACACATGTGACATGTTCTTCAAGAGAATGCAATTTATATCAATTATGATTTTGAACATTCTCATTAGTGGAATATAGGAGAATATTATTAGCAAAATACACATTTATTATTGGTAAAATATTACTTTTTTCTCATGACATTAGTAATCTCTAATCATCAATTATTTTTTAGCATCTATAAGATTTGTTAGCATTTGACAAAATTTTGTTTGTTCCATATCCTCTCCTTTTTGTATATAAGCATTTACCAATGTGATTGCAATTTTATATTCTTCCCATAAGATATTTTCTCACCTCATACTATCATATGCAGTTGTCTTTGATCGGAAGGAGCTATCTGAAGTCACCAACTAAAATCACTAAAATTTCTAAAAAATAAAAAAAATAATTGAAAATAATTCAGTGCAATAATAATTTGTTTAAAATTATATAAATATTATCTAAAATTACTTATACTAATTATTTAATATTATTTTCAAATAAAAACTAACCTGCAATGTTAACATCTACATTTTAAGGAAATGCTTGACAAAGCTGGGAGTCAATATTTTGAAGCAACTTTTCTCCAATAAAGCTCATTTAATCTATCAATATATATCTTACATGGCTCATTTCTCCTTGAAAAATCTTGTCAAATATGTTCCTGCTAACTATGGAAAATTATTTACTAGAATTTTTAACTTTGAATGCACTATTGATCCACCTATGTTGTATACGGTTACTCATTTTAGTGCTAATAGTAGAAGTGGACAACGACGAGGTAATGCTACATGATTGAGATATTTATTGGCAAAACCAATCAAATATGAATTTCTAGTCCCTATGGGTATGTGTAGGATCATGGTCAACCAAACTATGCTCTTAAGTGGCAATAAAAAATTAGAAAATCAGGGTTATGCCAACTTGATGTGCAATTTTCTACTTGTTATTAACTTTATATCAAAAACTTGAGAGAAAATAATCTCTAGAAAATTGAATCTAGTTTCTAAACTAATAGGATTTATCTCAAAAAAATAAAAATTGATTGGTCAAAATCTTGAATTTTAATGCAATATTACAAAAATTTCAGAACAAAAATAAGAAGTAGATGGATGTCTGACCACTTTAATCAAAATTAAATGATAATATTTTATAATAATATTCTAGATATAAGTAATTAGACTCATGCCTGGCTGTGATAAATATTTTTGGGTATTTTTTTTCTAAATAAATAATAAATAATTAATTTTTGACTTTAGTATTTTTGGAATTAAAAAGCTCTCGTGTCTGACCACCTTAACTAATACAAAACTCTGGAAAATTCAATTTCTCATTTTTTTCCCTTATAGTAGAAGGAACATAGAATGTGATACATCATTTGTATTTAAAAAATGTTGTACCATTTGAAAGTTATAGATGTTTTTCAAGTAGTGTGTCAATTAGCACTTTATATGTAACTCTATTACAAAATAAGCAATAATTACTTACTAAGCTCATAATTTGACAAAACTTACATTCATTGAAAGACAAGAACATTCTTAAGAAACCCTTTTCATTTCATCAAATTTTGGGGGAAAAAAGTTGTCAACTACATGTTTGAATTAAAAATCACATAAAAATAGGCCAAAAGCACATTTTTAGGATGTTTTTAAAGTTGACCATATAGGTTTGGTATCAAAATATATAGTAGGCATTATAAAGATATTAATTTTTTTCATTTAATATCAGGGTGGATGGGAAAATGGTTTGAATAGATTTTTAAATGGTTTGAGATATTTCAGAACTACAAATTTTTTAGATCACCACTTTTTGGCACACCATAATCCTGCACATACCCCTATTCTACCCTAAACTATCATATATAATGGTTTTACATTTTTACCCCCATTGTAGTGTGTCATAATAATGTCAAATGCCTTTTTTTTGTTTTGACCCAAATTCTCACTATTAACTTCTTGTTGATATTGAAAATTTATAATTCACTCACTTTCTCTCATTCTAAAAATAAAATTGATAGCCTCTACAACATAATGTTTAGACTTATAGTGATTCAACCAATTAAATTACATATCAATATCCCTTCTTCTGAGCATAATTTTTTTTTGAAATTTCCATTGTTTGACCATGATGTAACCACAAAATGATTTCCCATTTATGCTCTATAATGTTACCTCGACCAATTTTATTAGTTTCACTTTCTGATTCACTAATGTAATCTTTATCTTCTACATTTTTTCTTCATTCAACATGCTAGGGATTATAATTCAATGACACCCAAATTGAAATTATTCCTTTACTATCTTCATAAATATCTACTATAATTTCACAAAATGGTTTATACAACACCAATTCTTAAAAGAAAAAATCAACAAACTTATCTGAAATACATGGTGGAAGTGGAACAAATCTTGGATACACCCTCAAAATTGCAAATTTTTGTCTATGTTGTCATTTGTTATCTTTTTCCCTATTTTTATTATTTATCTATCCTTTCAATGCATCAATCAAAGAGATAGTTTCAATAGAAGTCCTACTTCTATATGGATCTATAAATGATTCTTCCTTCTCTTTAGAGCCATCCTCACTATTTTTGTTTAGAGGTTTAAATATTTTACATGAAACATTAAGGTATTACATTCAACAAAACAAATTTCAAAGATCATGTGACATGTTTCTTGAGTCCCAACATCTCTTTTAATGATTGTTTTTGTTGAAAGTTTCTTGTACGCTTCGGAAGAAAAATCTTTAAGATTTTCAATATTTTCTAGATGCATTAACATTTGATGGTATGTCTCCAAGATTTTCTCTACTTTGGATGCATATTTTGTAATGTATCTAATTATAGCATGTGCTAACAAAACTAGTTGCCAATCTATATTGGCTCTCCATAATTGCAATCCATAATGATTGTGAGAATTAATTCTTTCATCATTTTGCATACGCCCAATTTTTTTCCACCACCTTCACTGTGTTCATATACTTTTGAACCATTTATATTTAGAGGCCATGGAGCATTACACACCTAAAACTTATTTTGAAATAGTTATAGAAAATTAAATACTATATAAATTAAAAATAAAGCTAAACAAAGAATAAAAATATTATTACTTGCAAGTCATTTTTCCTAAGACATGCACCCTCTCTACAAATAAAGTATACCTTTGAATAGTATTTAAAATTTCATCATGATCTTGATCAACTTTCATTTCTAAAACTTTTCTCATGTTTCTCAAACATGGAAGTTGTGTGAAATTGTGAAATGCCTAAATACAATGAAATATTTTAACATATAGATTTAAATTACAAAAATTAGACTGAGAAAATATTTTTTATTCCATTGTAAAAATACCTACATATTGTGTGCACTAACACATGCCTATAGATTCCACACATGAATAATATAATGAAAATAATTTTCAGAATGTTTTACCTATTCTTCATTATACAAATCTAATGTATCCATATTTGGAGCACCATTAAGCTGTAAAAAAACCTTGTACATGTGGAGAGTCCCTCTATTACAATTCATAACTGGATAAAAAGTCTTTCACATTCAATCCTTTTTTCTAAAATCTCTTTTCAAAACATTGTGTTCCTAAGGTGCATGTAGTGAGCCACTGTATGAGGATAGTGAGTAACATTTTGTGCTCTCAATTTTTGAACTTCTCTAGGATCTATAGGTGAAGTTCTAAGCATCAATGTATATAGATCTAGCCAATATAAATCAGCTATACTAAGTGTGA
Source organism: Cupressus sempervirens (assembly GCA_028749045.1). Taxonomy (NCBI): domain Eukaryota; kingdom Viridiplantae; phylum Streptophyta; class Pinopsida; order Cupressales; family Cupressaceae; genus Cupressus; species Cupressus sempervirens. The sequence continues at coordinate 12,773,845 of CM053786.1, forward strand.
AGAAAATAGTTGGAGTTCCTAGTTCTTTAGGTAGATCATACAATTCTCCCTATCATTGTTTTCCAGTATGACTTGGTCCCTCATAATATTGTACCAAAATGCATTTATTTGTCAACCAATTTTGTGTTTGGTACATCTTCTATATGTTGATGTAACTCATCTATGGTTATTGATAGATCCTGAATATTTCTTTTGGAAAAAATTATACTTGAACTCTATGCTCAGTTCCTCTGTATCATGTTCATCATATATTATCTAAACCTAGGGTATTCTCCAAATTGATGATGCCTATATCAAAAAAATATGCTTCACATATTCATGGAGGTTTATTCTTTGTACATGGGTCTCCAACCAATCACAATGTCATGTGGGAAATAATTTAGGAAAGGCCATGTCCAATAAACCTAGTGTAACATATTCATTTACTTAAGATGTACCTATTGATGGCCAATAAATTAACCTTAAAGGATCCATATTGGGGTTATTTATCCATGCTTATATGAATTCCATTTCCCTTAACAAATTTTCTAACCTTGCCACCATTGAATTTGAATGATTTAGGTTAACTTATTTTCTTCATCATCCATTTTAGATTGTACATAGATTAACTCATTTGAATCACTCTTGACTTGAACATGAACAGTCTTAATGTGTTTAAAAATATTAAAATCATACTTTATTTCAGTATCATCCAATGCATGAGCATCCACTTAAACATGTAAATAAAATTTATACTTTTAAATTTTATACCTTAGGGCACAATATACACAATCCTTATTAACTATAATGTCATAATTTATACCACGTTGATCTTTCTTTCAAATAATTTTTATTAGTAACTATTTTATTGGATATGGAAGACTTATATATATATGCTCAATAGTTTGAGGGAAGCTTATTGTGTTCCTCTTGTATTTATATTGCCCGCCTATTACATGTGTTACTTGCAAAAATAGACTAACAGGTGGAATTTAAATTTCTTTCCCTTGTGTTAAATTTGCAAGTTCAAATGGTTGTGATCCTTGATCTATATTATTTTTTGCAAAGAATCAATTTTTTTTCTTCCTAACATCTAGAGCGTATTGGACCTTATTTTGTGCAATGAACTTTAATGTCAAGATAACACTCCTGACATGTATATCTAGCACATTGATGGTTGAACTAGACTATCCAAGTGATGTCCAAATAGTAATAAAATATTGATGAGGAGATTCATCCACAAGATCTCACAAGACCCAAAAAAGCTATCCATGGCTTCCTATGGTTCATTTCTCAACCTTACTCTAGGGGAACATAGTCTAGTTTCCCCTATCCCAAGAAAACTCCCAACAACTCAATTCACTTTCCATCCTTCCAATATATTCTACTAGGCATATTTAAGCCTACAAGGGAAAATCTCATAGCACTAATTTCCTAAGCATGAACCAAATTTATGGTTTCCAAATTATTTTCTTGACTCATTCCCCACCATTTTGCATCATTCTTTTAGGTCCACCACACCCACAACTCCAAATTGCTCAAATTAGCCTCGTAGCCCTAAGAGCCCCTTTTAGCCCCCCTTAGAAACAAGGGTTTAGCAATTTCTCCCAAAAACCCATGATAAGGACCATTTTTGTTTATAGGAATATATTTCCTATAGACCTAGGCTCAAAGCTTTTGAAGTTTTTACATCTCAACACTATCTATACAATACAATTTCAAAAAACCCTTATTTTGAGGGTTTCTAAGGTAAAAACAAGGTTTCTCTCCTCCTAAGGTGTCCAACTCAACTTGTTACCTCCCCCTCTAAATCAAAAACTCTTCGTATATTCCTCTTACCATACCTTTCTGAGATTGGCTCTTACAATTCCCCTATTCACCACTTCACTTCTTTACAAGCCTTCATTGCACCTTGCCAAGCACTATTTTCTTGGTTAGGTTTTTCTTGAAGAAATGGCCAACTATCTTGAAAAAACCCCAAATTCCATATTTACAACCTGTATAGAGGCTATTGCCTAATTTCAAAAAGCCATGAGAGTTTGTTGGTGGAAGTTCAAGCTATAACCATTTCTATGCTAGTAATTGAAAATTGGACAACAATAGTGCACAAACTAAATAGTTTTCTAAATGTAAGAAACAAAACACTTGAACCCAAAAAACTCTAACTATTTTTGATATATGATCCAAGGAAGAGAAACAAATCAAAATAGTAACACAATCAAATCCACAAACTCATTAATCTCAAAAAAGATTCTTTAGTTCTCATACAATTCTCCCCTTACAAATTTTGTTCATGCATCCAAGTATCCAACTCCTCAAACTACTCTTTCACTTCCTTCTTTGCTATTGAACTGATCCATATCTACTCCAAGTAGTTCATTTTCAAAAACTATCTAAAATGTTGCTAAGTAACTTTGTAAAATTGAAAAGTTTTCAATGAGAAACTTTTGCAAACTAATGCTTCAAACTTGACCATTTTGGTACCAAACCTTTCCACATGGATTGATAATATAAAATTGCCACTTTCCACCTACTCTTACCACTCATTGGGTTCTTTCATAGTATTGTGCCATTTTGATCACTTTTGAGCAACTTTTTTCTTCCTAGGACCTACTTGACAACTTTTAACTCTCAAACTCAAATCAATCAAATTGAATTATCTAAACTCAACTTTTGACATTACATGTAGTCATTATTGTTTGCACAGTTGTTTACCATCCTTCTTGAATTCACTCTGTACAACCCAAGTAGCTTTAACTTCAAGTTTATCGACCCATTTCACCACATGCTCCTTGTACACCTTGTTTCTTGTACTTTGCTTCACTCTAGAATTGAAAATCTTTTCCACCTATGGTGACTCCCTCTTAGGTACCTTCAAGTCTATAACATCCTTGGTCAGTTCCTCTTGATACTGTGCTAAATACACCTTGGATCCCATATATGGTACAATGTCTTTCACATTGAAGATGGGAGAGATATCCATGTTCGTTGGTAGGTCTATCTTGTAGGCATTGAGTCCATACTTTTCAAGTATCTTCCATGGCCCAATCCTCTTTATCTACAACTTGCTTGATATTCCCTTGGGTAGTCTAGCCTTTTTCAAATAAACCATCACCAGGTCTCCCATTTTAAATTGAAACGTCCTTCTCATATTTTCTTCTATCAAGGTTTGTTTAACCTGATCATGTACCTCTTTCATAGATAGGAAACAATTTTCAACATGCATACTAATGTTGTCATGTGAAGGTAAGTCCCTCAACTCCATGATACCCCTAGGGTGTGTACCATAAAAAACTTGGAAAACACTTAATGTTGCATCTTATTTTTTCTATCATTATAAGAAAATTCTTCTTGAGGTATGACATTCTCCCAAATTTTCCTATACTCCTTAGTAAGACATCTCATAAGGTTTCCTAAGAGCATATTTATAACCTCTATTTGACCATCTGTTTGAGGATGGTAGGTAAAGCTCTATGCTAGGTTTTTTCCAAGTCTCTTCCATAGTTTCTTCCAAAAGTCTCCCATAAAATTCATATCCCTATCATCCACTATGCTTCTTTCTAAGCCATGGATTCTCAGCACCTCCTTGAAAAAATATTTAGCAATGTTACTTGCATCATGTGTTATTTTGCATGGGATGAATTGGCTTATCTTACTAAACCTATTCATTACCACAAACAAAATATCTAGCCCTATCTTGGTTTTTGGAACCCCCACTATAAAATCCATAATGATACACTCCCAAGGCCTATTGGGAATTGGTAGAGGTTGGTACAATCCTTCATTTGATTTAGTCCCCTTATCTTTCAGACATCTGCTACATTGCTCCACATATCTCCTTATGTCTCTCTACATTTTAGGCCATTAATGAAACCTCCCCACATTTTATAATGGCTAATTCAAACCAAAATACCTACTCATGCTTCCATTGTGTTTTTCTTGTATGAGATTCTCCCTCATAAATTTCCTTGAGATGCACAACTATGGCCCCTTAAATAATAACCCTTTCTAAAAGGTATATTCAGAAAATGCACTATGAAATTTATTAGCAAAATTAGTACATACCATGTATGCCTTTGAGAAATAAGTTTCCTCCTCATATATGTCCTTGAATCCCTCCAAACCTATCCCTTGCAACTTGACCACTTGTATTGTTAGCAATATCCTACTCAAAGAATCAACTACCTTGTTGTTTTTTCCCTTCTTATGTTTGATCATGAATGTATAACATTGTAGGAACTCCATCCACTTTATATATCTTTGACATAGCTTTTCTTATGAGATAATAAAACTCAATGCTTAGTTATCTATGAAGACTGCAAACTACTTTGGTAATAGGTAGTTTCTCCACTTAAGGGCTTGGAAAAGTACATATAGTTCTAGATCATGTATGAAGAGTACCTTGTGTTGGCTTCATTAGTCCTCACAATGAGAAATACTATTGGTCTACCCTTATCACTCAAGATTTCCCCTACTTCTATGTTGCTAGCATCACACTCAACCACAAATGGTTTCTCAGAACTAGGCAAAACAAAAATAGGTTGTTTTACAAAATTCCTTTCTTCAGCTTCTCAAACCTTTCATCTTCTTCTTAGGTCCTTGTTAACTTGGTCTTCATGCCCACTTTGATGGTCTCATTCATTGGTGCACATATTTTACTGAACCTTCTTACACACTTCCAATAAAATTGACCTAGGCCATGAAAAATCCTAATCTTAGTAGTAGGTCTAGGTGTGGGCCAACTCAAGATTACTTCCACAATACTTTGGTCTATCTTTAGGTTTCCTTGGAACACTACAAACCCCAAGTAGACAAGTTCATTTTTCATAAAATCACTATTTTCCAAGTTGACTATCTTCTTCTCCTCCAGCAGCTTCTTCAACACCAATTCAAGGTGCTTAATAAATTCCTCCTTTTATTTTATAAGGATAAGGATGTCATATAGATATACTACAACAAAAATTCCAATGTAGTCTTTCAATACGTCATTCATGACTCTCATGAAGGTACTAGGTGCATTGGTAAGACCAAATGGCATAAGCAACAACTCATAGAGACCCTTAGTAGTTTTAAATGCAAAATTCCATTCACCTCTATATTGAATCCTAATCTAATAATATCCACTTTTATGAAAATTTTTGGAAAAGTACCTAGCCCTACCCAAACAATCCATTAGGTCCTCTATCCTAGGAATAAGGAACCTATATCTAATTGTGAGTCTCTTTATTTCTCTAGAATCAATGCACATTATCCACTTACCTCCCTTATTGTGTGCTAGGACTATTGGTAGAATACGAGGATTGATGCCCTTCCTAAAAAGTCCTTGAACAAGAAATTCTGTCCAATGTCATGTTATCTCCCTATTATGTTTTGGTGTCATCTTGTAAAAAGCTTTATTAGGAAATAATGCCTCTAGTATGAAGTCAATTTGATGACTATGGCCCTCTTAGGTGGTAGTGTATGAGGTTCCCCATCATAGATAATGTCTTTAAACTGATCCAAAAAAACTTTTTACTTCAGTAGGGATAGGTGTTGATGAAGATGACTCCTCTACCTTAGGCTTCATAATAATGCCAAAACCTACTTCTTCATTCTCCTTCAATTCATTGAGAAACCCCTTGCCATTAATTAAAAAGGTTTTAGTAGCAACCTTCTCTACTGTTTATTCCTCTACTATGCACTATATCCTATAGGCGATCCCATCTTTCCAAAATTAATAATAATTCTCTTTCCCAGGATGTACTACTTCTCTATCAAACTACCAAGATCTCCTCAATAGCAAATTGCAAACATCCATGGCGAGTACATCACATAGGACCCTATCATGATACTTCCCAATTGCGATGTCTACCCAAACTTGTTGATTGACTAAGATGTTTTTCCCTTTATTCAACCAAGTGATCCTATATGAACATACATGCACTATTTTTGTTAGTCCAAGTTTTTGCACTACTTGCTCTAACATAAAATTGTTAGTAGACCTAGAGTCTATGATTATATTGAATACCTTGCCCAATAGCTTGAAAGTAGTCCAAAATAGTGCCCTTCTCTACTTTTGTTCTTCCTTTACTGGCTCCTTCACCAAAACCCTACTTACCATAAGGTTTTCACCCTTTTCCAAATCAAGCTTGACTTCTCCTTGTTTTTTATTATCTTCACCCTACACTTAGGCTATCTTCTCTTCTCCATAAGACTCTGATAGCTTGTCAAGACATCTATAAGTAGGATGCCCTACCTTGTTGCAATTCTAGCATTTCACATTGCTAAAATGGGATCCTCTACTATTACCATACCTACCTCTACCACCATTTTTATATCTTCTACCTCTACTAGACCCTCCTCTTTGACTAGTCTCACTGGACTACTCACTCCACTTAGAGTCTCCATAGTTTCTTTATTTAATACCCCTACCACTAGATCCTCCCCTTGAACCACCTTTGAAGTTCATGCATCTACCCCTATTCTTAGAACTAGAGTCCCCTTTCTTCCTTAGTTTTTCCTCCACCTTACTAGGGATTCGAAAACAATTCTAAAGGGTGGTGAGGCTAAAAATCCTTAGTTCTTCCTAAATAGACCATTTAGGGCCATTTAAGTACTCTCTAGTTCTTGCACCCTTGTACTAATTACCAATTTCTAAAATTCCTTAGTGTACATAGCCACATCAAGCTCATTCTATTGAAGATTCTACCTTTCCTTATGGATTTAAATCTCATAATCCTATTGTTAGTTTGTGGTGACTGATAAGGAAAGTATTGTACATACTTCATAAATTCTTTGGGGTTTAGGGCATCGACCCATTAAATTTTTTTGGGCCATGGCTGATGTTGTAGCTTACATATTATAACCCTAAAATGGCATAAAATTCTTGTATAAAAGGGTTTAGGGTTAGGTATTTTCATGAAGTTATGATGTGAAATTGGTTCTTGTGGTAGTATTGAGGTATAAGGGATTACAAATTGTAATCAAGTTGTAATCACTGGATTGTAATAAGATAAGACTTCTTGTTTGGTAGACATAGCCCAAGGATTGGGTGAACCATGTTAAATCTAGGTACCTTGTGTTCTTTTCTATGTGATCTATTATTTTATGTCATTGGTTATATTTGAATGTAATTGTTATTTTATATCCATTGTTTAATCCTAACAAGTGGTATCAAAGTGAGGTTTTCTTTCAATTATCCTTCACAAGAAAGTCAAGTAGTTAAGTGGGAGTCTCACAGTTGAGTGGGAGTGATGGAAAATGAGGGTATGTTGAGAGTTGATAGGTTTAATGGGCAAAAATTCTAGTTATGGAAGATGAAAATGGAAGACTATCTTTATCACAAGGATTTATGGAAGCCATTGGAAGGCAAAGTCAAGAATCAAGGATCTATGTCAAATGATGAATGGGATCTTTTCGATAGGAAGGTACTTGGAAGCATTTGACTATGCCTAGCACCATCGGTGCAATTTAATATTACAAAAGTAAAGACAATAGAAGAGTTGATGAAAACCCTAGTGACACAATATGAAAAGCACTCTACTCTAAACAAGATATTTCTCATGAATCATTTATTTAATATGAAAATGGTAGAAGGTGGATCTATTGTAGATAATTTAAATGAGTTTAATACTATTACTAGTTATTTATCTTCTGTGGGTATTAGTTTTGATGAAGAAAGTAGGGCTCTCTTGATTTTGTGTTCTTTTCCTAAAAGCTGGAATGGCTTGGTGATGGTTGTGAGTAATTTTGCTCCTAGATCTAGTGCCCTAAAGTGTGAAGATGTGATCAGTGTATTTTTGAGTGAGGAAACTCATAGGAAATCATTAGGTTGATCTACATCAGGAAGTTATTTGAATGCACAAAGTAGGGGTAGAACAACTAAGAGAGGAAGTAACTCTAGAAATCATGGAAAATCAGGAGGACCAAATGACTATTGGTACTATGGGAAACCAAGTCATAAAAAGAAATATTGTTGGAATCAAAAAATAAAATGGAGATAAATTAGATGGAGATAAGGAGGCAAATGTGGTAAGTAACAAATTCGAAGATGATGCTTTGCTTCTATCTTTAGAAAGTGTTGATGATTCATGGGTTTTAGATTTTGGTGCTTCATTTCATGCTACACCTCATAGAGGTTATTTCATTGATTATGTCCAAGGGGGTTTTGGGCTTGTTTATTCGGGGGGATAATGAACCCTGTCAGATTATTAGAAAGGGAAAAGTTAAGATTAAGTTGCAGAATGCAAATCATTGGCTAGTACATGAGGTAAGACATGTTCCAAGGCTAAGTAGGAATTTAATTACGACAGGGCAACTCGGTGATGAGGGTTGTGTAGTTACTTTTAATGATAAAAATTTGAAGGTTTCAAAAGCTTTCCTTGTAGTAGAAAAATATGTGAAATTAGGCACCTTATATCTTTGTATAGGTCATATTGTTCCTCCTACTTTAATTGATTCAGAGAAAAATGAATGTTCAGGAACAATTGCTGCAGTTGAGCAGGGAGAACAAATAGCTGCTATAGATTCCAATACCACATTGTGGCACAATAGACTTGGGCACATGAGTGAGAAAGGTATGAAATTACTTCATTCAAGGAATGTTTTATCAGGTCTAGAATGTGTTAATATGGATTTTTGTGAAAGTTTCATGTATGGAAAACAAAAGAGAGTGAGTTTTGTGAAGATTGGGAAGGAAAACAACAATGAAAAATTAGAGCTTATGCATATCTATGTATGGGGACTGGCTCAAGTATCTTCCCTTGGTGGCTCTTATTATTATGTTACAATTATTGATGATGCAACTAGAAAAGTATGGATTTATTTCCTTAGACAAAAATATGATGTATTTCAAACTTTTAAGAAATGGAAATGCTTGGTTGAAAATGACACTGGTAAGAAATTAAAATGTCTCAGATATGATAATCATGGTGAATATTGCAGTCATGAATTTGAAGATTATTGCTCCACTAATGGTATTTGTAGATAGAAAACTATTCCAAGGACTCCACAGGAGAATCGAGTGGCTAAACATATGAACAAGCTATAATAGAGCATGCAAGGAGCATGAGGTTGCATGCTGGGTTGCCCTTACACATGTGGGTGGAGGCTATGCTATGATATTCCAGAGGAAGCATGGACTGGTAAGAAGGTGAGTTATTCTTTTCTCAAGACCTTTGGTTGTGAAGCATTTTCTCACATAGATTCTGAAAATAGAACCAAGCTAGAAGCTAAGTCAAAGGAATGTGTATTTGTTGGATATGGCATTAATGAATTTGGTTATAGGTTTTGGGATTTTCAAAATCATAACATTTTAATCAAGGATGTCATATTCAATGAGAAAGTGTTGTACAAAGATCTATTGCAGCAACATGAAAAGAAAGAAGATTATTATGTAGTGTTGGATGATAATCCAAAAGCTAATGTTCTAGCCATTTCTCATGGTGTACAACCACAAAAAAAAAAAATACACACACTGGTGAATGTTAGATGATCAACAAGGCAAATTAGACCTCCAAAAAGATTCTCTCCCTCTTTGTATTCAATTTTACTTATTGATACTAGTGAACCTGAATGTTATGATGAAGCTATGCAGGTGGATACTAAGATTTAGTGGGAGTTTGCAATGAAAGAAGAAATGGACTCTTTGCTAAAAAATAAGACTTGGGATTTATGAAAATTTCCTGCAGGTAAAATAGCTTTATAGAATAAGTTGAAAGAAGAGGAAGGAGGTAAGAAAAGATTTAAAGAAAAGCTAGTTGTGAAAGGATTTGCATAGAAAAAGGACATTGATTTTGATGAGATATTTTCTTCTGTTGTTAAGATGACTTCTATTATTACTATTTTAAGTCTTGTGGCTACTGAAGATTTTCATTTAGAGTAGCTTGATATTAAAACAACCTTGTTTTATGGTGATTTGGATGAAGAGATATATATGGCTCAGCCACAGGGTATTGAGGTAAAAGGTAATGAGAACTTAGTGTGCAAATTGAAGAAAAGTTTATATGGCTTGAAGCAAGCATCTCAAAAATGGTATTTGAAATTTGATAGTTTTATGCATGAGCATGGATATAATAGGTGTCATTCAAATTACTATATTTATTTTAAGAGGATAGATGATGATAGCTACATTATTTTATGTTTATATGTTGATGATATGCTTTTAGCTAGGTCTAACATGGATCACATTAAGGGGTTGAAAAGCCAATTAGCACATGCATTTTCTATGAAGGATTTCAGGGTAGAAAAACAAATCCTTGGTATGAAGATTTTTAGAGATAGGAAGAACAAGACATTGATGCTATCTCAGGTTGATTATGTTGAGAAGGTGTTGTAACATTTCTCTATGGAGAATACTAAAGTTGTCAACACACCTTTACCTAGTCATTTGAAATTGACTAAGGAGATGTGTCCTAAGACATGGGAAGAGGAGGATAAGATGTCCAAGGTATGCTATGCTTCAGCTATAGAAAGTTTGATGTATGCTATGGTATGTACTAGACCAAATATTGCACATGTAGTGGGAGTTGTTAGCAGGTATATGAGTCATCTAGGAATCGAGCATTGGAATGTAGTCAAATGGATTCTTAGATATTTGAGAGGCACATCCAATAAGTGTTTACACTTTGTGGTCTCTACTAATAATTTATAGGGCTATGTTGACTCAGATTTGTTAGGGGATATTGATACTAGGAAGAGTACTATAGGTTATGTCTTTACTATTGGTGGGGCAGCTATGAGCTGGGTTTCTAGGTTACAAAAGATTAATGCACTCTCCACTATAAAGGAAGACAAGGAGATGATATGGCTTCAGTTCTTCTTGGAAGAATTGGGACATCCTTAGAAGGATAATTATTTGTTCATAGATATTCAAAGTGCCACTCATCTTACAAAGAATTCAGCTCTACATTCAAAAATCAAACACATACAGTTGCGGTACCATTTTATTCGATCAATTTTGGAGGATGGACATTTAAAGCTAGAGAAGATACATACAAATGATAATCCAGTAGATACATTGTCAAAGGTAGTAACAAGAGAGAAGATGAACTTCTCTTCAACTTTGGTTAGTCTTCTAGACTGACTATGAATAAAAGAACAGTAGTATCTAGGGTGGTTTGATCCAATGGGAGCCCCATGTGGTAGTGGTATTGCTACAAGATCAGTCTCCAAGTGGGAGATTTTTATTTAGTGTGAAGCTTGATTAGTCCCCAAGTGGGAGATTGTTAGTTTGTGGTGATTGATTAGGAAAGTACTGTACATACTTCATAAATTCTTTGGGGTTTGGGGCATCGACCCAAAAAATTTTTTTGGGTTGTGGCTAACATTGTAGGCGACATATGGCCAACATATGTTCGACATGTTGTAACTATAAAATGGCATAAAATACTTGTATAAAAGGGCTTAGGTTTAGGTATTTTCATGAAGTTATGATGTGAAATTGGTTCTTGTGGTGGTATTGAGCTATAAGGAATTACAGATTGTAATTAGGTTGTAATCATTGGATTGCAATAAGATTGGACTTGCTATTTGGTGGATGTAGCCTAAGGATTGGGTGAACCATGTTAAATCTTGGTGCCTTGTGTTCTTTTCTGTGTGATCTATTATTTTTTGTTAATGGATATATTTGCATGTAATTGTTATTTTCTATCTGTGGTTTAATCCTAACACCTATGGTAGGTATGTTTCTTTGATCTTTTTAGATATTTCCCTCCAATTAGCTATAGGCTTCTTCCCCTCACTTTCTCTTTCTTTCTACACAAACTTCCACCATGTCAAGGCCTAGTGTTTCAACCTAGTCTTTACAAATCTCACATTTTAGGCCTCTTTTGTACCTTCACACTTAAATTATTTCTCGATGCTTTCCAACCATACCAAGACCACCTCTACATCCATCTTTCCATGAAATAGATAAACATTCTCTAGGATCTTCCCACAAAATGATTTGAGGGATTTTAATAATGGTTGTTGCTCAACAAGTGGAGGATATAGATTAGGGGTTTCATCCTCCAAACTAAATCTCTCTTTACTCTTGTTGGAATTTTCATTTCCCCTAGCTTGGGTTGCATCCTCTATTTTATAAAACTCATCTTTGACCTCCTCTAGGGATTTATCCAGAAACCTGGTATTTTCTTCTATGATGTTTTACTTCTCATCCACTTCCTTGGATATCTCTACATTGTTCACCACTTGTAAAGACCCACTTGATTTAGTAGACTAGAACATCTAACAAAAGCAACAAATTTTTTGGCTCATACCACTTTGATGAGGAAATTCTTCCACTAGAGCTCATAGGGTCCAATAAGGCTATCTATGGCCACCTAGAGTTCTTTTTTCAACCCTAATATAGGGGAACACACTCTAGTTTCCCCTCTCCCAAGAAACCCCCCAACAACTCATTTCACTTTCCATTCTTTCCATAAATTTTGGTAGGCATATTTAAGCCTATAAGGCCAAATCTCATAACACTACTATTCCTCTAAGACCAAACCAAGTTCAGGCATTCCTAATTATTTTCTTTACTCATTCTCCACCATTTTGCATCATCCTTTTAGGTCCACCACATCCACAACTCCAAATTGCTCAAATTAGCCTTGTAGCCCTTAGAGCCCCTTTTAGCCCAGCTAAAAACATGGATTCCACCCAAAAGAACTTAATAAGGCTAGTTGGATTTTATAGGAATTTGTATTCTATGGACCTAGGCCGAATGATTTTAAATGTTTTAGGTCTCAGTAGTGTATGTATAGTATGATTTTAGAAAACCCTAATTTTGATCATTTGTAAGGTAAAAGCAAGGTTCCTCTCCTCCTAAGGTGTCCAACTCCACTTCATTCCTCCTCCTCTGAATCAAACACTCTTATTATCTTCCTCTTTCCATACCTTACTGATATTGGTTCTTACCAATCTCGTACTCACCAGTACATTGCTTTACAAGGCTTCATTACACCTTGCTAAGCTCTATTTTCTTTCCTAGGACTCACTTGGAGAAATGGCAAGAAATATCTTGAAAAATTCCAAATTCCATATTTACAACCTATATAGAGGGTATTGCTTGATTTCCAAAATCGATGAGGTTTTGATAGTGGAAGTTCAAGCTATAGCCATTTCTATGCTGGTAACTCAAAATTGGACAATAGTATTGCACAAACTAAATGATTTTCTAAATATAAAGAAATAGAACACTTGAACCCAAAGAAACTATGGATAGTTTCAAAACATGATCCAAGGAAGCCAAACCAATAAAAAAAATAACACAATCAACTCCAAAAATTCATTAATCTCCAAAAAGCTTCTCCAATGCTCATACCACGATACACATATAGATGTTGTCCATACATCTAAGTATCCAACCCATAGAACTAGATTAAGGAATGTATAAATAGTATTCCCCTTCCTTCTTGGCCATTTAACCAATCCATAACTACTCCAAGTAGTTATTTTTCGAAAGCTATGAAAAAAGTTGCTAAGCAACTTTGCAAAATTGAAAAGTTGTGAATGAGCAACTTTTGACAACTTTTGAAACTTTTGCAAACTAAGGCTCCAAACTTGACTAGTTTAATTCCAAACCTTCCCACATGTATTCATAACATAAAATGATGACTTTCCACCTACTTTTACCACTCATTGGTTCCTTTCATATTATTGTGCCATTTTGATCACTTATGAGCAACTTTTTGCTTCCTAAGACCTACTTGATAACTTTTAACTCTTAGACTCAAATCAATAAAATTGAATTATCTAAACTCAACTTTTTACTTTACATGTAGTCCTTATTATTTCCATGGTTGTTTACACCATGTAAAGACCAAAATTATTTTATGGTTTGACGTTAACCCTAGGTGCTCCTGTATCATTCTCCCCCTATCAAGAAGAGTTCAAGATACCTATGGACTACTGAGTTCTTTATTGATGCCATCCTTCTTGAATTCACTCTCTAAAACTCAAGTAGCTTCAACTTTAGGTTCATCAACCCATTTCACCACATGCTCCTTGTACACCTTGTTTCTTGTACTTTTCTTCACTCTAGAATCCAAAATCTTTTCCACCTGTGGTGGCTCCCTCTCGAGTACCTTAAAGTTTGTAACATCCTTGGTCAGTTCCTCTTGATATTACCATTTATCAACCTTGGATCCCTTATATGGTATAAGGTATCTCACACTAAATATGGGAGAGATATCCATGTTCTTTAGTAGGTCTATCTTGTAGGCATTAAGTCCATACTTCTCAAGTATCTTGCATGGCCCATTCCTCTTCATATACAACTTGCTTGATATTCTCTTGAGTAGTCTAGCCCTTTTTAGTTAAACCATCACTAGGTCTCCCACTTTGAATTGTAACTCCCTTCTCCCCTCATCCTTCTTTTCCTTCAACTTGATATTTTCTTCTATCAAGGTTTGTTTAACCTGATCATGTACCTCTTTCAGAGATTGGAAGAAATCATCATCATGCCTACTGATGTTGTGATGTGAATTTAAATCCCTCAACTCCATTATACCCCTAGGGTGTGTACCATAAAAAAATTTGAAAGGGCTTAACCCTATGGTCCTATTTTTTCTATCACTATAAGAAAATTCTTCTTGAGATATGACCTTCTCAAAACTTTGCCCATACTCCTTAGTAAAACATCTCAAAAGGTTTCCTAAGACCTTGTTTATAACCTTTGTTTAACCATGTATTTGAGGATGGTAGGTAAAGCTATGTGATAGTTTTTTTCCAAATCTCTTTCACAGTGTCTTCCAAAAGTTTCCCATAAAATTCATATCCCTGTCAGCCACTATGCTTCTTTGTAAGCCATGGATTCTCAACACCTCCTTGAAAAAATATTTAGCAATGTTACTTGCATCATGTGTTGTTTTGCATGGGATAAATTGGCTCATCTTACTGAACCTATCAACCACCACAAACACACTATCTAGCCCTATCTTTTTTCTTGGCAGCCCCACTATAAAATCAATAATGATACACTCCCAATGCCTATTAGGAATAGATAGATATTGGTATATTCATTAATTTGATATAGTCCCCTTATCTTTCAAACATGTGCTACATTACGCCACATATCTCATTATGTCTCTCTACATTTTGGGCTAGTAATACAACTTATTCACAAGTTCCAAGGTGTTATTTAAACTAAAATACCCAGTCATCCTTCCATTGTGCTTTTCTTGTATGAGATTCTCCATCATAAAACCCCTTGGGATGCACAACTATGGACCCTTAAATAATAACCCTTTCTACAAGGTATATTCAAAAAATGCACTATGAAAATTATTAGTAAAATCACTACATACCTTGTATGCCCCTGAGAAATTAGTTTCCTCCTCATATAGGTCCTTGAATCCCTCCAAACCTATGCTTTGAAACTTAACCTCTTGGACTATTAGCAATTTCCTACTCAAAGAATCAACTAGCTTTCTATTTGTTCCCTTCTTATGTTTGATTGTGAATGTATAAGATTGTAGGAACTCCATAAAATTTTTATATCTCAGACTTAGCTTTTCTTGCGTGTTAATAAAACTCAGTGCTTGCTTATTTGTCAAGACTAGAAACTCCTTTGGTAATAGGTAGTTTCTCCACTTCTTAAGGGCTTGTGAGCGTACATAAAGTTCTAGATCATTTATGAAGAGTACATTGTCTGAGCTTCATCAAGCCTCATAATGAAAAATACTATTGGTCTACCCTCTTAACTCAAGACTGCCCTTACTTGTATGTTGTTAGCATCACACTCCACCACAAATGGTTTCTAAAAACTAGGGAAAACCAAAATAGGTTGTTTTGCCAATTCCTTTTTTACTTCTCAAAGATTTCATCTATTGATTTTGTCCATGTGAACTTGGTCTTCATGTCCCCTTTGATGGTGTCATTCATTGGTGCACATATTTCATTGAGTCTTCTTACAAACATCCTATAAAATTGACCTAGGCCATGAAAAATCCTAACCTCAGTAGTGGGTCTAGGAGTAGGCAAACTCAAGATTGCTTCCACATTACTTTGACCCATCTTTAGGTCCCCTTAGGACACTAAAAACCCCTAATAGGCAAGCTCATTTTCATAAAATCACTATTTTCCAAGTTGATTATCAACTTCTGCTCCTGCAACTTCTTCAACATTAATTCAAGGTGATTCATATATTCCTCCTTTTATTTTCTAAATATGAGGATGTCATGTAGGTACACTACAGAAAAAATTCTAATGAAGTCTTTCAATACCTCATTCATGACTCTATGTACTAGGTGCATTGGTAAAACCACACGGCATAACCAACAAATCATAGACACCCATAGTATTTTTAAATGCATACTTCCATTCACCTCTATATTTCTTCCTAATCTGATAATATCCACTTTTTTGATCAATTTTGGAAAATTACCTAGCCCCACCCAAACAATCCATGAGGTCCTCTATCCTAGGAATAAGGAACCTATATCTAATTACGATTCTATTGATTGGTATAGAATTAGTGCACATTATCCACTTACCTCCCTTTCTAGGTGCTAGGACTATTGGTATGATACTAGGACTGATGCTCTTCCTGATAGGCCCCTGATCAAGAAATTCTTACACATGTCTTGCTATCTCCCTATTATGTTTTGGTGTCATCTTGTAAGAATATTAATTAGTAAATGATTCCCCCAATATGAAGTCAATTTGATGAATTATGGCCATCTTAGGTGGTAGTGTAGGAGGTGCCCCATCATAGACAATGTCTTTAAACTAATCCAACAAACTTTGTACTTCTACAGGGATAAGTGTTGATGAAGATGCCTCCTCTTCCTTAGGCTTCATGATAATTCCATACCCTACTCCTTCATTCTCCTTCAAATACATGAGAAACCCCTCGCCACACATTAACATGGTTTTAGCAGTAACCTTCTCTACTTTGTCTCCCTCTACTATGGACTATATCCTATGGGTGATCCAATCTTTCTTAAAAGAATAGTTATTCTCTTTCCAATGATGTACTACTTCTCCATCAAACTACCATGGTCTCCTTAGTAGAAAATTGCAAGAATCCATAGGAGGTACATCACATAGGACCCAATCATGATACTTCTGAATTGTGATGTCTACCCAAACTTATTCATTGACTAAGATGTTCTACCCTTTGTTTAACCAAGTCATCCTCTATGGACATACATGTCATATTTTTGTTAGTCCAAGTTTTTGTACTACCTCCTCTAACATAACATTATCACTAGACCCTGACTCTATGATTACCTTGAATACCTTGCCCAATATCTTGCAAGTAGTCCTAAATAGTGCCCTTCTCTATTTGTGTTCTTCCATTACTGGCTCATTCACCAAAACCCTCCTAAGCATAATGTTTTCACCCTTTTCCAATTTAAGATCCACTTCTCCTTGTTTGTAATTATCGTCATCCTACACATAGGCTATCTTATTTTCTCCATTAGACCCTGAAAGCTTATCAAGACATCTATAAGCAAGATTCCTTGCCTTGTTATAATTATAACATTTCATATTAGTTAAATTGGATCGTCTACTATTACCATACCTACCTCTACCACCATTTTTATATCCTCTACCTCTACTAGACCCTCCTCTCTGACTGGTCTCACTAAACTACTCACTCCACTTAGAGTCTCCATAGTTTCTTTTTTCAATACCATTGCCTAGAGCCTCCACTTGAACCACCTTTGAAGTACTTGCCTCTACCCCTATTCTTAGAACTAGAGTCACCTTTCTTCCTTAATTTTTCCTCCACATTTCTAGCCATTTGAAAATAACTCTGAAGGGTTGTGAGGCTAAAACAACTTAGTTCTTCCTAAATGGACCATTTAAGGCCATTTAAATACCTTTCCACCTTGATACTCTTTACTTCCTGCACCCTTGAGTTGAGTACCAATTTCTAAATTCCTCAGTGTAGGTACCATATCTAGTTCTTTATATCTAATATGCTACCTCTGCTTATGTATTTGAATCTCATAATCCTATGGTAGGGACATTTCTTTGATCTTTGTAGATATTGCTTTCCAATTAGCTAAGGCTTTTTCCCCTCCCTTTCTCTTTCTTCCTGCATAAACTTCCACCATGTCAAGGCCTAGCATTTCAACCTAGACTTTTCAAATCTCACCTTTTGTGCCTTTGTTGAGCCTTCACCCTTAAAGTATTTCTTAATTCTTTCCAACCATTCTAAAACCACCTTTGCATCCATCTTTCCATGAAATAGAAAAAAATTCTATAGGCTCTTCCCTAAAAATTATTTGAGGGCTTTTAATAATGGTTCCTACTCACAAGTGGAGGACCTAGCTTAGGGAATTCATCCTCCAAACTAACTCTCCCTTTACCCTTGCTATAATTTTCATTTCCTTTATCTTGGGTTACATCCTCTATTTTTTTCAACTTTTATTTGACCTCCTCTAGGGATTCATATAGAACCTTGGTCTTTTCTTCTAAGTTTTTCTTCTTCTCATCCACTTCCTTGGCCAGCTCTACATTGTTCACCATTTTTGAAGACCCACTTGATTATGTAGGCTAGAACATCTAACACAAGAAACAAATCTTTTTACTCTAATACCATTTTGATGAGCAAATTCTTCCACTAGAGTTCATAGGGTCTAATAAGGCTATATATGGCCTCCTAGGGTTCTTTTCTTAACCCTAATATAGTGGAGTATACTATAGTTTCCCCTCTCCCAACAAACTCCCCAACATTTTATTTCAATTTCTATCCTTCCCATAAATTCTACTAGGCATATTTAAGCCTATAAGGCCAAATCTCATCACACTACTATTCCTAAGACCAAACCAAGTTTAGGCTTTCCTAATTATTTTCTCTACTCATTCCTCACCATTTTGCATCATTCTTTTAGGTCCACCACACCCACAACTTCAAATTGCTCAAATTAGCTGTTATCATTTGTTCACCCGCCAAGGATTCAAATTTCAAACGATCAGCCCATCCAATAGTTAGTCCCAAAATTTATATTATTTTAATGCCTAAGAGACATCAAAAAATCTAAGTGATCAAACCTTGTAAAATTTTCCATGGCCCGCAGGTTCTCTGCCATCAGATCTAAGTCAAATCTATGGTTGGCGCTATCTCGCCATCAGAAGCTGCGCAAGATTTACGTTTGTGACATGGCACCCTTTCGCCATGTGTCTGGTGGGTCCAATGGGCCAAGCAACAAGTTCGGCGGGTTGAAAAAGTTTTACAGCACCATGGGCACTATGTCGCTATCGTGTGTTGGCCGAAAAATCTTCATAGGAACATAGCACCCGACGGAAAGGTCTAGTGGCAAGCATTCAGTTTCATAGGCTAGAAAGTTTCAAAAAGTTGCAAGGTGCCATGGCACCAAAAGAAAACTCATGAGTTCTCTATTAGCGACATAGCACCTGGTCGACATGTGGCATGGCAGGATTAAACAATACCAATTTCTGCCAGGTTGGTGCTTCAAAGCCAATCAGGAGGTGCCAAGTGTATGAGTCAGAGCTTGTGTGGCTCATGGGCCCAGCAATTTTCAAAGGGAAGGATGTATAGAGTATGAGGTGGTTATGATCATCAAATTAAAGTTGATCTACGATGGGTGCCATCGTGCTATGGTTAATCTACGCGAGATTTACAACAGCGACATAGCGCCTAGGTGCCACGTGTCCCTTAGCAGGGTCAACGCAGTACGAATGCTCTAGGTTGGTACCTTGTTAGACCAAGGTGACACTTCATTATTCCAATGGGGAACAACCACATATGCTAGATTAGAATATAGTCAGCGCATGGGACCAGATCTCCAACATTGCCAGTGCAAGAGAAGGCTCAGATCTCCACCGTCGGATCTGCAAAGATCAACAGTAGGCGCCATCGCACTATGAATAAGCTACATGAGTTTTATGTTAGCAACATGGCGCTTGGACGACACATGTCCTTGTGGGTCCAGGATCAGAGGTGCAGGAAATTCAAACATTGATACATGGCCAGTCTCTATTGATCAATGCACTAAGGAGCAGTATCTATTGATTACTGTCAGATCAAGGAAGACCGATGAAAGGCGCCATGTCACTATGGTGAAGTTGTACGATCTTTACCATAGCGACATGGTGGCCTTTTGCCACGTGGATCAGTGGGGCCAAGTTGCAACAGGGTACATCGGTCAGATATTGCCAAGTGTCATTTGGGTATAGTGCAGTTGCTGAGGTGGCACTAGATATGATGGGCCCGAGGTAAGAACAGTATAGTGGTATGATGAGTCTCCATGATCATTAGATTTAAGGCAGATCGACAGTCGGTGCTATCTCACCTTCTGAAGTTGCATGACGAATACCATGCTAACACAACCCCTTGTTGACATGTGTCTTGTTGGCTTGGCTAAGTTTGGCAGTTAGCGACTAACGATTAGTGTGATCATTACGATTAATGATAATAGTTTGAAGGGTGGTGTGGTTAGCTCAATAAAGGGGGGGTCAACACAGGAAGACTTAGCGAGGTGGTGAAAGGGTAAAAAGCTATTGGTCCACGTGGCTCATTCTGATGCCAAGGATATGTTGACTTGCTGGCTCTGTTGATTCATGCACCAAAAAGGGAAAACCAATGGTTATCTTGCCGATCTGATCTTCATGATCAATCTCAACCACCAAAAATGAATGCGAAACATAGAAAAACACTCCACCATCTCAGTCGATCCATCTACCTGGTCAGAGCGCAATTATGGCACCGTTCTATCTTCTCCAGGCTCTTTCTCAGAGGAATATCAGATTTTGGTACTCAAGACCACTAGATCTTTGATTGGATTTTTAGGGTGAGAGGTTAATGCCAGTAGTTGAGAAGTAAATGTAATGCAAAAATCCTCAGTTATGCCTAAACTATAAAGGCAATTTTGTGATCTTTTCTTAGGGGACTCTTTCTAATTTCTTTGCTACTAGTTGCAGATCTGCAGTGTAAAATTCCCTTTATCTCTGAGCCGTATGACATTCTGTATCATCTCCTTCAACCATCAATGTGCATGTGCATCCATCTTGCCTCTCATTGGTGCATTGTTGAGATATGTGGCTTGCATGTTGTATCTATTTTTGGCCTATTGGATAATATACAAGTGAAATCCTTTTCCCTAAGTTATTTAGTTTGGTTTCCTAATCTGTATGTAGTTATTGATTCACATAAATTTGGATGTGTATGTCTCTTGAATGTTATCTCGGTTTTGCAGTGCATATATGGGTAGAAATGGGTTTGAACACTCTATTTTGGTGCATCACCTCCATAGTTTAGGTAGGGTAGAGTTGTTTTCTGCATCTTCTTCTTCCCCTTTTCCTTCTAAGAGTAGTTAGGTGTGCCCTGATAGTAAGAGGAAGCTAGCCTTCTTCGGAGACTTAACCTCGCAGTTCAAGTCCCACAGCTTGGAGGTTGTTTCTATGTTTCACTAGGTTGTCCTCATGCATAGGCCTTGGACAAGGGTCCGAACCTAAGTGACAGCAATTTTTGGCACGCTCGGTGGGACTGTTTTCAAGCAAAATTTAAAGTCTACTGGTGTCAAGAAGAAAGAGTTTCAGAGATTAATACTGAAGAGGTAATGCTGGCTTCAGTATTCAAGCCTTTAAGAGGCTGATCCTTCAAAGTACTTGGTGACTCTGAACATCAACAAATTTGGTTCCAAGCCAAAGTTGCAGTGATTCATGCCTAGAACTGAAACAAGGGCGTCTTCTAGAGGTAAATTTCAATATCAAGAGCTTTCTCTTTCAAATCCTAGAAGAAGGAGGACTAGAACTTCATTATCACTAGTTAGGGGTGTAATACTAGTTAATATACCTGTAAGATCTATCTCTACTCCTCCTACTGTTCAAACTCAGCCTAGATTGTCATCAACACTCATCAATAGAACACTTGTTTACATGGCATAGCCAAGAGTTCATGCTTTTGCTACCTTTAATGGTGGGAGTCCTCTATTGTTAAACCGAAGACATGAAATACCAGCATCTACACTAAAAAGTATACCTAATTTTACTAGTGAAACTTCCATCTCCCCTTTAGAGCATATCCAAGAAGTAGCAAATGTCTGTAATATTCATGGTATTATAGAGGATGATGTTGCTGTCAGACTTCTAGCCTCATCTTTAAAAGGAAAAGCATTACAATGGTATAGAGGCTTAGCTCATGATTCTATAACTAATTGGGATGGACTAGGAGTAGGATTATGCAAACATTTTGAGGACAAAAGTGACTATCTATCACTTTTAGAGTAGTTGACTACTATAAAAAGAGCCCCTCATGAATGTATGACTGATTTTAACTATAGATTTCAAAAGACATGGGATAGAATACATACTACAGTGAAACCTACCCCTGGTAATGCCTTCTTGCATTACCTTAGAGCTTTTAATAGTGATATTGCCACTACAATCCAAACTATGGGAGGAGATACCTTGCCTAATGCTTATGATATAGCCATAAAAGCTGAGAACATCCTAAGACAAGGAGGAAAGTTGGCTCCAAGGCCCCCTATTCCGTTCTTTCCTAATGTTCCAAACCACCAACCAACAATGGCCCCTCTTCCTACAACTTCTACATCACAAGCACTTACTCTAGTCCCTCAAGCTTCCATGTCCTCAAATGGGATAGATGAACTCAAAGAGATGCTCCAAGGTCTAGTGCTGAATATAGATAAAAGATAGAAGACCCTGGATAAAAAATTTGAAGAGCAGGGGAGGGAGTTGAAGGACCAAGGGAAGAGATTAGAGGATAGTTTTTCTATAATACAAAAGATGAGTAACAAGGTGGTGGCCTTAGAAAGGCAGCAAGCTCAAGGTGGCAAGCCTCCCCAATTGCAATATCAAGCTCCAAATGGTGGTAGGTCTCCTAATCAGTGTAATAGCTCTTTTGATCAGGGTAGGAAAAATAGTCATGCTTCTACTTCAATGTCAAATTAAAACAGAGCTATAGTCCCTCAAAATAACTTGGTCCAAGATCAAGATTTCTATCCTTCCTACAGCTATTCTTATACCTATTGCATGTGCTAGAAGGCAAAATCTTATTTAGCCCTAACTGACCAAGAACTTGCAGCAAAGCAATCATACAAGGAGGATCATCCCAAGGAAGCCTCATATATTCAAGGACGTGATGATTGCTCTTTCATGAATCATCAGATTTAGGAGCATTGCAATGTAAACTAGGATTTCATTTCTCATAACACTAGAAGTGAGAAGAGAGCTATGGAACATACTGCCCCTCCTTCTCCAAAGAAGGCCTCAACTTCAAGTGCTACATCTCATGCACATGCAGAAAATGAACAAACAAGTACTTCACAACAAAAAAAGCAAGATTCTAGAAAGAAAGATGCAATTGATCCTTATGTTGCCCTATCTCAACCTCTTATAAGTGCAGCACCCAAAGTTTCTACCAAAGTTCCTAATACACCATTCAATGTGGTAGAGCAAATGAAGAAGACCAATGTGAATATTTCTATGTGGGATGCTGTTGCTACCATACCAATGCAGAAGAGGATGCTGCAACAAGAATTAGAGAAGATTGAACCCAAGGATCAGCCATCTACCATGGAGAGTGCCACAAGTCTAGTACAACCAACAGGGGATGTGGAGACAAATAAAAAGGTTAGACCTCCTCCATTCTATGTTTCTCTGATTATAGGAGGCAAATTAGTCCACAATTGCATGATAGATTTAGGGGCTAGTAGCTTAGTAATGCCTAGGTCTATTGCTGATGCTTTAGGAATGAAATATGAGCCCATTGTTAGGGATGTGTTACAATTAGATGGTAGTACTGTCAAAACTATAGGTATCCTTAGGAATGTGGAAATGACCCTACATGCATGCCCTGGTTGCACTATGATTCAGGACATATCTATTGCTGAAGTAAAGCCCTATTTTGCTATCTGTCTTTCAAGAGACTTCACTGCTCAAATTTTTGGATTCATATCTGCTGATTGGTCATATATGTCATTTAAGACTAGATATGGAGCCAATGCCTCAATTAGAGCAGAACCTCAAGCCCTTCATCACACTGAATCTTAAACCCCCAATCCCATCAACATGAATTTCCCTATTATAAAGATGGATGAAAATGAGATAGTAAATGAGCCTGCCACTTCCATAGTAGAGATTCCTAATTTCTTCTTGGATGAGTGGGAAAATGCATATCAGTTTGAACCTATGTCAGAAACTCTTGAGACAGGCCTTAGTACATATTGCATAATAGAGAAAGATGCTCAAGTTCCTGATCTTGTTGGGATTAATGATGATATAAATGGAATATGGAGTATGTACTTTGATGGCTCAAGGAATAGAAATGGATTAGGGGCTGGTGTTATGCTGATCTCTCCTGCACAAATAAGATACTACTTCTCTTTTAGGCTCCAATTTAGTTGCACCAATAATGTGGCCGAGTATGAATCTTTGATTCAAGGTCTCTTACTTGCCCAAAAAAGAGGAATTCAAGCCTTGAGAGTATATGGGGATAGTGAGTTGGTAGTTAACCAAGTGAGAAACAGGAATATCACCAAAAATGGCATGCTCAAGTCTTACAAACATAGAGTCTAGGATTTTCTTGAGGACTTTAATGCATTTGATATTCAGAGCATTCCTAGGAAAGAAAATAGACATGCTGATAGACTTGCAGCAATGGGTGTAGCTTATGATGTACTAGGGGATCTTGGGGAAGAAAAGAAGCAACAAATAAAGGTGGTAGTGAGGCCTGCCATTCCTGATAACAACACTCATCGGCAGGTGTTTGATTCTGATGAGCAGATTGTGAGCTTCTTGCAGAATGAGGCAGAATTCTCAGATAGAAATCAATCAAGACTGCAAGATTAGTATGGTGATCAGATCATTCATCTTGGTTCTAACAAGTTGCCCAAGGGTCCATAGCCTTGGAGAGTGTCTTTAATCCTGATGATCAAACAATAGGCAAAGGAATGAATCTAGCTGCATAAAAGGATGATTATGCCCTAGTTACAATTGCTGATGGAAAATCTCTAAATATTGGGAAGGTATGTTCTGAAACTGAGCAAGAAAACTCCATCCATCTATGTCAAGAATTTAATGATGTATTTGCTTGGACATATGATGATTTGAAAGGGTTTGACCCTAGTTTGTTCCAGCATACCATAGATTTAATTGATAAGGCCAAACCAATAAGACAAAAACAGAGGCCAGTGAATCCTAAGATTGAACCTCTAATGAGAAAAGAGCTATCCAAGTTGATAGAGGCTAATATAATATTTCCTATCAAGCACTCATCATGGGTAGCTAACCTTATCCCTGTAAGGAAGAAAAATGGAGAAATCAGACTATGTGTGGACTTTAGAGACCTCAATTAGGCTTCTCTTAAAGATCACCATCCTCTCCCTTCCATGGAGAAAATTCTATCCAAGGTTAGTGGGTCAAGGAGATTCTCTTTTCTTGATGGATTTTCTGGATATAACCAAGTGTTGGTTAAAGAATCCGACAGATATAAGACAACATTTACTACTAAATGGGGCACCTATGCTTATTGCAAGATGCCATTTGGACTAACAAATGCAGGTGCCACATTTCAAAAGGCAATGGAGATGGCCTTCAAAAAATTAATTGATAGATTCGTCTTAGTATACCTTGATGATATAACTGTATATTCAAAAAATGTAGAGGATCATTTTGATCATCTAAGACAGGTATTTCTAAGATGTAGAGAGTTTGGGGTTTCCCTTAACCTAGCCAAGTGTGTCTTTGCTACAAGCCAAGGAAAATTATTGGGACACATTGTATCTAAGGATGGGTCGACCATTGATCCAGAAAGAACAAAGGCAGTACTTGCCCTTCCTCTTCCTAAACACAAGAAGGGGCTGCAAAGTTTCCTTGGTAGGATAAATTTTGTAAGAAGGTTTATTCCTAATCTTGCTACCATGGTGAAACCTCTTACAACTATGCTTAAGAAAGGTATGCTCTTCTCATGGACCAAGGAAGGGAAGGAGATTTTTGAAGGAATCAAGGTAGCCATAGCGTCAACCCCTACTCTCATGAATCCAAATTTTGAGAAAGATTTCATCCTCTACACTCTAGGTGGTGAGTCAAGTGTCTCTATTGTCTTGACTCAAACAAATGACAAGGATGAGGAGCAGCCCATAGCTTTCTTTAATGAAGGGCTCAAGGAATATGAGGATAAGTATAGCTCTGTTGAGAAGCAGGCCCTTGTAGTCATCAGAGCCTTGAAGAAATTCAAACACCTCTTATCCCACAATAGGATCCATTTGTTGGTGCCCCATGCCAATGTAAAAGACTTCCTGTTAAGCAAGGATATCAGTGAAAAGAGAGCCGGATGGATCACTAGGGTAATGGAATATGATGTTGATATTCAAATTACCAATCTGGTAAGAGGGAGAGGATTGTGCAAGGAAATGTTATCAGGCTAAGATTCAGATGAAGAGGCTGCTATGGTAATAACAGAGCAGTAGGAAGAAGGAAATGTTAATGGTCCAAGGAGCTAGATAAATGACATGAGGAGCTTCTTATCAGGGAATGGATACCCCCAGGGATAGGATAGAGCTAAAATAAGACAATATAGACTATAGTCCATTCCCTATGTTGTAATTGATGGTATCCTATTCAAGAGGGATTTTAATGGGACCCTATTGAGATGCATTGAAAAGGATCAAGCTGAGAGGATGATTAAGGAACTTCATGATGGCCCTGATGGTGGCCATTTCTCTGCAAGAACAACTACCATGAAGATCATGAGGTCTGGTTATTATTGGCCATCTCTGTTCCATGATTATTATGGATATGTGAGAAAATGTTAGAAGTGTGCTTTCTTTTTAGGAAAATAGAGGCTTGTAGCTCTCCCCCTTTGTCCTATTCAGGTGGATCAACCCTTTACCCAGTGGGGATTGGATTTTATAGGCCCCATTAATCCTCCATCTAGTGCAGGTCATAAATGGATTTTGGCTACTATTGATTATTTCACTAGATGGACAGAGGTAGTTGCCTTGAAGGATGCTACAGAACCATCAGTTGTTGAATTCCTTGATGGAATTGTATCTAGATTTGGTGCTCCTACTATCATTTTGGACAATGACAAGTCTCTTGTTGAAACCCATATTTGTGCATGGGCAATGAATCAAAATATCTACCTAAGCACATCATCAAATTACTATCCCCAAGGTAATGGTTTGGTTGAGTCTTCCAACAAGAATCTGATCAGAATCATGAAGAGGACAATAGAAGACAATTAGAGGGTATGGCATAAGGAATTAAGAACTGCTCTGTGGGCTGATAGGATAACACCCAAGAGATCTATTGGGAATTCACCTTTTGTACTGGGATATGGTAGGGAAGCCAAACTCCCAATCTCATTAGTGTTCCCATCCTTGGAATTGGCTCATCAGCTAGAATTGATTGAAGATAATGCCATGATAGTAAGAATGGCATAACTAATTGAACTATAAGAAAAGAGAAATAAGGCTATGCAAACCCTAGAGATACATCAGTAGCAGATGAAGAGGAGTTTTGATAAGAAAACTAAGGTCAGGACTTTCCAAGAAGGGGATCTAGTTTTGAAATTGGATGCAAATAGGGTGAAACCAGGAAGACATTCCAAGTTTGATGCATTATGGAGTGGCCCTTATCTAATATCCAGTTGCAAGCAAGCCAATGCATTCCAGCTGAGCAGGCCAAATGGTGAGATATTGCCCATTCCAGTTAATGGGATCCATCTTAAGTCTTGCTTCTGATGAAATTGTGAAAACCATGTACATATCAGTTTAGGTTCCTTTCTATTATTTCCTGCTTTCAATAAGTGCACGAGCACATGACTCTCTCTGGGAGTTGCCAGCTTTTTGAAGTTTTGGTAGTTTTGGGTCTTCTGTTTCCAAGTTTCAGAGACTAGGGTTTCATTTTTTGGCTTTTCATGGTAGGGTTAGGGTTACATAACGCTCAGAATCTGTCTTATTTTTTGACTCTGTAGCCTAATGGGTTTTATATGGCCACTGGTCATATACATAGCAGGCTTGTGTCCCCTATGAGTCGCCAAAAATGTTATCATTTGTTCACCTACCAAGAATTCAAATTTCAAATGATCGGTCCGTCTAATGGCTAGTCCCAGAATTAATATTATTTTAATGCCTAAGAGACATTGAAAAAACTAAGCGATCAAACCTTGTAAAAGTTTCCACAGCCCACAGGTTCTCTGCCATTAGATCTAAGTTAGATCTACGGTTGGTGCTATCTCACCATTAGAAGCTATGCAAGATTTATGTTCACAACATGGCACCCTTTCACCATGTGTCTAGTGGGTCCAATGGGCCAGACAACAAGTTTGACAGGTCAAAAAAGTTTTATGACACCGTGGGCACTATGTCGCTATCGTGTGTTGGCTAAAAAATATTCATAGCGACATAGCGCCCGATGGAAAGGTCTAATGGCAGGTAGGTTGCGCTCGATGAAAAGGTTTGATGGCAAGCAGGTTGCGTTGACAAAAAGGTCTGGTGTCGGGTGGTCAGTTTAATGGGCTAAAAGGTTTCAAAAAGTGGCAAGGTGCCATGGTGTAAATAAAAAGCTCATGAGTTTTTCATTAGCGACATAGCGCCTGGTCGACACATGGCGTGGCAGGATTAAAAAATACTAATTTCTACCAGGTTGGTGCTTCGAAGCCAATTAGGAGGTGCCAGGTGTATGAGTCAAAGCTTATGTGGCTCATGAGCCCAGTGATTTTTAGAGAGAAGGATGTGCAGAGTACGAGGTGGTTCTGATTGTCAGATTGAAGTTGATCTATGATGGGCACCATCGCGCTATGATTAAGCTGCACGAGATTTGCAATAGCGACATAATGCCTGGGAACCATGTGTCCCTCAGTGGGGTCAAAGAAGTACGGACCCTCCAGGTTGGTACCTTGTCAGACCAAGGTAGTGCTTCATTAGTCCAATGGGGAACAACTATGTATGCCAGGTCAGAATACAGTCAGCGCATGGGATCAAATCTCCAACGTCGCCAGTGCAAGAGAAGGCTATGATATCCACCGTTAGATTTGCAAAGATCAATGACAGGTGCCATCATGCTATGAATAAGTTGCATGAGTTTTATGTTAGCGACATGGTACTTGGAGGACACATGTCCTCGTGGGTCCAGGATCGAAGGTGCAAGAAATGCAGACAATGATACATGGTCGAAAGGTGCCATGTCACCATGCTGAAGTTGTGTGATCTTTACCATAGCGACATGGCACCCTTTTTCCACATGGATCAGTCGGGCCAAGTTGCAATAGGGTACATCGACCAGATATTGCCAGGTGTCATTTGGGCGTAGTGCAGTTGCGGAGGTGGCGCCAGATATGATGGGCCCGGGGTAAGAATAGTATAGGGGTACGACGAGTCTCCACGATTGATCCAGGGGATGAAAATTACTGAAAAGTAAAATGTCCCCAATGCTCCAAGAATCAACATCATTACAAGTGTTCACAATTTTGACTCCAACATAACTTGAACGATCAAAATTGGAGTTTAAGTGCAAAAATTATGACTGGTCAAAATTTGGTCAAACTGGGACCAAAGGTCGTAAAAGGGTGAAAAAATAATCATCAAAAAAGTATTTGACAATGGATTCCAAATGAAAGAGCTCGTCAAAAGCTTTCCAATGGCATTCGTTTCATCAAGAATGGAGATCGGATATAAAAGTTATGATGGTTTCAAATTCCAGTAAAAGTATGGATTTTGATGACATCAACATGACATCACGAAATCATAAAGAGAGGGAAAACATTCAAATTTGAATTAAAATAGCTATTTAATTCGAATTAAAGGAATGAGATAATGGGAGTTGAACTCCTAACCATTGGCCTCCTAAAATTAAGGCCAACCAATGGGCTATTTATGGCATATGTAATATTAAGGGAAGAGTTGTTATCTATTCATAACAAATCCGCCCAAGCTTATTTAATTAGGGCTATTTGTTGAAAACAAACCCTTAATTTTGTTGTCAAATCATATCCAAATAATGGTAAAAGGGGTAAATTCAAAATATGTAACCAAAATGGGGGATTTTGTTAGTTAATTGTTTTAGCCCATTTTTGGCTAAATTTGATGTATAAAATGGGGGTAGTAGGCTTTGGAAAGGCATCCAGGTGATGAGAAGGAGATTATGATTTTGGAGACTTGATGATTCTTCCTGCACATTGGAGAGTAATGTTGTAATTGTGCTTGAAGGGAAGATCTTGAACACTTGTAATTGATTTTGGAGCGAATCGGATTGGTCCCTCTATTGGAGCAGGACCCGGAGATGTAGTCCGACCCGTGGATGAACTCCGTTATCAATCGTGTTTTGCCTTATGTCTCTCTACTCTCTTTCTTTCAGTCATTACCTTTTTATGCTTTGTTCATTTCAGCATTTAAGTTGTGTTAATTTGCTAATTAATGCTTTGAAATTTTACTTTATGAAATAATGTTAAGCATTCCTCTGTAATAGTCCTAGATCCTAATCAGATCAAATTTGGTATCAGAGCTTCTGTTGGACTAGTATTGCAGATTTGAATGCTAACAAGATCTAGGATTTAGAAGGGCAAAGGAAAGCTCGAGGAATATAATCCTGAGATCGGAAAACGAAGGACTAAACCATCATCACAAATGGTAGATGAAGGTGGTGGACAAGGTTTAGAAGACCGAAGTATCCAGAAGACTCTTGAGAGTTTGCAGACAATGGTAGAAGTTTTGGTACAAGAAAGAGAAGAGAAGATGAGAAGACGTGCAGCTCGAAAGGACAAAGGGAAAAAGAAAGGTGCTGATCGTGATCCGCCAAAGACACCTCCATCTTCTCCTTCTTCTCCCTCTTCTCCTTCTTCCTCCTCTTCTCTTTCTTCTACCCATTCTAAGTCTTCTAATATTTTTAAGGGTGGACATAAGCCTCGAATCAAGTTGGATGTAAAATTTGACTTGCCAAAATATTGTGGGGAGTTAAATGCCAAGAAACTAGATGATTGGATTCAGCAAGTAGAAGTCTACTATAGAGTTCAAAACCTTGTAGATGATATTGATAGAATTCAGTTAGCAACTCTTCAGTTAGGTGGTGTAGCCTTAACTTGGTGGGAGAGTAGGTCTCAGGATGAAACTTCATAGCATGGTAAGTTTAGTTTGTCTTGGCCAGAATTTGTTACTGCTTTAAAAAAGCAATTCTACCCCCTAGGCCATATGCAACAGTTAATGATGAACTGGAAACATTTTAGGCAAGGGAAAGGTCAGTCTGTCCAGGATTACACCCATGAATTTCACAAAAAGGCTATTTCATTAAATGCCCCATTGTATACCCAAGGCACCTTACTCAAGTATATAGGTGGTCTTCATTCTTACCTAAGGCATTCTATTCTCGTCCTGAATCCTTGTAATTTGGATGAAGTATGTGTCCAGGAAACACATTTAGAATCAAGGGGTAAGGGTACTTTCATTGATAAGTCTGATAAAAAACCATCTAATTCTGAGGAAAAGTCCAAAGGAAAAGAAAAGGGTAAAAAGATAGCAACAGTAAAGAAAGAGGGTGAAAAACCCACATGCTCACATTGCAAGAAAGAAGGGCATGATGATTCTAAGTGCTGGAAGCTACATCTTGAAAAGAGGCCAAAGCGATATGGTGGAAACAAAGGTAAACAAAAGACTGCTGCTATAACTCAACAAGATCTTGGATCTGACTCCGAAGATGAGACAAAGATTGTTGCTACCGGGATTCAAGGTAAAGGAAAAGGTATATCTCTTTCATCAGCTCCAAGTTCTTCTAGCATAAGTACAAGTACAAGTAAAGAATCTTCTCCTAAGAATGATAAGCAAAGGAATGAATTATTTCACATTTGAGTTGTTATCAAGCATAATAAGGTTGATACATTATTCGATACGGGTTCCCATGTTAATTTGATATCTAAGGAAGTTGTTAAAAAGCTTAACTTGACTACAACACCTCATCCAAAACCATACCCTCTTGGATGGGTTTGCGATGATGCACAGTTACAGGTAACTAAACAATGCAAGTTAAAATTTGCTATCACTGCAAACTTTGTAGATGAGGTAGAAGCTGATGTAGTCCCTTTAGATATATGTGGTCTTGTACTTGGGAGTCCCTATTTGTTTGATTGTCAAGCTATCTTTTATAGGGGGGAAAATAAATATCATTTGTTTAAAGACAAGATTGAATACATTGTACGGGCACATAAGGTTAAGACTAATCTGGCATTAGTCAATTCTGGTCAAATGAAAAGGTTAGTCAACTCTAGTAAGAATTTTGTGTTGATGATTGTAAAAGCCAAAGAAGATGAAACATCTAAGGCATTTAAGGGATGTGATCCAAAATATAAGGCTGAAATAGTCAAAGTTGTTTCCACTTACGATGACTTGTTTCAGGAACCAAAAGGATTTCCTCCTAAGAGAGAGATACAACATGAGATCCAATTGCAGCAAGATGCACCACTTCCTAATATTGGCATGTACCACTTATCAGTGTTGCAGAATGAAGAAATCAAGAAGCAAGTTCAAGAGTTGGTTGAGAAAGGAGTTATCCGTCCTAGTACTTCTCCTTGTGGTTCTCCTATTGTGTTGGTTCCAAAGAAAGATGGGACTTGGAGAATGTGTATTGACTACAGGGCTTTGAACAAGATAACGGTAAAGAACAGGTACCCTCTTCCTAGAATCAATGATTTACTTGATCAGTTGAAACATGCAATTTATTTCACTAAGCTAGACTTACGTAGTGGATATCATCAAATAAGAATTGCAGAAAGTGATATTTGGAAAACTACTTTTAAGACAAAACAGGGACTTTATGAGTGGTTTGGTTATGCCATTTGGGCTTTGTAATGCACCAGCTACATTCATGAGAGTCATGAATGATGTCTTTCGTCCCTTTATTGATGATTTTGTCATAGTCTATTTAGATGACATTCTTGTATTCAGTAAGTCTTGGGATGATCATGTAATTCATGTAAAGAAAGTATTTGATATACTGACAAAAGAAAAACTCTATGTAAAGATGTCAAAATGCGAATTTGCAAAGACATCTTTAGTGTACTTAGGCTATCTCATAGGGAATGGTCAACTGAAAGTAGACCCTGCGAAGGTTGAATGTATTGTAAAATGGCCTAAGCCAAGTATAGTTACATAAATTAGGAGTTTCTTAGGTGCAATTCAGTACTGGAGGAAGTTCATTGCAAATTTCTCTTTCATTGCATCACCGTTGCATGCATTAACTAGTACTAAGGCAACTTTTCAGTGGGGAGGTCCACAACAAAAGGCTTTTGAAACTTTAAAGGAAAAGTTGAGCATGGCACCAGTGTTATCTCTACCTGATCTACATCAACCATTTGAGATTGAGACAGATGCAAGCGGGTTTTCCATGGGAGCTGTACTCATGCAAGGAGGTAAACCAGTCTACTACCACTCTGAAAATTTTTCAGGAGCAGTAAGTAACTATCCTACGTATGATAAAGAACTTTATGCTTTAGTTCAGAGTGTTAAAAAATGGAAACATTACTTAATGGGAAAGGAAACTGTAATCCACACTAATCACCAACCACTACAATATTTGCACTCACAAGCTAAGTTGCAACAAAGTAGGCACTTTAGGTGGATGGGTTTTCTACAACAGTTTCATTTGGTAATTAAGTATAAGAAGGGTTCCCATAACAAAGTAGCAGATATGCTGTCTAGACCTCCTTTTCAGAATGCTTTGATAATCCTTCAAAATAGTTCTATGGTTCATGAAATTTTTCAAGAACAATATGCTAATGATGAGAACTTTAAGGATATCTATGTAGCTTTAATCCAGGGTAAACATGTAGAAGAGAAAGATTACTATGTACAGGATAATTTGTTGTACCACTTGGGAAAACTATGCATTCCTAAAGATGAGCAGGCGCATGTAATCCGTGAAGCACACACCTCTTTGATTGTAGGACATTTTGGGGTAAGTAAGACATTAGCTCAATTGCAGAAATATTGTTATTGGCCTCGTATGCAGGAAACTATCACTAAGTATATAAAAGGATGTGTAATGTGTGCAACCAGCAAACCAAGTAATAGGAAATTGGGTTTGTACACACCACTACCTGTACCATTTCTTCCATGGGAAAGTGTGTCTATGGACTTTGTGGGAGGTTTACCTATTTCTAGGAAGGGTCATGATTATTTGTATGTAGTAGTTGATCGGTTCAGCAAAATGTGTATTTTAATGTCTTGTAAAAAGCAAGTTACTGCTAAACTGACTACTCATTTGTACTTTCAAAATGTATGGGTTCATTTTGGGTTACCCACTTCTATTGTATCGGATCAAGATTCTCGATTCTTAGGAGAATTTTGGTCATCTTTATGGGGACTCATGGACACCAAGCTGAAGAAGAGTACAACCTTCCATCCGCAGACCGACGGACAGACAGAGGTAGTGAACAGGACAATTGTGCATCTACTTAGAGGCTACTGCAGCAAACATCCTAAGTTGTGGGATGAAAGTCTTCATTATGTGCAACATGCTTACAACCATGTGGCACACTCTTCTACAAAGAGGTCTCCTTTTGAGACTTGCTTCGGTTACTTCCCTAAGACACCAATGGATTTTTCTTTTGGGAAGGACGATGTTGTAGATGGATGCCATGATGCAGAAAAGGCTTTAAAGTTCATCCAGAAGGTCCAAGCAATCCATCAGGCAGTAGAAGCACAATTAGAGCAGAGCCAAGAAAAATACAAGGCTCACCATGATAAGCATCGTATTGATCACCAATTCCAAGTTGGTGACAAAGTTTGGTTACATATCAGTAAGGAAAGAATGCAAGGTGAAGGAAGGAAGCTCAAGCCTATCAGGTATGGTCCTTTTGAAATCTTAGAGAAGATTGGTACCAATGCTTTTCGCCTTAATCTTCCTCCATACATGCAAATTTACTCAGTTGTCAATGTTGAGAATCTGAAGTTGTATGAGCCTCCAATGATCTTGGATGAAGACATTAGTGTTTAGGTTCCATCAGTTGATGACCTTTCACCAGAGTACATGTCAGAATTGCCACAAGATGTCATCCTTGACAGCAATGTCAGAACTTCACGAAGAGGACCAGTTGAATACCTCTGAGTGGGATTGAAGGGGATGAATCCAAGCAAGGCAAGATGGATGGAGATTGGTAAAGTGAGGGAACTATACCTTCACCTTCTTTCTGAGTAATCCAAACTTTTGGAGGTCCGAAAGCTCTTCAGTGGGGAGGCTTGATCTAGGGGATGAAAATTACTGAAAAGTAAAATGTCCCCAATGCTCCAAGAATCAACATCATTACAAGTGTTCACAATTTTGACTCCAACATAACTTGAACAATCAAAATTGGAGTTCAAGTGCAAAAATTATGACTGGTCAAAATTTGGTCAAACTGGGACCAAAGGTCGTAAAAGGGTGAAAAAATAATCATCTCAAAAGTATTTGACAATGGATTCCAAATAAAAGAGCTCGTCAAAAGCTTTCCAATGGCGTTTGTTTCATCAAGAACGAAGATCGGATATAAAAGTTATGATGGTTTCAAATTCCAGT
The DNA here is from genome assembly GCA_028749045.1 of Cupressus sempervirens. Taxonomy (NCBI): domain Eukaryota; kingdom Viridiplantae; phylum Streptophyta; class Pinopsida; order Cupressales; family Cupressaceae; genus Cupressus; species Cupressus sempervirens. The sequence continues at coordinate 12,809,266 of CM053786.1, forward strand.
AAAAGTATGGATTTCGATGACATCAACATGACATCACGAAATCATAAAGAGAGGGAAAACATTCAAATTTGAATTAAAATAGCTATTTAATTCGAATTAAAGGAATGAGATAATGGGAGTTGAACTCCTAACCATTGGCCTCCTAAAATTAAGGCCAACCAATGGGCTATTTATGGCATATGTAATAATAAGGGAAGAGTTGTTATCTATTCATAACAAATCCGCCCAAGCTTATTTAATTAGGGGTATTTGTTGAAAAAAAACCCTTAATTTTGGTGTCAAATCATATCCAAATAATGGTAAAAGGGGTAAATTCAAAATATGTAACCAAAATGGGGGATTTTGTTAGTTATTGTTTTAGCCCATTTTTGGCTAAATTTGATGTATAAAATGGGGGTAGTAGGCTTTGGAAAGGCATCCAGGTGATGAGAAGGAGATTATGATTTTGGAGACTTGATGATTCTTCCTACACATTGGAGAGTAATGCTGTAATTGTGCTTGAAGGGAAGATCTTGAACACTTGTAATTGATTTTGGAGAGAATCGGATTGGTCCCTCTATTGGAGCAGGACCCGGAGATGTAGTCCGACCCGCAGATGAACTCCGTTATCAATCGTGTTTTGCCTTATGTCTCTCTACTCTCTTTCTTTCAGTCATTACCTTTTTATGATTTGTTCATTTCAGCATTTAAGTTGTGTTAATTTGCTAATTAACGCTTTGAAATTTTAATTTATGAAATAATGTTAAGCATTCCTCTGTAATAGTCCTAGATCCTAATCAGATCAACGATCATTAGATTTAAGGAAAATCGACGGTCAGCACTATCTCACCTTCTGAAGTTGCACGACGGATACCATGGCGACACAGCACCTTGTTGGTACGTGTCTCACTAGCTCGGCTAAGTTTTGTGGTTAGCAATTGACGGTTAGTGTCATCATTATGATTAATGATAATAGTCTAGAGGGTGGCACGATTAGCTCAATAAAGGGGGGTCAACACAAGAAGACTTAGCAGGGTGGTGAAAGGGTAAAAAGCTATTGGTCCACGTAGCTCATTCTGATGCCAAGGATATATTGACGTGCTGGCTCTGCTGATTCATGCACCAAAAAGGGAAAATCGAGGGATATCTTGCCGATGTGATCTTCATGATAAATCTCGACCACTAGATATGAATGTGAAACATAGAAAAACACTCCACCATCTCAGTCAATCCATCTACCTAGTGAGAGTGTAGTTATGGCACTGTTCTGTCTTCTCCAGGCTCTTTCTCAGAGGAATATCAAATTTTGGTACTCAAGACCACTAGATCTTTGATTGGATTTTTAGGGTGAGAGGTTAATGCCAGTAGTTGAGAAGTAAATGTAATGCAAAAATCCTTAGTTATGCCTAAACTATAAAGGCAATTTTGTGATCTTTTCTTAGGGGACTCTTTCTGATTTCTCTGCTACTACCTGCAGATCTGCAGTGTAAAATTCCCTTTATCTCTGAGTTGTATGACATTCTGTATCATCTCCTTCAACCATCAATGTGCATGTGCATCCATCTTGCCTCTCATTGGTGCATTTTTTGAGATCTATGGCTTGCATGTTGTATCTATTTTTGGCCTATTGGATAATATACAAGTGAAATCCTTTTCCTTGAGTTATTTAGTTTGGTTTCCTAATCTATATGTGGTTATTGATTCACATAAATTTGGATGTGTATGTCTCTTGAATGTTATCTCGGTTTTGCAGTGCATATATGGGCAGAAATGGGTTTGAACACTCTATTTTGGTGCATCACCTCCATAGTTTAGGTAAGGTAGAGTTGTTAGGTGTGCCCTGATAGTAAGAGGAAGTCGGCCTTCTCTAGAGACTCAACCTCATAGTTCAAGTCCCACAGCTTGGAGGTTGTTTCCATGTTTCACTAGGTTGTCCTCATGCATAGGCCTTGGGCAAGGGTGCAAACCTAAGTGACAACATTAGCCTTGTAGCTATAGGAACCCCTTTTAGCCTTCCTAAAAAATAGGGTTCATAAATTCCTCCCAAAATCCTTGAATAAGGATAGTTGATTTTTATAGGAATTTTTATCTTATGGACCTAGGCTTAATGATTTTCAAGGTTTTAGGTCTTAGTAGTGTTTGTATAGTATGATTTTAGAAAACCATGATTTTGATGGTTTGTAAGGTAAAAGCAAGGTTTCTCTCCTCCTAAGGTGTCCAAATCCACTTCATGCCTCCTCCTCTAAATTAAACTCTCTTAGTATATGAATATTCCCATATGTTACTAATATTGTCTCTTACCAATCCCCTATTCACCATTGCACTTCTTTACAAGGCTTCATTGCACCTTGTCAAGCTCTCTTTTCTTGCCTAGGGCTTACTTGTAGAAATGGCTAGAACTATCTTGCACAAACCCAAAATTCCATATTTACAACCTATATAGATAGTATTTATTTATTTCCAAAATCCATGAGGTTTTGATAGTGGAAGTTCAAGCTATAGCCATTTCTATGTTGGTAGCTAAAAAATGGACAATAGTATTGCACAAACTAAATAATATTCTAAATATAAAGAAATGAAACAATTGAACCCAAAAAGCTATGAATAGTTTCAAAACATGATCCAAGGAAGAAAAACTAATAAAAACATTAACACAATCAACTCCACAAATTCACTAATCTTCAAAAAGCTTCTCTAGTGCTCATACAATGCTGCACTTACAGATGTTGTCCATACATCTAAGTATCCAACCCCTAGAACTACATTGATGAATATTTAAATATTCTTCCCCTTCCCTCTTGGACATTGAACCAATCCATACCTACTCCAAGTAGTTCTTTTTCAAAAACTGTCTAAAAATTTGCTAAGCAATTTTGCAAAATTGAAAAGTTGTCAATGAGCAACTTTTGACAACTTTTGCAACTTTTGCAAACTAAGGGTCCAAAATTGACCAAGTTAATTCCAAACCTTCCCACATGGAATAATAACATCAAATGACCAATTTCCACCTAATTTTACTACTCATTTGGAGGTATCATAGTATTGTTCCATTTTGAGCACTTTTGAGCATCTATTTGCTTCCAAGGACATACTTGGTAACTTTGAACTCCTATACTCAAATCATTCAAATTGAGTTATCTAAACTCACCTTTGGACTTTACATGTAGTACTGATTATTTCAGTGGTTGGCTAGACCATGTAAAAACCAAAATTTCTTTAGAGTTTGACCTTACACCTATGTGCTTTTGGACCAAAGATTTTGATAAAATTTTACAAAATTTCTATGAAAATTATCTTGGGTATCAACACTATAATAATTGGTGTCATTTTGTTGAGAAATGAGTGACTCAAAACCTCTTGATTCAGTATGATTAAGTTGGACCCTTGATGTATTTTTAAGATTATTATTTTGGACATTTAGCTCTCCTATCATTCTTTGAGCTTTTATTCTAACATTTCTTTTCCTATCTTCTGGATTGCGCTTGATACGTTAATTTTCTCAGTCAATATCATTCATTTATTTTCTTTTTATTTTTCTATATTCTCTTTGATATTCTCTCATATATTTTATTCTATCTTGGATATATTGATGGTTTGATTTTTTTTCATTATTTTATTCATTAACTTTTATTACAATTTGTCTTTGTTCAGGATCTAGTTGAGGTTTTTTTATGCCCACATTCACATCCATCATGTTTGTAGTATCTAATCCATTTGTTATTTCCTCTTCTCTTTCTCTAGAATTTTACTAACTTTCTTCTGAAATAAACTTAATGTGTTTTTTTCTCTTATTATTTTATCAATTTGTTGTTGTTGAATTGGTCTTGTGGATGCTCAAAAATGGTTCACATCTACGATTTCATCAAAATGAAGCTCCATTTGACATATAAAAAACTTTTTGAAAGAAAAAGGTCTTCTCTTAATCCTAACTCATCCCCATCTCATCTCTTCATTCTTATTTCATTCATATCTTCATTCAGCACCATGATCATGTATTCTAATACACCAAATCATCTTCATCTTGCATTCCTACATTCCTGCATCATCCTACATTGTCTATCAACCTTCTAGGGCTTTCCACCTAGTCTAGCCTTACTCTAACCTTTGTTTGACCAATTTTGGACAAATTTAAACATGTTTGACTAATTTCACTCATGTTTTGACCTCTTTTCACCATTTTGACACTCGCACAAAGTTTCAGGTAATTCCAAGTCCAATCTGACTATTTTTTGGTCCCTGGAGCCTTCTAGGGCATAGTCTACACTTTTAGAGGACACTTGTTCTTCCCAAGTGCCCCATGGGCATACTTGGTACTGTCATAGCACTCTTGGGCTTACCAACTATGCAATGGGCACACTTGGGTAATTTTTGGGTGGATTTGGTGTAGTAAGATGCCTAGAATTTCTCTCAGAGCTCCTATGTTGCACTCTGGTGGTCATAACTTTTCTGTTTCAACTCCAATTTATGAACCATTAGTTGTGTTGGATTTGTATCTTTGTTGTGAAAAAAATGAGCTATAATTTTAGTTATTTTTTCACTATCTTGAGTGGTAACTCTTGAAAATACTCTCAAGCCCCTAAATTGACATCACTTTCCATGCTAATTCATCCCATTTTCTCATTCAACTAATTCTAATCTTTTGGCCAACCTGATTGTATCTCAACAATGTTGATCATCATATCCTCTTTTATGTCTATTTCACATCATTAGAAACCACTACAACATCATTAGAAACCATTTCAAATCAACTCAAAACCATTTCAAATCAACTCAGAATCATTTCAAATCAATTCAAACCCATTCCAAATCAACTCAAAATCACCCAAAATCAGTCCTAGTCAACCTAGAACATGTCAGATATTTTAAAACTATCATCATCTATCCAATCCTAAGCATTTTTCTAGCTTTTAGCACCTTAGAAACCTATCAATTTGTCAAATCTTATCAATCTGACCTTAGTACTATCATGGCTCTTAGTGCTAGGTCAAACTATCATTCACGTCATTCAATCTTTCACATCATTGAGTCTTTAAATGACAAATCATGGCATTATCAACATTTTAATAATATTGATAGTGTTTTTCAATTTTATTATGATCAACCTTATCAATCAATCTTGATCTTGTAGCATTTCCAGTTTTAGTTAAATTTTATGTATCTTTAATTCATGCCATGTGTCATTGGCATGTTATAAATTTCAATTAGTCGATCAATTTGACCATGGATTTGGTCTATCCATCATCATTCTAGTCAATCTCCATTATCAACACACTTCATCAAAGGATTCTATTTCATTTACTTAATCAAACTAGCCAATCATCTACTAACTCTTCATATAGGATTAAACAACCCATAATTTAATCCTATGTCATTTCACTAATTATTCTTCCTAACTAAATTCCTCAATTAATTAATTTTATTAATTAATTGGTTAATCATTCACAAACAATGGAAATTCTCAATTTCCTATGTCATATTTTCCACTATTAATTCCATTTCAGTAATTTCTATTTTGTGGAATAAAGGATTTTTAGTTCAAATATTCCACAAAATATTGACATCATCATGACATATGGGTGTGACACCTTATGGATTCTCCTTTGACACTTGGCTAAGATATGTCATAATCCAATATTCTTATTCTGTTATGCACATCCATATTTGGCTTCCATTGTCATAAATTCTTGGCTTTAAGTGGGTTTGAGGTGTCATATGACATGTCATTGATTCTCTTCCCTCTTTAGCCAAGTTTCACTTCCAAGAATAATATAATCCTACATTTGGCATTTTGTGTCATATGTGTCATGGATTATCAAAGGAATCTCTTGCCATGTCACATATCCAAGGTGACAATTCAAATTTTCTCATCTTCCATGTTGATTATAAAATGAGCATTATTTCTCTCAGATCCAATCTTAATTCTTAAGTCTTTTCAAGTTCCTAGTTTTCTCATTTTTTTACTCTTGCTCTCACATTCAAATCATATCTTCAAGTATTCTCATAGCATTATCATTAATATAGGCTTTTTCTTCATAATTGTGTGCATTATAGGCAATCTTGAGCTACATCACATGGAGAAGAAAGAAGGACATGGGAGTGACAAGTGATAGAGGGAGTTTTAAATTTCTTTCTTTCTTTCGATTCATTTGGCTTTCATGGTAGACTAGAGGGTGTTAATATATGATTATTGAGTTTGTGATTTTCTCATAGTATGTTAGACATTAGCCCATTTTTTTGGTCCTAAATTTGGTGAACAAGATGTGAACATGCTTATCTAACTTGGGTTTCTTGTGTTTGTGCTTGTACATGCAAGGAAGGAGCTCATTTGGAGTGGTATAATCCTTATTTTCTCTCCTTTATCATAGATGTTATAATTAGAGGGCCTAGTAACATTCTTATATGCTCTTGTTTCATGCATTTTGTCAGCTTGTTGTCCTAGGGTGCACTTGGGACCCCTAGAAGGTAGTTTTAGGGGCCTAAGAGACACCATAACCCCTATTTACTATTCAAAACTTACCAAATACACCCAAAAACTACCAACTACACCCTTTTTAGACCCAACTACAGCATGTGTACATTTTGCACTATCTAGGTGCACTTGGGTGTAAAAGCTTCAAAATTTTCAATTTCTAGGTCTTGCTTAGGCACCATTTCCCCACAAGTTGGCATTGACCTCCTAACTATGCCTAGAAAATACCATCTACATCCTTCTAAGGCCCAAGTGCACCATGGGCATAGTTAGTACTATCTAAGTGCACTTGGGGACATTATAAGCCATTCTAGCCTTGTAGGGCATAATCTTCTCTATCAAAGTGCACTTGGTTCATAGAAAGATCCTGTTTTAATCAAAATCTACATCTAAGGTTTCCATTTTCCTCTAAGACATAGGTTAGATGATTTTTTTTTATTGATGGTCTATTTGTAGCATGTGGCAATTGTTGGATGAAGACTAAGCATTGAAAAACTACTAATTTTTATTTGTACGACATTGTCAAACACCATGTGTGTGGATTTCCTAGATTAGATAACACTTTATTTGGTGCTTAAAATAATTTTTTTCTTTTCTATTTGGCATATCTACAGTGTTTAAAACCCTAGGGGTTACATGGATGTATCCTCTCCCCTCGCCATTCATGGATCTTGGTGTAAGAGAAATCTATGTGACTTCTATAGGAAGCCTACTTTGGACCAAGATACTCAATATTGGGTATGCCATGGGATGACTTTAGAGTGGTAACATGCCAAAAGATAGGTCAATGTTCTAGGTACTATATAAAACTTGATTATGATGAAAGTTGTGTTGACGGTATTGCTAAGTGATAGCTCTACTCAAGTACCCTTCTGGTGCATCAAATCCTGGTTCTTGGGGCTAGGAGAGCTTCTAAGAAAGTTTAGCATTCACTTGCTAAATAGAATTCCCTTACTGAAAACCATGTTTTAGTGGCCAAAATCCTTTCAATCCATTGGCTCAAGGGGTCACCAATGCTTGTGAAGACATCCTACATTCTCTTGATCCTTAGTAGAGACAATAGTCCCTTGGGAAGTCATGCCCAATGGGAAGTAGATGTTGGTAGCCCGAAGAAGTGAGTTCACTATAAGGGGGATCCTATGGTGCCAAGATCCTAGGTTCTCTACTCTAGATAAGCATGACTAAACTTTGGTTCAAGTAGGAATTAAGTGGATATAGTCCTAGAGCCTAGGTTGTAGTGTGTTTATTCACTTTTAATAACAACTATTATTGTCTTAATGTGCCTTGTGTGTGTGTAAAATATTAATCAAGATAAAAACCAACTCTCAAATTTACACCTTGGTAGTCTGAGAACCCAATTTGGCCTTCTAGACAACATTTTGAGGCTTCAGATGTGTTCATAGATACCTAGATAGGTCCCCATGCATTAGTAAGCCCTAATTTGCATTTTGCACCCCATAATATTGTTTTTCATCACTTTTCACACTATTCCCTACATTGTAACCTTCATTCTACATCTCCTAATTCATCATAACATCAACCCCAACATCCTAGCTTCTTGGCATAGCAACTTGACAACCACCTTGCTTGGAATCAGCAACCCTTCAACCTAGCCTCCCAACTATGGCATGAAACTACCAACTATGCCCAAACTAGCCCCAACTATGCCATAAGAATAGTTGGTACTATTGGAGTTCACTTGATGCTATTAGAGCATAGTTGGGCACCTATATGAGCATTTTGCTCCTCCAAACTGCATTTGGGGACCCTAAAACTACATTTAGGAGCCTTTGTAGGTCTTCATTCTGCTCATGACCCAAAATGACATCTAGCACCCAAAACCTCATTTTACATCTTAGTAAATGTCCATATTGCATATCTAATCAGCATAACCACAATTTCAAGTTACCCAAATGTCATTTTGAACCCCAACACCTTTGAATTTAGTCAAAGATCTAAACAAAGTATGAGTCCTAGAGTATCTCCTAGTGTTGATGGATGATGGATCTTGACTAGTATTTTAATCTTTTCTTATCATTTTATTTGGTCAAAATCTATCTATGTCTTGATAGATTTAACATTTTCATCTTTATCATTTTGATCTTTTTGTTGTTTATCACTTTTTGGTCAAGATCCAAAGTCCATTATCACAAGGTTAAACTCCTAGACAAAATACTTTCTAAAGATTTCCACTAAGTTTAAAAAATTTGCATACACCCTTGCCATTACATTTTCATATTCATAAATATCTTTCACTTACCCTATTGGTATATCCCCCTCATCTTGCATTGTTCAAAACCTTAGCATCATTCCCACTATCAAACCATATCAACTTTTCTACCAACCAAATTGTCTTCTTGATCACTTATCCTCATTTTTCATATCCCAAACATCATTATCAATTCTATAACATCATCTCTTCCATAGTCCACCTTTCCTATATCAATCCCTAGCATCGTTAGAAAGTAAAAAATCCAACCCTAACCGTCATTTTTCATACTATAGGGTAATTTTCATCTCCTTTAGTCAGCCACCAAAATGTCACTTTTCATTTGCATTTGTATAGTTTCCCTAAGACATTTTCACCTTGCATAGCAAAACCATACTTCATTTGGAACTTTCCTAGGTTGCATAACATCCTTAAACACCTAAAAATCCAAAAAAAAAAAAGATCTTGTATACCCACATTCTAATTATCAAGTTTTGACCTGTTTTACCAACTACACACTTTAGGTGCATAGTTGGTAGTTTTAGAGCACACCTGGTTGTTTCAGAGGGCATTTTGTAATTAGGGATTTCATTCTAGGTTCTAGAACCCTAATCTGCACATCCACACCTTGCATTGCATCCCTAAACCTTGTAAAACACTCTAAAACACTCAAATCATTCACATTTTGAATTTTAGGCACCCTAACACCTTTGTTTACCCATATCATGCCTCCTACTTACCAACTACTTACCTTTAGGGCCCCAAGTGCACCAAGGATGCACTTGGTATTGTCTAAGCATAGTTGGTAGTTTAGGTGCATACTTGGGAGGTACGGAGTCCATTTAGGTTTTCATCCTTTGCATCTACATCCTTAGGTATCATGCTAGTACTCACTAGGACATAATTAGCTTAGGGACCTAAAGAACTTTATCAACCTTTATTTTATGAGGCACCAACACAACTAAAACCTTGTACAAGACAAAAGAAGAGGAAGAAAACCCAACATAGCTTTGACAAAGACCAAATTGAGGCATCACAACGCTTACTTGCATACCCCTTAAACATCTATCCACAAGATCACCATAAGAAAGAGAGGATCCAACAAATCCTAAACAATGCACCTATCATGAGGTTTCCTTCAAACACTTCCCCTATAAATGGGTTGGTTCAATGGAGTCTTCACTTTGAACCTATATTCATGATGATACCACCTAGAGGTGAAAGTGTACCAACCACACCCAAGGACGAACAAACACACTCCTCTAAATTCGGCAAACCCAACACAAGTACCTTCAACCCTAATACATCAAATATACAACAAGCTATTTTACACCTAAGTGATGACTCTGACATTGACTATGGCATCACTAATGAAGAAATGGCTAGCACATGTCAAGACAAAAATTTCTGCAAGAACTTCAAACTTTTGGCAGCCCAAGAAATTGTCAAGTTCAACCCAAACTTGGAGGGACCTAAATCCAAACATCAAACCAACACAAAAATTGAAAATGTACAACCCCTGATCAATTTGGACTTAGATAAGTGAAAAAAACCTTTGGATTTTTCAAATACAATAATGGCACCTATAAGATTAATCAAGAATCAACCATCAAAATTATCCAAAGTACATTTGAACACATAAACATTAATCCCTTGTTTGATGAACCACAACCAATGAAAGGAAATAAGACTTTTCCTAAGTATCCCAAGAGGACATTATGACTTGACCTCAATTACATGATACAACAAGATGTGCCAAAAGGGACTTTTACTCTAGGGATTCCAAAAATACCTCCTTTGTAGGAAAATCCACAAAGTACACCTTTGCTTCTAACTCTACCAAGCGTTATGACATTGAATATTATGGAGCCTTCTATAGGTACACTATGTGAAACATAAACTACAACAATCCCTATTGATGCACAATAGAAAAGTCTTATTTACATTATACCTATTCCCAAAAGAAATGCACCTCATTGTTGGGTGCATATGATTTCCCAAGGAGAAACCTCTAACCCACAAAGGTGCCAAAGCAACAGTACCAACATGGTGATCAATTCTCAAGGACATAACCAACTACTCCAACAACATCAACCTATAATAGTCCAAGGACTTAATGTTTCCAACACACATTCGACATATCAGCAGCAACATTAACCACAATTACAACAACCTCAAGTGGTACAAGGATCTAATGTCCCTAACACACAATCCAACATAAACCCACTCGACTTCCATGCAATGTATCAATAATAATTCCAACAAGAAGAAGCCATGTTTGATAAACAACAAGTGCAGCTCAAACAATAGTTGGAATACTAAAGATGCATCGAGAAAAAAATTATATACTGACAACATATTTTACAACAATAACATGTGCCACAACAACCTCAATAGATACCTCTACAAAAACAATCAGATACATGGTCTCACATACAACCAACGAAGGTATCCCAACAACAACCACAACAAATGGAACAACAACAAAACATGGTACATCAATCGTAGTAGATAGAACAATAAGTGCCACATCAAATACCACAAGTACCCCAACATGTGTCACAACAGGGACCCTTTATCTTCAAGGTACTAACATACCTCCACCACCTAGTGACACATCACTAGATTCATTAGACACAAAAATGTTAGAACTGAGTAGACATAGCCCCTGCCAGAGAAAATGGTCTACTCATCAGCACAAAATACTTGAAGGGAAAGCTATCATTTAAAACATTAATGAAGAGCTATTGCAACAATTCAATCAACTTTTCAAACAAGTCGAGCCATTAGGAGTCCAAAAAAATAGAATCTATATACAAAAAGGGACCTACGTCCTAATCCATTTGACAAAAGTCTATATATGCCTCCATTCCCAAAAAAATTTGAGGCTCCAAGGTTTGAAAAATATTGAGGAAAAGGCAAGCCCATTGATCATATCCAAGAATTTTGTGCCTCTTGTACTAAACTCAGTGATGAGCTCACTTACCTCATGAGATTGTTCCCCCATTCTCTAGGTGGGCCTGGACTTGAATGGTACTCCAAACTTCCTGATACTATCAAATCTTGGTTAGAGCTATTATAAAAGCTCATCTCCTATTTTACCTTTAACATTATGAATGAGGTGATGCTTTCCAATTTGTGCTCAACTAAACAAAATATGGGAGAACAATTTATCACATTCCTACTTGGCTAGAGAAGCTTAGTCAATCAATGCTCACTAGAAATTCCTGAAGAACAACAAGTTAACTTGTGCATTGAAAACATATTCCCTGACTTAATGTATGAGCTCAAAATCAAAACTCCAAGCACCATTTCTAAATTGATGAAAAAATGGGCTGTATTGATGATGTTCTTATCTGTAAGGGAATCCTCAAGGCAAACAAGGAAAACACAAACACCAACTCTTCTAATGGACCTCAAAGACATCCTAGAACAAAAGATAGAGAATTCACACCATTGGGGATACCTCTTGAAACTGTACTTCACTAATTACTTAGTAATAACTTCTTATAGTTACCCTCAATCAAAGATGATTCAGTAACTAAAGCTTCTTGGTGGCATAATTTTTTTTTTTTTGTGATTACCACTGCACTAAAGGACATACAACCTCATCATTTTTCCAACTAAAGCATGCAATATAAGACCTTATTAATGATTGTATAATCACAATTGATCCATCACTGCTAGCATCCAACTTTGATTGCACGATCTTCAAAGATCCTTTGGGTAATCATAACAAAGAGAAACCCTCTATTTCAAACTCAAACTCACAAGGTAATGTGAATTACATGTGCACTAGATATGACTACACCATTAACTATTTCAATGATTCAGATTCCCACACTTCCACATTCACCTTAAAGGCTAAAGACCCTTATTGCATTGTCACTACACATTGTACCAAGATCACCCTACCTAGAGCCCCATCTAGATCTACCACTTCTCCTAGACCTACACCCCCTAGTAGACCTATTTTTCCTACTTCATCTAATTATATAGCCTTGTTGAATATCTCGGCAAGACCCCTGCACAAATATCTATCTTGGACCTACTACATGCATCTCCCCAACATCATAAGATCTTGGATCAAGCCCTCAAAGAGTCAATAGTCCTAGATAAAATTGATGTTGCCTAGTTCCAAGTGATGGTGGGGAATCTTTCTACATCACAAAATATATCATTTTCCCCTTGGGATATTCCTAAAGACAAACCCAACCACAATAATCCTCTTCACCCTGAAGTCTTTCTCCACAATGTTAAAGTTAGACATTTCTTGATAGATGGAGGAGTAGGGCTGAATATCTGTACACTTAAAGTAGTCAAAGTTTTGGGTTATTTTGAAGATGATGTGGATCCTTCTCAAAGATTCACAATAAAAGCCTATAATGATGCTGAACACTTCTCCAAGGGCGTTACCATACTACCCATAAGAATTGGTTTGGCTATTGAAGACACATTATTCCATGTCCTAGATAATGAAATAAATTGCAACATGATACTAGGACACCCTTGGCTTCATTCTATGAAAGAAGTTCCCTCTATATATCATCAATATATAAAGTTTTCCTACAATAATGTGGAGGTTACCATCCCTGGCAATGCAGATCCTTTCTAGTTTTGTGCAAATCTGAGAGATGCTACTGCATACGAAGTCCCAGCAAACAATGAAGTACAAACCACAAATTCCTCTAAGTATGTGGATGCTGATATACTCCTTAGTAAGGCCAAGGAAAAGCTAAAGATTTAAGACAATGAGTGTGGAGATTACTTTATGTCTCAAGTATCCCACATCAGGGAGTCATCACTTTCCCCAAAATCTTATGGTAAATCACATTTGAGATCAGTAAACAAAATGCCACTTCAATCAATGAGAATATATCTATATGTATTGAGAAAGCAAAATCATAACAAAATCCCACTTTGAAATCTCCTAGCAAGTATGGACTTGGGTTATTATCATGTAGAAACAAGGCTCTGATGGCTATGGTGGTCTTGGATATTAGAAACAAGGAATAATTGAACCTATTACTACCAAAGGAATACCTCCTAGTTTGGAACTTAGATTCAAACCATTACGAATAGGTCCTTTGAGTACTATAATACCTTTGTGTAAGACTATGGATGTTTTGAACGATGAAACGACATCTAAGGATACTGTTACCCATTTTTCCCTCCCTACCAAAAAAATTGAATTCCAATGCAACCCCCCCAACGGCTAGGCCCCAAATTTAACATTCTTTAAATACCTCAAAAATACAAAAAATAAAAAGCATTTAAACCTTATGTATTTCCTTGTTTTGTTCCATCGGCCTACAACTTTTCGTGCTGTTAGATCTTGTTCAAATCTACAGTGGGTGCTTCCCTGCATTTTGAAAATGCACGATCCTTAAGTATTGTCAGGAAAGCCCCTTGGCGATGCATGCCAGGTGGGTCTGTGTCCCTCTTATGGACCTCAGGGTGGATGAGGTGGTAGGTTGAGCTGGTAATTCTATTGGCGCCCGCTTCCCCGCATTTTGTTTTTTGACAGACTTTGTGACAATGTGGGTAAGCACCTTGGTGACACATGTCCAGATGATATCATGGTGGGTATTCGCATAGGTCCAAATGCACATGTTATGAGCACCATCAGATCTTCTCAGATCGATGGCTGGCGCATGCCTACAAGATGAAGTTTCAAGGTCTTTAAATAATGCAAGCATGCCCCTTTGTGAAACATGTCCCATGGCATCCCCTATTCTCAGTTGTGCCTTCCACCATTCGATGTGATTAGATCAATGGCGGGCACATGGCCACAAGATGAAGATGTAAGGATTTTATGTACTGTAGGTATGTTCCCTTAAGATGCGTGGCATGGTATGATATCATGGGTCCACTTCTCTCAGAGGTATTTATAGCTCATCCTCCATAGCATCTATCAGGTGAGTCAAAGTATGATAGGGGCATCTCATTGGTTGATCCAGTTGACTTGGCTTGCAGTTTTGCAAAGTTTTGGGCACTATAGATGTAAAATAGATCTATGATCGAGGCTTTCCTGTAAGATGAAGTTACAAGGATTTTAAATTTTGTAGGCAAGTGCCTCACTGCCGCATGTCCCTCTGGTGCAAGTTGTATGCTAGGGTGATGCCAGAGTGGGCTGGGTTAGGCAAAGTTAGCTATCGATTATTTCAGGGGCCCCAAAATCTCGAAGGATAAGCATAGAATATAGAAGATCTTTCACGATCGTTGATCTTGTAGAGATCAATGATCAGGGCATCCTGACAATATGGAAGTGCAGGGAAGTTAAGTAATGTGGGAAACTGTCTGAGGGAAATGTGTCCTAGCAAGCCTAACCAAGATATTAACATGAGGGTAGTGTAGTTAAGGTCGTGGTTTCATGTGACTATTGCGATTAGAGTTTGAGGAGTTGGCACATTTAGTAAAGAGGAACATGGTCAAACTTGGGAAGACCTTGCTAAGTGGTAAAATGAAAAGAGATCGTTCATCCACGTGGCTCATTTTACTACCAGGGTTAGGTTGACTTGCTAACCCTACTGATTCATAGGCTAGAAATAGGGGAAATTGAGGTTTTTGCACGCATCTAATCTTTGTGATCATTTCCAACCACCAAAAGTGAATGCAAAGTATGCAGAGATACTCTACCACCCTGATCCAACCTATCTACTTGGTTAGAGCATAGTTATGGCACCGTTTATATCTTCTCAAGCCCATGTTCCAACCTAATCAGATATCATTGTACCTAGGTCTATATCCAAATCAGATTTTTGCATGATTGTTCTCTACAGGACTTCAATGCAGTGGTTTGGGAGTAATTACAGTTAGAGGACATCCTAGTTATGTCTAAACTATAAAGGCAGATTTTGTAAAATTTTTAGGGGGTCAGACCTTTATATTTTGTCTCTATTATTGCTCTACAAATTTTTAGTGTAAATTCCCCTATGCCTCTGAACTGCATGATTTTCTGCCTTATCTCTTTCATCCATTGGTGTGAAAGTGCAAGAACTCTTTGCCTCCACTAGTGTTTTGTGAAAAATTGTAATCTACATGACTGTATCTCTTTTGGTCTATGAATGATATATAAGTCAATCTCTCTTTCCTTGTGTCTTCTGATCTGCATGTGATTATTAGATTAAAACAAGTCTTAATGTGTATATCATTAGTTTCATTTTGGTTCTATAGTGCATGTATGGGTAGAGATTGGTCTGAACACTCTATTTTGGTGCATCACCTCCCTAGATTAGAATAGGTAGACTTTCTTGCTTGCATCTCCTTCTCCCTTTTTTCCTTCCAAGAGTAGTTAAGTGCACTCGAATAGTAAGAGGAAGCTGGCCTTTTCTGGAGACTCAACCTCATAGTTTAAGTCCCAGAGCTTGGAGGTTGTTTCCATGTTTCACTAGGTTTTCCTCATGCATAGGCTTTGGACAATGGTGCAAACCTTAGTAACAATAGATACCCCACCTAAAACAAATAATTCTCTAGCTTCTAAGCATAATCCAAATGATACCATTGAATCAAATACCTATATATCTATCTTCAACTAGAGGCCATTCAACACTGATGATGACATCTCCTTGAGTTATTATAAACTATTGGATTGGGACTAACATGGACCACTAATTTTTTATCAATTTGAAAATGATGACACTCTTGCAATAGACTTTGAAATCAATGAAGGTATTAAAGTTGGTGATCATAAAGAAGTAATTTCTCCTAAACTAAAAACATTGGCATAGTTTGGGGAGCCAACTCCACCTTCTAGTTGCACAACAAGAAGAGAGAAAAATGACAAAAGTAGGTCTCTTGGTGAATACTAAAAGGCACCATTAGATGACAAAAAATCAAAAGCTAAGCAACTCCCAAGGATACAAAATGTAAAAAGACAATGCCATGAATATCAATGTTCTAGTGTTCAACATGCCACAAATCCTTCTTGAGCACTCTCAATTAGCCTTCATGTGGGAAGACATTTGTCTTAATCCTTCCAATCCTTATTTATATCTAATAGTTTATCATCCAATCTTACTACCTAATTTGTCCAATAACCAAAATATAATCTCTATTCAATAATATTTTGAGGACATCATCATTAGTGACATCCCATACAATATATTCATTAACCCATTTATCCTTAGATGCCTTGATTAGAAAGAGGCAAACACTATCTTACATATGGTACACAATGGTATATCTCAAGGTCTTTCCAATGGTTCGATCTTAGCTATAGACTTGGAATAACTCCTAGGTAGTTATGGTCAATTGTGGGTCCAGAGATTATCAACTAACAACACCACTAACAAATTTTTTCTCAGCATTCATAAACAACATTTGTGATTTTGTCTAAAAGTCCTAGAAAAAAATTTAAAAAATAGAAAAAGCTCATGAAAAAAGGAAAAAGAAAAGTGAGAATGTCATTAGAATTGGATGACTTGAAGAAAACCTAGAAAATAGGTGTCTTTTCTTGAAAATTTGAGTCAAGAGAAAAATTTCATCCAAAAGTGAAAACTTGGTAAATAGGCGCTTTGGGAAAGTATCATGGTGAGAACCTAGCAAACAGGTGCCATGTGTAATCAGTTTTTTCTCATCCATCCATTAGGATTCCATTTTTCTTTCTCCCCTTTCACTATTCCTTGATCATATCCTTCATCCTGCAACACATCCTTGGCTCCTTGACCATGGCTCACAAATTGGCTAATATCCATTGTTATGATACCTAAACCATCACTAGTCTGTACATACTCTATGATTGGCCTTTGTACATAGTCTACATCTTTCCCAAGGGCATATTACCTATAGGATGCATGAGTTTGAACATGAACTAGGGGCATACCCCTAAAAAAAATTTATCCATTCGACCTATCACATAATGGATTAGAGCTAACACTATATGATCCTAAAAAAATCCTAAAATTTCAAATACGATCCTAAAAAAATCCTAAAGATTCAAATACAATACTTTAAAAACTCTAAAAATCATAAAATGTTTAGAAAAAGCACTAAAAATCATAAAATGTCTTGAAGTAAATCCTAAAAATTATAAAATGTCTTGAAGAAACCAGTCACACAAAAACATCAAATATCCACAAAAAAACCCTTAAAATCACAAAACCCATCAATTGTTTTTAATAAACCTTGTACATAATCATCTCTTTTTACTAAATACTTGCAATTTCATAGACCAAAACTAAAATTACTACACTTTAATGATGATCACACTTATCTGAGCAATGTGAACCAACCATCACTCCAACATGTCACTATGAACCTATCAACAAAATTAACAATCACAACCATCACATGATCAACCTATCAAACACTATATGAAGACCTCAAACACTAAAAAACAATTAATAATGGAAAGAAATAGTTATTGGCTCATGATATTTAGTGAGTGATTTATTTTTACTTTTTTTTTTCTTTGATCATGTTCCTATGCCACTTGATGATATAAACTGATCTATGAGAGTGGCTAGGATGGTCCATGGTCATATTTTATTTTTTGTCGGTTACAATGTACCTTTGAGTGTTTGGGGCATGTATATATGCCTTAGGAAGGAAAAGGTCATTTTTTCTTTGCATTGTGCTTTTTTACACAAAATATTTGTATTAGCACTCTAGCCCTTTATGCCATGATGTGTCACATTCCATTTGCCATATCAAAATAAAGCTCCATTTGACATGTACTAAAATTTACAAAAGAAAAAGTATTCCCATCATACTAACTATTCCTCATCTCATCTCCTCCATCTTTTGTGTCTTCTTCATCCACTACCTTTCATTTCATTATCAAAAAATTGACCTATCATATGCATATCTCAGTTAGTTTCTCGAGGCAACACTCATATGTATCATTCCTCCTGGGGCATGTTGTTATGGCATTCTCATCATTATTCTTTAATGCAATGCTCTAAGTCACATTGTATCAAAGAGAGGCAAAATGTAGACACTAAAAAATGGTTCACATCTACAATTTCATCAAAACCAAGCTCCATTTGAAATATAGTGCACCTTTTGAAAGAAATGGTTCGCATCTATGATTTCATCAAAACCAAGCTCCATTTGACAGATAACGCACTTTTTGAAAGAAAAAGTCTTCTCTTCATTCTAATTGGTCCTCGTCTCATCTCTTTGGTCTTCTTTCATTCATATATTCATTCACCACCATGATCATGTATTCTAATATACCAAGTCATCTTCATCTTCCATTCCTACATTCCTGCATCATCCTACACTATCTGTCAACCTTCTAGGGCTTTACACCTAGTCCAACCTTATTTTGACCAAATTTGATCATTTTGAATTGATTTCACTTATGTTTTGACCTTTTTTCACAATTTTGGACACTCGCACAATGTTTCAGGTCAATTTGAGTCCAATCATGCTATTTTGGGCCCTCAAAGCCTTTTAGGGCACAGTTTGCACCTTCAAAGTGCACTTGGGCTTACCAATTGTGCACTAGGGACACTTGGGTGCATTTTGGATGCACTTGGGGCACTAAGATCCACATAACTGCTCCTAGAGCTCCTATGTTACACTCCAGAGGCCATAACTTTTGTATTTCAACTCCGAGTTATTAACCATAAGTTATGTATGATTGATATCTTTGTTGTGAAAAAAATGAGCTATCATTTTCATTATTTGGTCCCTATATTAAATGTTAACCCTTGAAAATACTCTCAAGACCTTGAATTGACATCACTTTCCATACTAATTCATCCCATTTTCTCATTCCAGTAATTCTGATCTTTTGGCCAACTTGATTGTATCACAATAGTGTGTATCATCATATCCTCTTTCACATCAATTTCACATCATTTTGGAACCATTTCAAATTCATTAG
This sequence comes from Cupressus sempervirens, assembly GCA_028749045.1. Taxonomy (NCBI): domain Eukaryota; kingdom Viridiplantae; phylum Streptophyta; class Pinopsida; order Cupressales; family Cupressaceae; genus Cupressus; species Cupressus sempervirens. The sequence goes on from CM053786.1 coordinate 12,828,757, forward strand.
AAATCATTTTAAATCAACTCAAAACCATTTCAGATCAACTAAGAATCATTTCAAATCAACTCAAAACCATTCCAAATTAACTCAAAATACCCAATATCAGTCCTAATCAACCCAAAACATGTCAAATATCTTAAATATATCATCATCTATCCAATCCTAGGCATTTTTGTGGCTCTCAATGCCTTGGAAACCTATCAATTTATCAAATCTTTTCAATCTAGCCTTAGTACTCTCATGGTTCTCAATGCTAGGTCAAACTATCATTCATGTCATTCGATCATTGACATCGTTGAGTCTTTCAATGTCGAATCATGGAAATATCAACCATTTTAATAACATTGATAGTGTCTATCAATTTTATTATGATCAATGTTATCAATCAATCTCAATCCTGTAGCATTTACAATGTTAGTTAAATGTTACATATCTTTAATTCATGTCATGTGTCCTTGGCATGTTATCAATTTCAGTAAATCAATCAATTTTACCATGGCTTTGGTCTATCCATCATCATTCTATTCAATCTCCATTATCATCACACTTCATCAAAGGATTTTTTTTCATTTACTTAATTACACTGGCCAATCATCTGCTAACTCTTCCTATAGGATTAAAGAACCCATAATTTAATCCTATGTCATTTCACTAATTATTCTTCCTAACTAGCTTCCTCAATTAATTAATTTGTTCATCATTCATAAACCATAGAAATTCTCCATTTCCTATGTCACTTTTTCCACCATTAATTCCATTTCAGTCATTTCTATTAAATGGAATAAAGGATTTTTAGTTCAAATATTCCACAAAATATTGACATCATCATGACACATGGGTGTGACACCTCGTGGATTCTCCTTTGACACTTGGCTATGATATGTCATAATCCAATATTCTCATTCTCTTACACACATCCATATTTGGCTTCCATTGTCATAGATTCTTGGCTTTAAGTGGGTTTGACGTGACATATGATGCATCATAAATTATCTTCCCTCTTTAGACAAATTTGACTTTCAAGCGTCATACAATCCTACATTTTGCATCTTGTGTCATATGTGTCATGGATTCTCCAAGGAATCTCTTGCCATGCCACATATCCAAGGTGATAATTCCAATGCTCTCATCTTCCATGTTGATTATAAAATGGACATTCTTTCTCTCACGTCTAGTCCTAATTCTTAAGTCTTTTCAAGTCCCTATTTTTGTAATTTTTTCACTCTTGCTCTGACATTCAAATCACTTCTTCAAGTATTCTCATAGAATTATCATTACTATATGCTTTTGCTTCATAATTGTGTGCATTATAGGCAATTTGGAGCTACATCACATGGAGAAGAAAGGACATGGGAGCTACAAGTGAAAGAGGGAGTTTTAAATTTCTTTCTTTCTTTTCATTCATTTGGCTTTCATGGTAGACTAGAGGGTGTTAATATATGATTATTGATTTTATGATTTGCTCATAGTATGTTAGACATTAGCCCGTTTTTCTAGTCCTACAATTTTACATTCCATGTGACACTCAAATCTATTATGCATCTTATTTTGTAAAGAATTCATATTCAAAGATCTATTTAAAAATTGAAGTTCATTTTCAAATTGAATTAGTGTATATTGATCAGAGAAAGCTAGAATATCTGAATTGTTTGTATTCCCTTGAACTATATTTTGATTTTTTATTTCAAAATCTATCATTTATATTCTCTTTCTACCATATATTTTTGTTTCATCTTCATGATGCACAAAATGCTGTGACCCATTTTCTGAATCATGCATTTTTTATATTTTCCTACACCTATATTATCTTTGATAAATGCTTTTGTAATTCCTTCACTCCTCCTCCAACCAAAAGTTTAAACATCTTGGTAGCATAGCTAAAATATAAAATTAAATGTATAATTTAAAATATTTTTGGTTTCTTTGATTGATAAAGTATGTCAATTAAAAAAAATTAGAATATTTCTACTTCATATTTAACAATCCATTAAAATTTATAGAAAATGTGGAACAATAGATATTTTTATTTTTGTCATTGAAAATATAAAACATACATATTTCTTGTTGAACATTGAATATTGCTCAAATTGATCCATTTTCATCTAAATATTTCTACAGAGAATTTGAGTACTAATTTTTTTTTCAAAGAAATTCTACATTTTCATTCTCTACCCCATGCCTATAAACCTCTATACATTTATCTTCCAACCTTACCCATCACCATATTTTCCTATTCTAATCCATAATCCCCCCTCTCTCATTTATCTCTTTATTGCTTGTCCTCTTCCTTGCACTTATCTATTTATTTATTATTAAAGTAAGATTTAGGTTTGTAAGAATCTGCCTGAGGGAAAAATTCACCCAAGACCAAGGAACTCGAAACACAAGAAAAAATTAGACCAGAGTATGATCAGAATAACTGTATAGTATTCAATATAATGTACAAATACACTAGGAGTGCCTAAATTTAAAGGCCTCTAAGATGCATCCAAAATGCCTTAGAATCAGTATTGTGATAAGCCCTATGACTAGGCACATGTCCACTAGATATGGATTGTCCTCCATTAAGCATAGAAGTAAGTGTGATGATGAGAGGATACGCCTACAATGGTGTGACATGCAAAATAGTGTTGTAGATAGCATGTGCTAAATTAGGAGTGCGAATAATTGTGTTGTCTACATGATAACTTAGTGAATGATGCAAAATCTTATGTTGTAGACACCATGTACATAATTAAAGTTGTGTACTTCTATGTTGTCAAAATGACAACTCAAGAAGGTGTGCAAAGTTCTAAGTATCTCATAAAAATAAATAATAAAATAATGCAAAATAATAAAATAAGTCACTTACCTAAGTAAACTTATGTAAAGAGTAAATAATAAATACCTATTTACACCAACAACCCCCCTTAAGTATAAATTATGAGAATGCACTTAAGTGCACTAATGCATAATGGGTCTCAACTACAAGGCCATGTTAGGTACCTATGTACAAAAGCATTTTTATAGAATGATGCAATGCAATCTATCATAAAGAAGAGAAAGAGGGAAAACCTCATGGGAAAAACCCCTCCTCCAAAGAGAAAGATGAGTACAATAAAGAAGAAGAGAGAGAAGAAGACCTCAGAACAAGAAAAAATCCCTCCCAAAAGAAGAAAAGAGAAGTTAAGGGAACCCCCTTTCTGCAACATCTCGCACCCCCAAGAGATCTTGCAAATGGGTATATTTGACCTCAGTGAAGGGTTTGGTGAAGATATCAACGATTGGCTCTATTGTAGGATAGTATTGTAGTGCAATGATCTACTCATGTATAAGCTCTCCAATATAGTGCATGGGAACCTGAATGTGCTTTTCCTGCTGATGTTGAACTAGATGCTTAGAGATCTTAATGGAACTTTGATTGTCACAATGAATAATTGTAGGCTTAGGTAGATAAAATCCAAACTCCTGCAAGATATGCTTTAACCAAAGAGCCTCTGTAACTACAATAATAGCTACTTGATACTCAGCCTTTGTGGAAGAAAAAGTAGCATTGTTTTTCTTTTTACTTTGCCAACAAATAGGGTCAGAACCAAGGTGAAATATGTACCCTGATGAGGACTTGTGAGAATCTAAGTCCCTTGCATAGTTTGAGTCTATGTATCCAACCAACTGAAGTCTTGTACCTATTGCATAATGTATCCCATGTGTATATGTACCCTTGATGTAGTACAAAATGTGCTTGAAACATTCTAATAAAGCTCACATGGTTATTGCATAAAGTGTGAAACCATGCCAATTGCAAAAGCAATATCAAGGCATGTATGTGTCAAGTAGATAAGGCTCCCAACTAACTATCTATATAATGTCACATCAACAAGTAGAGCAATACACTTAGCCTCTAGCTTGACACTTGATAGGTAGGGACTAGGAGTGGGCTTGTAGTCACTCATGTGAAACCGAGAAAGAAATTCAAGAGCATACTTGGGTTGTGAAAGTGTAATCCCTACCAAACACTATGTAATCTCAATACAATGGAAGTAATGTAGCAAACCCAACTCTATCACGGAAAATCTATCCTGTAGAGAGGTCTTGACATTGGCTATGATGGATGAAGTGCTCCCTGTAATGATCAAGACATTGACATAACACACTAGTATCAATTGAGAGTCATCTTTCTAAAGAATGTAAGCATTCGAATCAAAGTGACATTTGGTGAAACCTACTGAGAGAAGGAAGGAATCCATTTTGGCATACCAAGCTTGAGAAGCCTACTTAAAGCCATAAATCAAACTTTTCAATCTGCAAACCATAGTAGAATCCTGTATGAACCCCTGTGGCTGCTCCACATAAATTTCCTCTTGAAGGTCACCATTCAAAAATGTGCTCTTAACATCCCCCTAGTGTACAACCCAATCTTGAGCTACAAAAATTGCTAGTGTTAGGCAAATGGAGCTCATCTTGGGAACTAGTGCAAAAGTCTCTATATAGTCAATGCCTAGAACCTATGAGAAACCTTTGGCAAGTAGTCTAGCCTTATGTTTATCAACACTTCTATTTGCTGCAAATTTTGTTCGATAGATCCACTTGCATCGAACTAATTTTCTTCCATTAGGAAGGGGAACTAAGTCCCACATGTTATTTTTCATTAATGAGTTATATTCTTCCTCCATATCCTTATCCCATTTTGGAATCATTCATGCTTCCTTAAAAGACTATGGATCTGAAGCAATGGCTATATATGCATGTAGAAATGACTTGTGCTATGAACTAGTCCTCCGAGCAGGGTAAACTTTAAGAAAGATGCCTCTAAAAGAAGATATAAAATATTGGTGAATCTTTCATTATTTTGAAAAATATAAAATTTCTATTGGCAAATATTCTAAGGCCATCTCTTGTTTTGATTCCTAGTCCTCTTTCCAAACTTCATCAGCATTAGCAAGAGGTGTTTTTGCTACACTAGTTACATAACACAATAAACCTTTTTCTACTAATGGCTCTTGAATGTTTTCTTTCTAGGTAGCATAATTATGTGGAGTTAACTTTGAAAAAGAACCCATAATGCAAGAACAAAAGTTCAAGGAGACACAGTACATAGTACACAACCCCCCCCCCCCCTTTTGACTCAATCAAAAAATCCCCCCCCAAATGAATGATTTTGGCACTTTATATATAGTGTGTTTACAATGGGCCACTTGCCAAAATGGACAGAGTGGACTTTCTAATTTTTTTGATTACAACCTCTGTATAGAGTAAAAATCTGGACCTTTACAATATAGCTCAAAATTACAACAATTGTGAAGCAATATAATACAAAATGGGACCTATATATGAAAGTGGCACTTTTTTCCAAATAAGACTACAATCTGTCTGTAGATCTGAAAACTAGACAAAAAAAAAAACACTTTCAAAAAACATGGAACTTGAAAAGAAGTCCACATGAGCCCGTACAATTTGTTTGAAGTTGCCAAAAGTAGGATTAGATAGGTACAGTCACCAAAAAATGCTTATATTGACAAATCCATTCACCAAAACTAGAAAATAGCTAACCACTAAAAAATATAGGAAATTTTACCAAAAATTAAAAAAAATTGCATCTTATTTGGAGTCTAGATGATTGAGTTATGGTCATTTGAAGTCAGGCTACCAAATCAAAACTACATCTGAAGAGGTGTCTACAACAAAAAAAAGTGTGTTAAATATGACAGTCAAAAAAATGTCATAATAGTTCAAAAATGCCCTGGAATGATAGTCAAACAATCATCAATTTTAGCATAGGAGATTGCTGACATCAATGCCTATGCAAGCCTATGATGATGTCACCCTATATGGCTAATGACATTAGCAGTATGGTTAGGTACATCTGTACTATATGGATGGTATAAAAATTGTAGATATGTACATTTGCATGGCATAAGGATGAGTTGATGAGTCTGCTCTACTACCTAACATGTCTGACAACTAAATTATAGACGTGGCACAGGTGAGTTGTCTCTGTTCCACTGTGTGTCATGCTTGGATTGCACAACGTGGAAAAGTATGTTTGATTGCATGTATAGTTTGAGGACATTGCATGGACCAATCTTCTAATGTTGCATATCTAGTAATCTGGTAAGGCATTGAAGACATGGCAAAGCTCTAGGGCAATAAGGATACACCACATGGCAGTATGCAATGGTTGCTGAAGTTTTAAACATGACCACCAGAGTTTCATCGTAGGTTGTTAGAAAGTTTAAAGATGGCAGGCACTAATATTTTAATCCGACATTGCTAAATTTACTATAGACTCAATTGTATAAAATAGAATCCGTGCAAAATGAAAGCAAAAGCACATGTCGTGTATGGCAAGTGGTTTGACCACTAGTAGTTTGATCATTGCCAAAATTTTGTGTTGATGCCACCAGTTAGGAATACTAAGGGGATTGCCAATGTGTGTGGAGCTAGTAGGATTTGTTGTATGGTCCACTGTGAATTAATGCGAATTGCAAGCTGCTTTGCCTACAAAATAAAATATACTATGGAACATGGAATATTCTTCACTACTTAGGGCTGAGGTGTGATTGCCTAGTGCCTAGGTAAAAAAATTTCTCTACCTAGATGCCCTGCTAGGCTAAAATTCAAAAAATCAAAATCAAAATTACAAAAAAATTACAAAATTAATCATATCCAAAAATGCATTAATCAGATTGAAAAAAGATCATACTCAACTTTGCAAATCAAGCCTTTGGGTTTTGATTTGCAAAAAAAAATTGCCTTCCTATTAACTATGGCCTTAAATACGAAAATTTATAGACATTCTTCACCAAATCATCACTCTGGACGTAATGGTGAGGTCTAGTTTGGCTCTAGATGCTCCCAATTATAGCTGATGGTCTAGATCTGAATTGGATCCCTTAAAGAGATGAAGTAACAAGGTCTCCAATAGCTATGTGACAAGTATCTCCCTCAGCTTTGATACCATGTAAGAATTTTCCTTAGGGAAAAATTCATCCAAGATCAAGGAACTCAAAACACAAGCACAAATTAGACCAAAGTATGATCAAAATAACTATATAGTATTCAATACAATGTACAAGTACACTAGGAGTGCCTGAATTTAAAGGCCTCTAAGATGCATCTAGAATGCCTCAGAATCAGCATCATGATAAGCCCTAAAACCAAGCACATGTCCACTAGATATGGGCTATACTCCATTAAGCACAAAAGTAAGTGTGATGATGAGAGGATAATCTAGAATGGTGTGACATGAAAAATAGTGTTGTAGATAGCATGTGCTAAATTAGGAGTGTGAATAACTATGTTGTCTACATTAGAACTCAGTGAATGATGCAAACTCAAGTGTTCTACACACCATGTGCATAATTAGAGTTGTGTACTTCTACATTGTCAACATCAAAACTCAATAAGGTGTGCAAACTCCTAAGTGTCTCATAAAAATAAATAATTAAATAATGCAAAATAATAAAATAATGTACTAACCTAAGTAAACTTAAGTGAAGTGTAAATATTAAGTACCTATTTACAACAACAAGGTTCCATGTCCAATTTGTTCTTGCTACATTGATTTTCTTGTTCAATATCATTCCTTTGGTTCCTTCACCTTTTTCTATACTCTCTTTGAAAAATTTTCATACATTTTCTTCTATCTTTGATATAGTGATATTTTGAATTTTCCCCATTATTTTCTTCATTAACTGCTATTATAATTTTTCTTTATCCTAGATCTAGTTGAGACTTTTTTATTCCCACATTCTATCATTTTTATTCTCTTTCTAGAACATACTTTTGTTTCATCTTCATTATGCACAAATTGTTGTTACCCATTTTCTAAATCATGCATTTGTTTTTTTCACCTTCACTTATATTCTCTTTGATAATCCCTTTTGTATTTCCTTCACTCCCCCTAGGACTCAAAGTTTAAAGGTTTAAAATTCATTCATAAACTAAACTAAATTTTCTATAGAACTATTTGAAATACAAATGCTCTTAAAAAAATTGAAAACATTGCTAGCTAATTATAGTAAAAATTAATCTTTCATTAATTACATTTCTCTAATGTTAAAAAAAAATCTTCCTTTGAGTCTCAATAAAACAAATTTTGAGTGTGAGTATTGTATTTACCATCTAGTTCTTTTATATCTTACTAAATCTTTTTTCTCTCCTCATACTTATTCATTTTTCCCTCTATCTAATTCTATTTCTCTATTGACATCTTGACCCCTACCTCTATCTTTCCCTATTGAAAACCAATATTTTTCATTCCCATATTCTATTTTCTATATGTCTCCAAACTTTTTACTGTTATTTATGTTCAATTTCAATTTACAATAGTTTTTTTTTTTTTTTTTTTAATCAATAAGAGCCCAAAGCCAAGATTCATTATTATTATGTGTAATTAATTATTATTTGCTTAGTTTGTGTAGATTCAAACTCAAGACCTCTCAAATAAGAGTCTCACAATATACCGTTGTGTTGTATGCTCTTGCCTTCAAATTACAATAGTATTATATTAAATTACATGTAATAATGGCTCAAACTATTAGAGATATAAGGAACATTATCCATAAGTCAACCATAGATCCAACTAAGAGAAATATTAAAATATCATTTTTTATAGTAAGTTCTTATTTACAAATAATGAATTTTCACCTTTCAAAAATTTAGCATTTTAATAAATATGTTAATCAATTTTCACTATCTTCAAAAATAGTTAAATAAAATAAACTAATTGAAAAATAGCAAACATGAAATTGAATATAATATAATTTTTTTTTAAATAAAAAATTTATTTCTAATCCCCTAAACATCTTTCCTCCAATTGACTATTGTAGAGATGTATGGGTAAGAGTAAAATGAATATATTGATAGTGCTGATTTTAACATTTTAATGTCATAACTAATCAATCAAGATATAAGTAACTCCAAAAATTTTATCCTACTACTATTCATTTATACTCTATTGGATACAATTGTCTAATTGCGTGTTGTCTTTGATGTTACACAAATGTCATATCAGTTTTTAGTCTATGCTTACCGAGCTCACTTGGTTAGCAAATCAATTTTTCTTATCTCTTGAGCATTCCTAGAGATTACTTTGTGAAGATAGTGTCTACCAAGCTCACCTTGCCATCGAAGTAAATTATGGCAGAAAGCAATGTTATCTGAGTTCTCATGGTTAACAAAGGAAAGTTGGTTAGAGTCAGTGTTCATCGAGTTTACTCAGTTGCCAAAGAATTTTACAAGTTCGCAATGTTAACCAAGCTTTTGTTGGTTAACACAGGAAATCATTTCAGAATTAGTGTTTATTGAGTAGGGTCAGCCAATGAAGGATTTTTTGATTTAGGATATGAAGTTTAACTATTTCAAGTATTGATTCCAACTGACTATGGTAATGATTATTGATCATTGTAATTTGTAATTGAGTTGAGTTGATAATTTGTATGATATAAATTAAAGGTCAAGTTGAGACTCTAATGTATGAAGAATATGCAAGTGTATTGATTGATTCAGAAAGAAAGTGTGTGAGCAAACTTGAAGGATGGTCATATATCCTTGAGGAGTAGCAAAGTAATATTCAATCAGAAAGGATCTAGCATGAAATAGAATAGAGATCTATAATCAGCAATTTAGTTGCATCTTATTCAGGTCATTTCATTAGTACTCTCTTACCATTGTAGTAGTAATCCAAAATCTCTTAATATAGTTGGTTTAATAGCTAGTTGTAAAGCCCCTAACAAGGTGAAATTTCCATTGAATTTTTTTGAGACCTCTTGCAAGGTCACTCCTAACAGGGTGATTAAATCCTCAAACGAGGTCACACGTAATAGTGTGTTTTGTAACCTTTAATGAAGTTAGCTCCTAATAGGGCTCACTAAAAAAATGTGAAAAATAATAAGTAGTTACATTGGTGGTTTTTCCTATATTGGGTTTATGCATTAAATCTCGGTGTCTCATGAGTTCATGTTATTTCTTTTATGCTTTCAAGATAATCACTATCAATGTTTAAGATCAGTAATAAGTAAGTCACACTTCTTTTACTAAGTTACAATTTTTTTTGTGTGTTTACTGAATGATAGCAATAATTAGTTTTACTGTTAACATCCAAGGAATCTAAAATATCTTATGGTGACTAATTCACCCACCCTCTCAGTTACTCCATCTATATCTCCAACAATTGGTATTAGAGATGTTGATGCTTGATGGAAAGGTTTCGAGGACCTAAGCTAAATATCAAGATGTCTTACAAGAGAGAAATTCCAAAGCTTAACAGAAATAACTTTTTAGCATGGCAAGGACTCATGAGACTTCATCTAGATTCCATTGGTGATTCAAGATTGAAATACCTTGATGAAGAATACAAAACTCCCACTAGTACATTATTTGTTGGAGACATTGCTGAGAAAAAGGATAGTAACACCATGATGATAGATATTGCATCTACTCTAAGCTATGAGGAATTTGATGATATCAAAGACTAAAAATCTACCTTTTCTATGTGGAATAAGCTAAAGGACACCTATGGTGGTGTTGAAAATGTTAGTACATCCAAAAAAAAAAAAATCCTTAGTGGACAATTTGATTAGATGAGAATGAGAGAAGATGAAAATATTTCCAAATATGGGGAAAGAATCAAAGCTAGTGTCAATGCAATTAAAGCTTCTGGAGGAAACATTAAAGAAAAAACTATTGTAAGTAAAGTTCTTAGAACATTGCTTCCTATCTATGCAATTATAGTACCTACTATACAAGAAAGAAGGTGTGAGACAAATCATAAGATAACTTTGGATACCTTAGTAGGAAGATAGACAACCTTTGAGCTAGATAACTTTGACAATTATGTTCTAGCTTCCAAGAATATTGAATCTTGATGAAGTACCGCTCTAATACCACTAATGTAGATACGCTTTGATACCACTGACGAAGGGCCACACCACCCTTACCAACTCACAACCAATAATGCAACAATATGAAGATAATTTTATTATACCTAAAAATTCAATAGCAATTACAATAACATTTTTCCAAGATCTCTCAAGATCCAATCCAAGCCTAAGCTAGTCCAGATCCACACTCTAGTAGAAACCTCTGAGATCTCAACTTGTGCTCGCAAGCCACCAAGCAGCCTCCTTGTTTCTAAACCGCAATCACTAGCTCTTCTCACAAACTTAATCCAAGATCCAAGTGTAAACTGCCTCACATTCGGCGCTCTGTCTACACACTCACAATCCCATCACAATCCTGCTATAAACTGCCTCACATTTGGCGCTCTATCCACAGACTCAGGAAAACTCACTCTTTACTTCCTCCTTCTCTTTCACACCTTGAAGCCTTCCAAGCTTTCCAAGCTTCCACTTCCCAAGTTACTCCTTGAGCTTCCACTTCTCAAGCTTCTCCAAGCTTCCACTCCTCAAGCTTTCCCTTGAGCTTCTCCTTGAGCTTCTATTTCTTGAGCTCCTTCTTGAGCTTTCACCTTCTTCTCAAGCTTCTACTCCTCAAGGTTCCCCTTGAGGTTCTCCAAGCTTGATTTGAAATGCTCATATGCCCTGCTTAAATAGGCACTTACCACCCCATGCATGGCTTATCCACAACCTTCTAGAATTCCTCCACAACATTCTACAACTTCCATAACCTTCTACAATATCCACAACTTTCTACAATATTCATAACTTTCTAGAATTCTACCCACACACCTCGATAAATGAAATGACAACCATTTATTATTTTTTAATTTTTTCTATTATGCCACCTATGCACCTCAAAAATAGAAATCCTCTTTTCCTTTCTTTTCTCCTTTTTCCTTTTTTACAATTTTTTATTATTATTTATCCTCTAATTTTTGTCACTTTCTCTCTCCTCCACAAATCTTTTATTTTTATTTATTTTATTTATTTTTTCCAATTTTTTTTTTTCAATTTTTTTTTTTTTTTTCCATGCAAGATGCTCCTGCATCAGACTCCCCCATTAAATAGAAAAGTGTGTCCCACACTTTTATGCCAAAAGAAATATCTACCACCATCTTCATCTTCACCAAAGGTTTCCACCTCAACAGAGACAAGAAAACCACCATAGAAATCTTCCACATCTGCATCACTCTATCAAACACCAGAATCTCAACCATCCAATTAGCGTGCTCACTCCCAGAAACAAACTGAACATAATTCTTTATCAACAAACCCTCATTCACATCAACAACTAGTGAATTCACACCCATAGCAACAAACCCTCCAACAACTGGACCATCCACGACCAAGTGCTCTGCAACATACAAGTTACCACCAACACCAACTAGATCATCCACAACCAAATGCTCTGCAGTCTCCATGTCAGACTCAACCAACTGATCATGAAAACCAACCTCTGTCCCAACATCAACAACATTAGGAATATCTTCAACAAAAACCTCTAGTTGCTCTACAGGTTTTGCGTCAGACTCCACAAACTGATCAGCAAAACCATCCTCTTCCACCTTGACCTTCTTAGCTTTAGCATCCAATCGAGCAAACATCTTATAAAAATTCCTCTCCACTATATCATGGATTTTCGCAATCATCTTAGGGTCCAATCCTCCTGGAGCCATCTTCCAAGATCTTCATAAACCCTCTGCAACAAATCCTTCCCATGCTCCTTGTGACAACCAAATTGTTTGCAAGTCAGATCGCAACCTGCCACCTTGCCTGAACAATCAGGAACCACATCACAAGTCTAGGACAATGGATTTGCAATCCACAAGCTCTGATAAACTTTGCCCAACCAAGGTCCTGGTACAAATTGCCTCACACTTCGGCGATCTACTTGTACACTCAGGAACTCCTGCTCTGATACCACTAATGTAGGTATGCTCTGATACCACTGACGAAGGGCCACACCACCCTTACCAACTCACAACCAATAATGCAACAATATGAAGATAATTTTATTATACCTGAAAATTCAATAGCAATTACAATAACATTTTTCCAAGATCTCTCAAGATCTAATCCAAGCCTAAGCTAGTCCAGATCCACACTCTAGTAGAAACCTCTGAGATCTCAACTTGTGTTCGCAAGACACCAAGCAGCCTCCTTGTTTCTAAACCGCAATCACTAGCTCTTCTCACAAACTTAATCCAAGATCCAAGTGTAAACTGCCTCACATTCGGCGCTCTGTCTACACACTCACAATTCCATCACAATCCTGCTATAAACTGCCTCACATTTGGCACTCTGTCCATAGACTCAGGAAAACTCACTCTTCACTTCCTCCTTCTCTTTCACACCTTGAAGCCTTCCAAGCTTTCCAAGCTTCCACTTCCCAAGTTACTCCTTGAGCTTCCACTTCTCAAGCTTCTCCAAGCTTCCACTCCTCAAGCTTCCCCTTGAGCTTCTCCTTGAGCTTCTATTTCTTGAGCTCCTTCTTGAGCTTTCACCTTCTTCTCAAGCTTCTACTCCTCAAGGTTCCCCTTGAGGTTCTCCAAGCTTGATTTGAAATGCTCATATGCCCTGCTTAGATAGGCACTTACCACCCCATGCATGGCTTATCCACAACCTTCTAGAATTCCTCCACAACATTCTACAACTTCCATAACCTTCTACAATATCCACAAATTTCTACAATATTCATAACTTTCTAGAATTCTAGACACACACCTCGATAAATGAAATGACAACCATTTATTATTTTTTTATTTTTTCTATTATGCCACCTATGCACCTCGAAAATAGAAATCCTCTTTTCCTTTCTTTTCTCCTTTTTCCTTTTTAAATTTTTTTTTATTATTATTTCTCCTCTAATTTTTGTCACTTTCTCTCTCCTCCACAAATTTTTTTTTTTTTTTTCCAATTTTTTTTTTTTTCAATTTTTTTTTTTTTTTTTTTTTTTCCATGCAAGATGCTCCTACATCAAATCTGAATTTGAGGCCAAGCTTTCACTTAAGGAGAAAGGAAAGAAAATAAATGAAACTCTGTCAGAAAGTGAAAAAGAATTAGAGGAAATTTTTGACAGTGATCTTGAAGTTGTTGAAGCTCTACTTGCAAGAAAATATTCTAGAGACACGAGAAAATAGAAAGGTAAAGTACCCCTAATTTGTTTTTCATGTGAAAAAATTAGTTATATTGCTCCCAAGTGCCCAAACAAAGAAAGCAAGAATCACAAGAAAGGTCACAAGAAGGATTTCAAAAATCATAAATCATTTAAGGAGAAAGGTAAGAAGACATGTTTTATGACTAAAGATTTTGAAAACAATGAAGATGAAATAGCTTACATTGCTGTAAAAGATGAATCTGATGATGAAGAAGATAAGATGTCACTTATCTCTCATGTGAGCAAGAATGATACATGGATCATAGATAGTGGATGTTCACATCATATGACTAGTGAAAAAACTAAATTTGAACACTTTGAAGACTATGGGTGGTAGTGTAAGATTTGGAAACAATGAACCTTGTTGCATAAAAGGGAAACATTGAATCTCATTAACAAATGAACTTGTATGTGATAATGCCTATTGGATTGAAGGACTAGAACATAATCTGCTAAGTGTGAAACAACTAATCAACATTGGATTTAAGGTGGAATTCATGCATGACAAGAAATGATGCAGGAGCATCCAGAGGTATAAGGGCAATCCTGTGTCACCCAAAAAAAATATACTTAGACTTAGTTTCTGTTTCATGTGTTTTCATTTTTGGATACCCATTTGGGTCAAATAAAGGTTCCAACTCTCACAATTCCACTATCAGTGTTCGTGTAAATCTCAAAAAAATAGGAGTATGTAATTGAGCCATCATTTTGGTGAACTAGGAGGTGTAAATTGGTTAGATGAATGTAATTGTAATTTAGAGCATTCCAAAAAGAGAATTAGGTCAAAAGGCCCCACGGTTTGAAAGTCATTGTAGTTTTTTGGGTTTTGGAGACCTCCTAAGAATGCTTCAAAGTCAGGTTAGGGGAATTAAATGACCTCAAAAAGGGCCAAAAATGGGGTATGAGCAAATTTGGTCCATAGGGCTATAGAGCACTTTGAGAGCTTTTCAAAAATGTAAACGATTCGTCAATCAGAGCTACAGTTCAAAAGTTATGCCTCCTAGAAATTTGGTTACCATTTTTGGATTCTTCTAGATTTGCATCGACTTCCAACATAGCTTCTGAAACCTTCTATTTGGTCGGTGGATGCCTACTAGCACCTTCTAGAATGTACTCCTAGTCCTTAAGCCTTCAGGGTCTATTTAAGGAGATTTTTGGCATTGTAAAAGGAAGTTTGGAGTGGAGTTTGAGAGGAGGTACTGAAAGGAGAAATTATCTCCACATTTATGCTATTGCAAGCCCTTAGGGCATGTTTTGAAGTTTATTTTCTCTATACTAAATGTACTAGATTATTTTTTAGTTAATACAATTTCCCCTTTTCTATTGTGTCCATTCTATTCTTGGGTTGTGTCCCCATCAAGTGGTATTAGAGATGGTTTTCCTGAGTGTGTAGACAGAGCACTGACTGTAAGGCAGTTTGCACCAGGACTGTGTGGTTGTGGGTTTGATTTAGAAGATGCCTCCACAAAGAGAGCATGGTCGAAGGGCTAGAGCTAATAATCCTGAGGAGGTTAGAGCCCTCCAAAGGCAGGTACATGCATTGCAAGAGGAGCTCTATAGAGGAGCAAATGTTGCCACAGGTGATGACAGTGAGGATGACAATAAAGAAGAAGAAATGGGACCAGAAGGGGAATTTGATGGGGAAGTTCTGAATCATGCAGAGGAAAGGATTTTTAGTGCCATTACTAAGTTTGGGAAAAGACCTACAATTGAAGTGGGTGTATTTTCAGCAAATCTGAAACCAGATGAGTTGATCGATTGGATCAATGAACTGGAAGAATACTTTGAGTATGAGGATATCAAGGACACAGATAAGGTTAAGTTTGCAAAGGCCATGCCAAAATCTGGTGGCAAGAGGTTCAATTGGAAAGGAATAGAAGAGGAAAGGAGAAGATCACAAGATGGGATCACATGGTGGACAAATTGAAGAAGTAGTTCATTCCTATGGACTACGAGCTTGATTTGTTTAAGAAGATGCATGGATTAAAGCAAGGAGGAAGATCAGTCCAAGAATATATAGAGGAGTTTTATCGACTCTTGATTAGAGTAGGGCATACAGAAGCAAATAAGAAGAAGGTTGCTCGTTATATCAGTGGGTTACGACCTAGAATCCAAGAGGAATTAAGTCTGGTAAGAATGACCAGCATTGAAGATGCATACCAGTTTTCCCTACGAGTTGAAGAGAAGCTGAATAAAAGGTTTGAAGGAAAAAAAATAGGGTGTGGTTAAGGAGGAAGGGGATTTAGTAGGTCATCTGGAGGCCGCAATGAAACCCAAAAGAAAAATGAAAATGAGGGTACTAGCAGGAACTAGAGGAATGAGGGTTTCAACCGCTCCCATGATCAAGACTTTGGAAATCAGAGAGGAAGAGGTAGAGGACGTGGACAAGGAAGAGGAGGCTTCCATGGTACCTATTTCCATTGCAATGAAGAAGTTCATCGTTCCTTTGAATGCCCTCAATGACAAGGAAGGACAGATAGGAGAGCTGAGGGCCAAGCTAGGGTTGCTCATGTGGATGAGGATGCACAATCATCACATTCAGAGGATGTAGAAAGAGGAGAGACCTTGGTAAATGAAAGAGTCCTACTAAGTGGTGAGATTGAACTAGGACAATGGAAGAGTTTATTCTATACTAGATGCAAGTGTGAAGATAAATGTTGTGACATGATCATTGATGGTGGTAGCACTGATAACTTGGTATCAAAAGAGATGGTCTCTAAGCTAAAGCTCAAGAGGGTCTCTAAGCTAAAGCTCAAAAGAGATGGTCTCTAAGCTAAAGCTCAAAAGAGATGGTCTCTAAGCTAAAGCTAAACTAAAAGATGATCATAAGGTCCTTGTAAGTGAACAATGTTTAGTGAAATTCAAAATTGAGAGTTACCATGATGAAGTTCTCTGTGATGTTATTTCGATGGATGTTTTCCATCTATTGTTGGGTAGACCATGGTAGTTTGATAGACATGCAGTACATGATGGACATGCAAACACATACTCTTTAACAAAGGATGGAGTTCGCCACAAATTGAAGCCCATGAAAAAGGAAGGTGAAAAGGTATGTAGCTGTGCTAGGATTTGTCTTGTTGATGGAAGGAAGTTTTTAGATGGCATGAAACATCAACATATGTGCTATGCTTTGATTCCTAGGAAAGATAAAGAAGGTAGTAGTGAAATACCACTTGAAGTTTCAGATTTACTATGAGAGTTTGGAGATATTATCTCTAATAATATTTCACACGAATTGCCACTAGTAAGGCAAATCATTCATCAGATAGATCTGATTCCAAGAGCTAGTTTGCCTAACAAGGCTGCTCACAGGATGACTCCTATTGAAATAGAGGAGCTAAATAGACAGGTTCAGGAGCTATTGAGGAAGGGCTTGATTCGAGAGAGCCTGATTCCATGTGTAGTACCTGTAGTACTCGCACCAAAGAAGGATGGAGAGTGGAGGATGTGTACAGATTCTCAAGCTATAAATAGGATAACCATCAAGTACCGATTTCCTTTGCCAAGGATGGATGATCTTATGGACTGCTTGAGTGGAGCTCAGTACTTCACAAAGATAGATCTCAAGAGTGGCTATCATCAGATATAGATTTGAGAAGGAGATGAGTGGAAAATATCTTTCAACACTAAGGAGGGTCTTTATGAGTGGTTAGTCATGCCCTTTGGATTGACGAACGCCCCAAGCACCTTCATGCGGCTCATGAATGAGGTACTTAAGAAGTTCTTGGGAAAATTTGTTATTGTCTATTTGGATGATATTTTAATTTTCAAAAAAAATTTGGAATAACATTTATTGCATATTTGTAGTCTCTTTGAAAGGCTAAGGGAAGAGAAACTATTAATTAATTTGAAAAAGTGTATCTTTGAAAAAAGGGAGTTAGTCTATTTGGGGTTTGTTATATCACCTGAAGGTCTCAAAATGGATCCAGAGAAGGTAATAGTCATCTTGGAATGGCCTACTCAAAGGTATGCTACTGAGGTAAGATCATTTCATGGTCTGGTTAGTTTTTATAGGAAGTTTATTAAGAATTTCAATTGCATATGTGCACTGCTAACTGATACAATAAGAGGGGATAGAAAAGAGTTCAAATGGACTGTAGTAGCTATAAGAAGTTTTGAATTGCTGAAGAAGAAGGTAACAAAACAACCTGTGTTGGCACTTCCAGATTTTAGAAAGGTTTTCCAAGTGGATTGTGATGCCAGTGGTAGCGCTATTGGGGCTGTATTAAGCCAAGAAGGTAAGCCTATTGCATATTTAGTGAAAAATTGAATGATGCAAAGAAGAAGTATTCTGTTTATGATCAAGAGTTCTATGCAATATTTTAAGCCTTAAAGAAATGGAGGCATTATTTACTGCCAAAGGAATTTGTTTTGTATACTGATCATCAAGCATTATAGTACCTAAATAGCCAAGGTAAATTGAATTAGAGGCATATGAAGTGGGTAGAGTTGTTGCAGAGTTATACATTTGTGTTGAAGCATAGAAGTGGAAAATCTAATAGGGTTGCAGATGCACTAAGTAGGAGATAGTTGTTGCTTACAGTAATGCAGGTTGAAGTAGTTGGGTTTGATGAACTCAAGAATTTGTAACCCAAGGATCCTAATTTTGCTGAAGCATGGAAAGCTTGTAAAGAACTTGTTGTTGTAGATAAAACCAAGTGGTTAGACTATTTGATTTAGGATGCCATGTTGTTCAAGGGTAGTCAATTGTGCATTCCAAGGAGTTCCATGAGGGAAAATCTGATTAAGGAGAAACACAGTGGAGAGATGGCAGGACATTTTGGTTGAGATAAAACCATTTCCATTCTTAGATAACATTATTTTTGGCCTCAAATTTCACAGGATGTGAAGAAGTTTGTATAGAGTTGCCAGGTTTATCAAGTTGCCAAGGGGTTTAGTCACAATACTAGCCTATATCAGCCATTGCCTGTTCCATCAAGGCCATGGGAGGACATAAGTATGGATTTTGTTCTGGGATTTCCAAGGACACAAAGGGGTAATGACTTAGTATTCATGGTGGTTGATAGGTTCTCCAAAATGGCACATTTCATTCCATGCCACAAAACTCATGATGTTGTCCATATTGCAGACTTGTTTTTCAAAGAGGTGGTAAGACTACATGGTCTTCCAAGGAGTATATTTTCTGATAGAGATACTAAATTTATGGGGTATTTCTGGAGGACATTGTGGAAAAAGTTGAGAAGAGACTTGAAATTCAGTTCCACGCATCACCCAGAAATTGATGGCCAAACAGAAGTGGTAAATAGAAGTCAGGGCAATTTGCTGAGATGTTTAGTTGGGGATAAGCCCAAGGGATGGGATTTGATTCTACCAAAAGTAGAGTTTTCTTACAATAACTCTATAAATAGGAGTACTGGAAAATCACCATTCCAAATTGTATATGGGAATAGCCCAAGGACTGTACCAGAATTGAGGAAGGTAGAGCAAGGGGAGAGGACAAGTGCTGAAGCAGAAGAATTTGCTGAACATATCAAGCGTCTATATGAGGAGGTTGAGGCACACATTGCCAAGATGAATCAAGAGTATAAAGCTAGGGCTAATCAAAGGAGAAGACATAGGGAGTTCCAAGTAGGGGATCTAGTCATGGTGCACTTATGAAAAGAAATATTTCCAACCGGTACTTACAATAAGATGAAAATGAAGAAATTTGGCCCCTGCAAAATTTTGAAGAAACATGACTTAGGAAATGCATATGAGGTGGAGCTGCCAGATGGTATTCACATTTCTCCCATTTTGAACATTGCAGATTTAATAGAGTATCATGATGATGGTGTAGATGAGGAGCTAGTGTTAGAGCCATGTCTGATTCCTGCTTCTAAGAAGGAGGAGATAGAAGACATTCTAGATCATCGTGTGGGTCGGAGTACCAAAAACAGGTAGTATAAAGAGTATTTGGTCAAATGGGAAGGATGATCGATTGAGGACTCAACTTGGATTTCAACAGCTGAGGTTTCCCATTTGGAATTTCCTCTACCATTCATAAAGTGACAGGGTCACTTTTCAATCTACCCTAGGTGTCTGATGCAGGAGCATCCAGCGGTATAAGGGCAATCCTGTGTCACCCAAAAAAATGTACTTAGACTTAGTTTTTTTTTCATGATTTTTCATTTTTGGATACCTATTTGGGTCAAATAAAGGTTCCAACTCTCACAGTTCCACTATCAGTGTTCATGTAAATCCCAAAAAAATAGGAGTATGTAATTGAGCCATCATTTTGGTGAACTAGGAGGTGTAAATTGGCTAGATGAATGTAATTGTAATTTAGAGCATTCTAGAAAGAGAATCAGGTCAAAAGGCCCCACGGTTTGCAAGTTATTGCAGATTTTTGGGTTTTGGAGACCTCTTAAGAATGCTTCAAAGTCAGGTTAGGGGCATTAAATGACCTTGAAAAGGGCCAAAAAAAGGGGGACAAGCAAAGCTGGTCCATAGGGCTATAGAGCTCTTTGAGAGCTTTTTGGAAATGTAAATGATTTGTCAATCGGAGCTATAGTTCAAAAGTTATGCCTCCCGAAAGTTTGGTTACCATTTCTCGATTCTTCTAGATTTGCGCCGACTTCTAATGAAGCTTTTGGAACCTTCTATTTGATTGGTGGATGCCTACTAGCACTTTGTAGAATGTACTCCTAGTCCTTAACCCTTCGGGATCTATTTAAGGAGATTTTTTGCATTGTAAAAGGCAGTTCGAAGTGGAGTTTGAGAGGAGGTACTGAAAGGAGAAATTGTCTCAACATTTATGCTATTGTAAGCCCTTAGGGCATGTTTTGAAGTTTATTTTCTCTATACTAAATGTACTAGCTTATTTTTTAGTTAATACAATTTCCCCTTTTCCGTTGTGTCCATTCTATTCTTGGGTTGTGTCCCCATCAAGAAAAGACTACTAGATGACAAAGGAAAACTAATTGGATCAGGCAAACAAACAAAAGGTAACTTGTTTTATCTTGATCTTAGTGATTGCTCATGTTTTATTGCTCAAGCTAAAGAAATTTTGTTATGGAACAGAAGGTTATGTCATGTAAATTTTGATAACATGGTGAAAATAAGAAAATTTAGGAAAGTAAGAGGCATTCCTAGTTTGAAGAAACTTGATGTTGGTCTATGTAAGAATTGTGAGATTGGCAAAATGGGAACGACTAGTTTTAAAAGAAAAAACTATTAGTTTGAAGACATCTTGGAAATTGTACATACTAATTTGTGTGGACCTAATAGAATAGAAAACTATAGTGGAGAGAATTTCTTTATTCCTTTTGTTGATGACTACTCTAGAATGATGATTGTTATGTATTTAAGAGATATGTTAGAAGCATTTGAGAAATTCAAATGGTATTTTTCAAGAGTAGAGAAGGAAACAAGGGAAAGATTGAAATTCTTAAGATTAGACAGAGGTGGTGAATTCATTTCCAATGAATTGAATAATTTTTCATTAGAAGAGGAATCAAAAGATAGGTATTAGCCCCTAGAACTCTCGAGTAGCATGGAATAGTTGAAAGGAGAAATAGATCCATCATGGACTATGCAAGGACTCTAATGATTGAATAGAACATTTCTATAAATATTGGAAGGAAGCTATCAACATTGTAGTTCATACTTTAAACTGATTATAGTTGAAGAAAGACTCATATAAAACTTCCTATGAGTCATGGTATTGCTATAAACCCAGTTTATGTTATCTAAAGTATTTGGAAGTAAATGTTATATCTTGAAAGAATGGAGAAAAGAAAAATTTGATGGGAAAGGTGATGAAGGCATATTCTTAGGATATTCTTGCAAAATTAAGGCATATAGATGTTTAAATTTGTCTACCTATAAAATCATAGAAAGTGCACATGTGAGAATTGATGAGTCTGTAGAAAGGATTGAAGAAGAAAGAAAAAATAAACCAAAAGATTATAGGAGATTTGTTTACATCGAACTTGATACATTACCAGACACATATATCAATAAGGATACTTCCACTTCTGAGTCTTTCTCAATCACTGAGTTACAAGAATTTCAAACTAAGTCACAAGGACCTGAGTCACATTCTAAAGTTACTGAGCTAATGAATATTGAGTCTAAGCAACCAGAACTAGAAGTCAAAGTTCAAGAGGATGACAATGCAATTCATTCAAAAGGCAAGGAAGCTATATTGGCTAATTATGTCAGGAGGCATCATGCACTAGATAAGATTACTGGAGATAAATTAGAAGGTGCTATGACAAGAAGTAAGCTAAAAGGTACATGTTTACTTGCTGATTTTAAACCTAGAGATGTCAAAGATGCATTGGAAAATGAAAGTTGGATTAAGGCTATGAATGAAGAGATGGAGCAAATAGAGAAGAAAAAAAATTGGACTCTTGTCCCTAGGCCTACAGACAAAATTGTGATTGGAACAAAATGGGTATTCAGGAATAAGTTTAATCAAGATGATATGATATCAAGAAACAAAGCTAGATTGGTATGTAAAGGTTACTCTCAAGAAGAAAGAATTGATTATGGTGAAACTTTTTCTCTTGTTGCAAGACTAAAAGGTATTAGGACCTTACTTGCATATGCAACACATAAAGGATTTAAAGTATATCAGATGAATGTTAAATCAACATTTTTCAATGGTATTCTTGACGAAGAAGTCTACATTGAACAACTAAAAGGTTTTGTTGATCTAGAAAAAAGGAACATGGTCTAAAAATTACACAAACAAGCCCCTAGAGCATGGTATGAAACATGGTTGATCTAAGCATTATATGGACTGAAACAAGCCCCTAGAGCATGGTATGAAAGATTGCATAACTACCTTATACAGATTGGTTTCTAGAGAACTAATGATAACAATAGTTTGTACATTAAGGAATGACCGGATAACAATATTGTTTTTGAAAAAATATTTGTTGATGATACTTTCTTTATAGGGAATGATGATCTATGGAAAGAATTTTTAGAGCAAATGAACAAAGAGTTTGAAATGTCTATGCTTGGTCCGATTAAGTTCTTTCTTGGTCTTCAGATACAGCAGATCAAGAATGGTATCTACATCACTTAGTCTAAGTATATCAATGAGATACTCAAGAAGTTTGGTATGGAAGATTCAATACTAGTTGGAACCCCCATGTGTACTAGATTAAAGTTTAACAAAGATGATGACTCAAATGAGGTAGATCAAACCTTATATAGATCAATTCTTGGAAAATTATAGTATGTAATTCATACAAGGCCTAATATTGCTCTTGCAGTTGGTATAGTGGAAAGATTCTTAGCAAAACCTAGAGAAAATCATATGATGGTAATCAAAAGAATCTCAAGTGAGATACTTGAAAGGTACTAAAGATTATGGCTTATGGTATAAACTTGGAGGAAATCTGGACTTAAAAGTATTTACTAATGCTGATTGGGCAAGAAATATTGATAATAGAAAAAGCACAAATGTTGGAGCATTCTTTCTTAGTAAAAGATTGGTATCTTGGACAAGTAAAAAGAAAAATTGCACATCCCAATCTAGAGTAGAAGCAGAATATGTTGCAGCAATAGTAAATTGTTCTAATATTGTTTGGTTTAAACAATTGTTGGAAGGCATGAAGGTTAACATCAAAAAACTAGTTATCATGTTTTGTGATAATAAAAGTGCAATTAACATATCAAAGAATCTAGTAATGCATTCCAAAACCAAGCACATTGCTATAAAATACCACTTTGTCAAAGAATTGGTGCAGGAAAAATAAATTAGAATGGAGTGTGTCCATACAAAAGAATAGATTGCAGACATATTTACCAAGCCATTACATAAGAATGCATTCTTGTATCTAAGAGGTAAGTTAAGGGTCATCCCCCAATCTAAAGCTCACTAAAATAAAGTTTTAGTGATGCCTCAGGAAGAACCAAGTTGAAGATCTATTAGTTGATGCAGCATAGTCAAGAGAACATTGCATATGAATTAGTACTCAAGGTACATTGATACTCATTTGGTATATGTTGTCCTTGACATGTGTTGTCAAAGAGGGAGAGTTTACTATCATATCTTTCTAAAATTTGTTTGGAAAGAGAAGTTATGTAATTCCTTCATAGAGGGAGATTATTACATAAGAGAAGCTTGTGGTATAAAAATCTAAGAGGGAGAAACCTTCTATCATAGAAAGTCTTGTTTTCAAATTTGATTATCCTATGACATGTTGTGTTGTCATCAATGTCAAAGAGGGAGATTATTCGATAAAATTGTCTAATTGTGTGTTGTCTTTGATGTTATACAAATGTCATATCAGTTGTCAACCTATGCTTACCAAGCTCACTTGATCAACAAGATAGTTTTTCTTGTCTACCAAGCATTCCTAGAGATTACTCTGAAAAGATAGTGTCTACCAAGCTCACTTAGGCATCAAAGGAAATTATGGTAGAAAGTAGTGTTAACAGAGTTCTCATGGTTAAAAAAGGAAAGTTGGTTAGAGTTAGTGTTGACCGATTTCACTTGATTGCCAAAGGATTTTGCAAGTTCACAGTGTTAACCAAGCTTCTATTGGTTAACAAAAGAAATCATTTCAAAATTAGTGTTTACCAAGCCGGATCAGCCACTGAAGGTTTTTTTAAATTTTGGATACAAAGTTTAATTATTTCAAGTATTAATTCTAGCTAGCTATGGTAATGATTATTGGTCATTGTACTTTGTAATTTAGCCAAGTTGATAATTTGTATAATATAAATGAAAGCTCAAGTTTAGACTCTAATGTATGAAGAATATGCAAGTGTATTGATTGACTAAGAAAGCAAGTGTGTGAGCAAACTTGAAGGATGGTTAGTTAGATATCCTTGAGGACTAGAAAAGTAATATTTGATCAGAAAGGATCTAGCATGAAGTAGAATAGAGATCTGTAATTAGAAATTTAGTTGCATCTTATTCAGGTCATTTCATTGTTACTCTCTAACCATTGTAGTAGTGCTCCAAAATCTGTTAACAGAGTTGGTTTAACAACTAGTTGTAAAGCTTCTAGCAAGGTGAAAATTCCATTGAAATATTTTAAGACCTCTTGCAAGGCCACTCCTAATGGGGTGATTAAATCCTCTAACAAGGTCAAACCTAATAGTGTGTTTTGTAACCTTTAACCATGTTGGCTCCTAACATGGCTCACTTTAGAAGAGTGAAAAAAATTAACTAGTTACATTGGTAGTTTTTCCTATATTGGGTTTCCACGTTAAATCTTGGTGTCTCATGTGTTCATGTTATTTCTTTTATGCTTCCAAGATAATCACTGTGAATGTTTAAGATCAATAATAAGTAAATCACACTGGTTTTACCGAGTTACTAGATTTTCTATGTGTTTATCAAATGACAGAAACAATCAATTTTATTGTTAACATCCAAGGTATCTAAAATATCTTGTGGTAACTGATTCACCCCCCCTCTCAGTTACTCCATCTATATTTCCAACATAATCAATGTTAGTATTTAATTTTGTGTAAATTTTTGTTTAATTTAATTTGATTTAGCAAGGGTTTGTATTCAATTTAATTTATTTTAGGTCCATATTTTATGCTTAACTATGTCTAGGGAAATGATTCATTTTAGTTCTTAAATTAAATTGGGTTTATTAAAAGATTGCTAGGAATTTGAAGAAGGGAGAAAATATTTTATTTTTAATTTTTAATCATTGTAATTAGAACCCTTACAGTGTTCTACAAATTCCTAAAAATTCCAGGCTAGAACAAAAAACTTTTGTAACATAAATCACTTATACATCTATTTGATGCTAACAATATGAAGAAAGCAGAAAATATTTTACTTTATTTTTGTTATTCATTGCAATTGGAACCCTTACAATGTTCTATGAGTTCTTAAATATTTTAGGCTAGAATGGAAAGATTTTGTAACATAAATCATTGATACATCTATTTTATTTTATTTTTCATTTACATAGAATTGTAAGAAAAAAAAACAGTTAGAAACATCCCATATTTAACTTAATATATAAGTTAACAGTATGTAAGTAGATAAGTAGGAGATAATTTCCACAACAAGTATCACAATTCAACTTGCTGTGGAAATTATCTCCTACCTATCAATTGATGAGATCAAGGAGCTTTCTAGTGAATGGTTCATAAGGAACAACACTTGGTCAAGATTTTAGAAATGGGTTTGCAAGCTTTGGATTTAACTATGGAGGAAACACTATAGTTAAGTGCGCTCAGGCTGAAGCAGTACTAGGATGGGTGACATCTTGGGAAGTCTTGATGCTTCACCCTTGCAAGAATCACCTAGATCCAATGACTGTTAAGTGTTTCATTTATTCTCATGAGAGATGGATTCATGTTGAATCACTACTAATGAAACATGGGTCAATCAGTGTGACTCAAAATTATGCAGTTAAATCCTGATAGGAATATCACAATTTGACTTGATGTGGAAATTATCTCCTAGTTATTAATTGATGAACTTAAGGGGAATTTTAGTGAATGATTCATAAGGCAAAACAATTGGTGAAGGTTTTGAAAATAGGGTTTCAAGCTTTGGGTTTAACCAAGGGGGAAACTCCATAGTTAATCATACTTAGGTTGGAGTAGTACTGGGGTGGGTGACCTACTAGGAAGTCCTCATGTTTCACCATTGTGAGCATGATAAATGCAAAAGCCATTAGTCTTGAGGATTATCAAGTAAAGGATGTTATCTTAGGAAGGCCTACATGGGGTTTTGCTTGATAGATGATGACTATGGGACTCAAAGAGGTTCTCAAGCACGTAGAGCAAGATAAGATTGAACTCTGAATGCTTCAAAGGCAAGTTGAGATCCTAAAAGGATATCTAGCCAAAGTTTTTGGTCCTCTTGATACTAAGTTCCCCAAGAAGACTTTAGATACCAATCTCAGAGGAGAGGAACATGTACGCCTCAATCCATTTTTGAAAACTTTTCAAGAATGGAAAGAAAGCCTTGAGGATAGAGGTGTTACCATAATCGGGAATTTGAAGTTACTACATGCTACATAGGAGAATGTGAATAAGATCATAGAAATTTTGAGGGAGGACTTTAGTATCATGGATTAGGTATGGGCATGGAGTAACAATTTTGTAAACTTTACAAGCCATAAAAGGGCAAAGGTACTGCACTTTGATTGATGTATATACTAGAGAAGAGATAAACATGATTGATGATTGGATAGAGAAGATAGTAGATGGAAATGAAGTAATGGAAAAATTACATGAAGAAATCCATTAGCTCAAGGACTAAGCCTGAGAGAAAATTTTGGAAGTAGAAAAGTTGTGCAATGATGCATGCTTGGAAATTTTTGAAGATGAAGAATAAGAGAAGCTATTGCTAGTTGAGGTAGTAGTAGATAATTTCAAGAAGACATTAGAGGAAGCATCTAGTGATGAAGATATTAAGAAAGCCTTTAGGACAGAAGAAGCATTGTTGGAGTTGGAGACCAAACTTAGAGATTTTGTAGAATCTTGAATTGAGGTGGACAACTATAGATAGAAGGTAAAGGATAAATGTGAGGATTTAGATCTTCTAGATGAAGCTAAAATTACTAAGATGATAGAGAAATTCAAGGGAAAACATCCGAACATAGCTTTGGGATGAACAAGAACAAAACATAGATGCCAGAATTTTAATTTTCACACTTAGTGAAATTTTGAATATTTTGACCTAGTTTATGTAAGCAAGTCTATAGGTCCATAGCTCTGCATTTTCATACAGGTGTATAGGTGCACACATATGTAGGTACATAGCTCCATAGCTCCGCAATTCAAAAGTGCACCAACAATTAACTGTCAGTTCCAAAAATAGCACTTTCCATGCATTGGGAATGAATTCTAATGATAGTTTAACTTCAACACATAGCTAGTGAAGGACCAAATTCTATTTTTGGTGCCTCCATGCACTTCCACTTTGACGAATGGCTTCCTCCTACTTTCTTTATCACACTTTCTCTATTTTTGACATGTAAAGCACTCAGGCATCCAATTAATGAATAAAATATTGATGGAGTCCCTCTAAGCACCAGATTAATTGTTAGTTTGTTTTAATGTTTTAAAAGCATTTTATTGCTTGAAGATATCTCTCACTCTGAACACAAATTGAGGAGACAATTTCTTATAAATACCCCATTGTAATAAGTAACAAAGGCTACTATTATTATGCAATAAAATTATGCTTTTGGTGCTAGCATTTAGAGTGTAGTTATTCTTGCCTAAATGTGTCATTGTTTCATAAATTTGGTGCATGAGATTATGATTCAGCCAAAGGTTTATTGCATTGTTTTTAGTTGTGCAACCTTTTAGTTATAGTGTTTGTGATAGATTTATGAATTCTGCAGATGTAACAAGCTTGAGAAGAGATCATCAAATTGTGCTTCCATAGCCTTTTGTCTCACATGAGCATACTTTTTGTGGCCTTGTGATTTGATGAAAGGTGAAATATCATACAATTTTTAAAGTTTCTCACCGATTATTGCATTAGTGGATTCTAGGAAATGTTGTTCCTATTTTCATTGGTTTCCCACCGATTTCTTTGAAAGTTTAACTTTCAATGTGTTTTTTTCTATAGCTTATGTCCATCTAGGATTTCAATTTCAAGTTATTTCAATTTTATGTTATTTTCTTTTAGCTTTTCTATTTTTCTTTGCTAACCCCTTGTTAGAATAGGAACTCATTTTAGTTGCTCTGTTAGAATTGCATTCATTAAAAAAATAGAAAATACAAAAATATTGTTCTTTTTGTGTTATTTTGAGACAACAAATAGATTTACTTCATTTTGAGATCATAGTAGAACCAGTAAAGGCCTCCTCGTAAACAATCACATTTATGTTCAACTGAGCAGATTTTGGTACATTGCAAGACAAATAATGAACCTTAGAGTTGATTCCAAAAGGATTACCTTTTCAAGAGAGGAATTACACAATGGATTCCTACCATTGACCTCATCTAAAAATACTACCCAACAGAAGTGGCACTAGAAGGAGGGCCCCTTTAGACTCTTGGAAAGGAAGAAAATTTGTTAAAGTTCCATAATCTTGCACTTCTATAATAATATACAGTTCAGCAGAAGTTGAGAAAATTTTCTTGATTTTTTGACAAATTTAGGTCTACAGCTCTACAGGTACACAAGTCCATAGGTCTATAGCTATGTAGGTCCATAGGTCTATAGCTTCATAGGTGCGTAGGTTTGCAAAACTCTACGGTGCACAAAATTCATAGAAGTGAGAAAGTGTACTTCTGTAGAGAGGTGCACTTTTTCTAGAATTGATGCAAGTTGGAGGATATTGAACCCAAATCCCCATTTTAGCGAACATTAAGGTCTACGCCAAGTGCACAAGAGTTTCTCAAGCTTACCCACTTCTGTAAACCACATAGTGACAAGGGAACATCTCAAGTTCAACCACTTCCATTCAAGCTTTCATCATCTTCTTCAACTCCACCTCCACTCCAACCACCTGGTGGATCACCACATACTCCAATAGCTACTCCTCAACAACCATTGTTGGGTCCACCAAACCCTCCAAGGCCTTTTTTTGAAATGTCATGGATTAACCAATAAACTTGAGAGGTGCACTCCATGACCTCCCTAAGAATATTGAGAATTTTTGCACCAGATTCATCTATGGTGAGACTTGAACTACTTAAGATCATGTCAAGGTATTTAAGGAAATAAGGAAATTCTCAATCACAAGAAATTTGCTAATAAGGACATGGTTATTCATTTATTCCCCTACTCTCTGGGGGAAATTGCCTACAATTAGTACATTAATTTGCCACCTAGATGCATTGGAGATTGGGATACATTCAAAAAATTATTCTTGGAACAATTCTAAATATTCATCAACCCAGTTGTGATACATCAACAATTCATATCAATCAAAAGGGACCCAGCTGAGACCGTCTCAAATTTCAACCATCACTTTCATATGGCCTACTGCAAGTTGAAAATGCCATACACCATACCAGTTGAAGCCACTATTTAGATTTATCTGAATGTTATGGATCATCTTACTATGATGTTTCTGAGAAGACTTCC
The DNA here is from genome assembly GCA_028749045.1 of Cupressus sempervirens. NCBI lineage: Eukaryota > Viridiplantae > Streptophyta > Pinopsida > Cupressales > Cupressaceae > Cupressus > Cupressus sempervirens. Next base: position 12,858,776 of record CM053786.1, read on the forward strand.
TATACCAAATATTGACATATTGGATAAAGTCTTTGCAAAAGTGATCATGTTCACAAAGAAGGCCAATCCTAATGGAGGAGGAATGATGCTTCCAGCACAAGTAGTCCCTACAATACCAACATACCATGTGGGAGAACCTACAATGCCTCGCAAGTTCATACCTATGAATCTAGTTCCATTATAGTAGGCACCTTCTCCAAAAATTCAAGTGATAACATATCCAAGGTATGAGCCTTCAAAAACAACTTTCTTTGAACATATAGCAATAGTTCATGTGGAAATAGATAACAATCTTATTTCAGAAGTTTGTCAAATGAAGATGACTATGTCATAGATGAATAATGAATTGACACATCTTAGATTTTCACAAGGACAAAATAACAACTTCCAAAGAAATAATGCAGGCACCTACAACAAAAAATTTGGTCAGAATTACAACAGGAACTTTAATGGTAATAACAACAACAATGCATGAAATAATGGCAGAGGAAACAACTTCAATCCTCCTGATCACAAAAATGGCTTCCAAAGGCAAATATAAAAATGGAACACTCATCCCAATAATGGAAGCATTCCTGCTGATAACAACAATAATAATGTGCAATACGCTGATACCAATTAGTATGATGATAAACAAAATGTGCTTAACAACAATGGTGTGTACTACAATGGTAATAAGGAGGTCAATCAAAACTCACAAGTAAATGGCAATCCTCCTCTTGTTCAATTCAATGCTATGCTATTGGAATCATATGATTCTGCACAGAATGCACAAGTGGAACAACCAACAAGTGAGGAATTCTCATTCCTATTTAGTTAGGAACCTAATATTTAGCATGATGAGATGTTTTCTTTTTGCATTGACAATTAGAATACACACAATCTCATAAATAGAAAGGACCCCTTGATGGACAAGATTCCTCTAGGTTTGCAACCAACTCCACCTGATCCAAGAGTAAGTAACAATATTCCATAGGTAAGACTAGTGTATGGAGGACAAAAAAATTAGAACCTAGTTAATGTACCAACAATATTGAAGAACCCCACTTGGTCTACTAAAAAATACAATGAAGTAGAAGATTTTAAGAAAACTAAAGCCAATATGTCCATGTTTGACATGTTGTAGAATTGTTCACAACAAAGAGAAGCACTCATGAGGACATTGGATAATATAAAGGTTTCTTACAATATGAATTTTGTCCCTCAAAAGACAGTGCCACAACAAGTGAATGCTACAAAAGCGATGCCCACTATGTTCAAACACAAAGTTGAGGTATCCCCATTTTTGTTCAGTATTAGGATATATGGGAAGAATCTTAACAATTTTCTCATTGATTTGGGAGCTTCATGTAACTTAATGCCATTATCAATAGCTCAAAGACTAGGAGTTAGTCCTCAACCCTCTAATCAAGTGGTGATACAGTTGGATAAAATAGAGGTGAAAGTCATTGGTGTACTAAAAGATGTGCATATACAATTGACAGTTGACCCTTAGATTTATGATGTTATTGACATACATGTGGTTGATATCCCAAAAACATATGACTTGCTCCTAAGTAGAGAATGGACAAAATGTCTAAGAAGATGGTTTTCTATAGACTTCACTCAATTGTGGTTGCCATGGAAAGGATTGAACAATCAAATCAAGATAGATGCTGAATCCAAATAAAAAAAACTCATCACAGATTACAATGCCCTGAATGAGATAGCATTCTTACAATCAAATCTTGGGTCACACAATGTAATGGTGTTGAATATGGTTCTAGCCAACACACCTCAAGATTGGAAAAAATAACCTAAGGTGCCAATGCCCAAAAGTGAAACCGTGACACAATTCATAGATAGTATGGTGACTAATTTACAATGTTTAGGAGAGGAAGCTGATCCCAACATCCTCCTCCTTCTAGGATTTTTTCAGTTACACAAATTTAGTCACTCTAAATTTGAATGTTCATCATGTCAAGAAGCAATTGTGAAGGTACTGACACACATGATTGAAAACAAGGGTAAAAGGATCTCAATAGTTGAACTCACAAAAAGTTGAGATCTGGTGAACTCATCTAACCTTGTTGAGAAGATCAAAGAGGAAATTGAAGATTTAAATTTTTCATATAGTGATACCTCTTCAGATGGTGAAGGTTTGTCTTCTCCTCCTCTAGGGATGATTAAACTCACAAAGAATAAGATGATAAGTGAAAGGTAAAGGATGGACTTCATTAGTAATTCATCCTGAACCTAAAGTTGAGGAAATCAAATAACTAATAGGGGAAATTCAAGATAAATAAGTAAAACATACACTTCCTCTATCTATAGATTACGAGGGGAACTCATCAAGTTCTACACTAGGAAAGTTACAAGGGGTTCCTAAGAAATAATCATTCAAGCCTCAAGTGAAAGAGAAATTAAGGAAAAATAAGCATAAAGTCAGAAAATCCAAGAAAAATGCAATTTGGACACTCTACTTTGATGGTTCTAGGTGCAAGATGGGAGCTAGTGTAGGTATCGAATTGGTCAACCAAAAAGGGAAGTCTTTCTATGCCATGTATCAATTATAGTTTAGATGCACTAAGAATTCTATAGAATATGAGGTGTTAATCTTAGGACTCCTCTTTGCACTAGAGAAGGAAGTCACAACTATTAAAATTGAATGGGATTCCTAATTGGTCATACAAAAAGTAAAATCCATATACTCTTGCAACAAAAAAAGATTACTTGCTTATACGAAAAGGGTATGGGATATATTGGATGACTTTGAAGCCTTAAACATCAAATCCATCCCAAGAAGAAAGAACATGGTTTGATGTTCCATCCATCGTTGATAATATCACAAACTTCCAGGTCTTTCAAGATGATCAATATATACTTGATTTTATCATGTGTAGCCACCATTTTGAGGGACAAGGAATTGATGATACACCATATGAGAAACTTAAAGATGATGGACTTGAAGATGAATATGGAGTTCTTAATTTGAAAACAAACACTATTCCAAAAGGGATGGTTGAACTAGAACACATCTTTGATCATGATGAATTAGCACTAAATAGAAAGGATACCCAAAAAAAGGGAAACAAAGAATGTGACTCATAGAATTTGGGTACTAATGAAGAACCAAGGATGGTATAGATAGGGAAAACATGCAACTTATAGGAAAGGGAGGATATGCTCAAATTACTCACCAAGTATAAGAATGTCATTGCCTGGAGCTATGAAGAACTAAAGACTTATGATCCTAAGATTATCATGCATGATATACCACCAAATCCCAATGGTAAGACATTTAGACAAAGACAAAGACTAGTAAATTTTCTTATTGAACCATGGATCATGAAAGAAGTAAAGAGTTACTAGATGCTAAGATCATATTTCCTATCCACCATTCCAAATGGGTGGAAAATTTGGTTCCTATATGGAAGAAGACAAGAGAGATTTGAGTTTGTGTTGACTTTTGTAACTTGAATCTAGCATCTTAGAAGGATAACTATCCTCTACCCTCACTAGATGATGTATTGCAAATTGTTAATGGTTTGAAAATGATGTCATTCTTGGATGGTTACTCAGGATACAACCATGTGATGGTTGATGAAGAAGATCATTTGAAGATAGCTTTCATGACTAAGTGGGGAAATTTTTTCTATAGAAGGATGCCCTTTGGACTAATTAATGTTGGAGCTACATTTCAATGTGGAATGGATTAAGCCTTCAAAGGATTGATTAATAGATGTATAGTCATCTATATGGATGACTTGACTATATTTTCAAAACATCCAAGTACCTACACTGCTGATCTAAGATAGGTATTCAATAGATGTCATAAATATGACATATCTCTCAATCCCAAGAAATGTTCATTTGGCATTAATAAAGGAAAGATCTTGGGACATGTCATTTCTGAAGCCAAAATCTCCATTGATCTAGATAGAGTCAAATACATTCTAAACTTAACACCTCCACACAGTAGAAAGGAATTGAAGTCTTTCTTCAAAAAGATAAACTTTGTGCAAAAATTCATAAGTGCATTTGTAGAGAATAACTCATCCTCTTAATGATTTACTCAAGAAGGGAGCTAAAATAGAGTAGTATCTAGAAATAAATAAATCATTTGAAGATATCAAGGTTGCCATTTCAATGGCCCCAGTTTTGGTGAGTCCAGATTATGAGTTACCCTTCAAGATCTATTCCTCCACTTCTAAACATTCTTATGTAGGTATCCTGACACGAAAAAGGGAAAAGGAAGATGAGAGACCAATTAATTTTATGAGTTGTCCTTTCAAGAATGTAGAGTTGAAATATTTAAATGTTGATAAACAGTCCTTTGCGTTAATCAAGGCAGTAAAAAAAATTTGCACTATATACTGAGAAGTAAGATGTATTCAATTGTGCCTGATCCAGTAGTAAAGATGCTTTTGATGCATAATGAACTTGGAAAAAGGAGAGGAATGTGGATGGCCATAGTTCAAGAATTCAATCTCAAAATTCAAACTATGAGATTAGTTAGAGGTCAAGGGTTGTCAAAAATTATACCTAATAACCAAGATGGAAATGAAAATGAATTCAAGTTTGATGATGAAATGAATAAGGATGATCAAAAGAAGATGGTTGTATCACAAGTCAACATCAATCAGGGAGTGGTGATAGATGTTTGGTATCAAGACATTGTCTACTATATCCTATAGGACCAATACCGCAAGTGGATGAATAGTTCACAATGTAGGGGACTTAAAATGAAGTGTGAATCTTACAAGTTGTATAAAAGAAATTATGAAGGGATTTATCTAAAGTGTTTAGGCTATGAGGAAGCAAAAGAAGTCTTGGATCACTTTCATGATAAGTATGGTACAAGACATGGTTTAGAAAAAGAAATGGCCCACATGATTCTAAGATTGGGTTATTTTTGGCCCTCGATATTCAAAGACACTTTCGAGCATGTATGCTCTTGTCATATCTATCAAACCAGTACCAACAAAGAAAGGAATCAGGCAATGCCCTTACAACCTATCTATGAGATACATCCCTTCACAAAGTGGGGGTTGGATTTCATTGGTTTGGTCAACCCACCATCATCAAATAGACATTCATTTATTCTCATAGCTATGGATTACTATACGTGATGAACGGAAGCAGAAACATTCAAAAATTGCACTACTAAGGTCGTGATAGATTTTTTGGAAGAATACATTGTTACTAGATTCAAAATTACATTTGCCCTTGTGTGTGATAATGGATCTACTTTCTCATCCACATTCTTGACCCAATGGGCATTTGAAAACAAAGTCATTATCAAGTTCTCTTCAAAATACTACTCGCAAGGAAATGGGGTAGTGAAATCTACAAACAAGAACTTGATCACAGTAATAAAATGATTGTTGAAGGAAAATCCTAGGGATTGGCATACACAATTCAAATATTCCTTATGGAAAAATTGAGTGAGAGTCAAAAATGCCTTGGGGACTTCTCCATATTTTCTTGTCTATGAACAAGAACCAGTGTTCCTACTTAATCTTAGAATTCTAGTTTTGAAATTCATGACTGGGTGTGCAAAAGATGCTAACAAAGTACAAATTAGATTGATGAATTATTTAGTGATGGATGAATAATTAATAGCTACATTGGAACACATGGCTAAACATCAAGTTGTCATGAAAAGATGGTTCGATAAGAGGACCATGATAAAATCATTTACAAATTTTGATCTTGTTATACTCTGGTATAAGGAAAAGGAAAAGCTAGATAGTCATACCAAGTGTCAATTCTTGTGGATGGGCCCTTATCAAATCACAATCTTTTTGGGAGAAAACACTTTTAGGCTCAGTTCCTTACAAGGGGAATTTCTTCCCTTTCTCATAAATGGGTAGTTTATAAAGAAATATTTTGAAGCCTAAAAGACAAAAAAAATTAGTTAGATTTTTATTTTTGCATTTAACTTAGATTTTCATCCTAACAGTTGTGTTTATTTCTGCAAGTATGTTTTCTTTCATGTTGCATGTTGGTTTTCAATCATTTTTTTCCTTTCAAAGTTGTGTCAGACCTGGGGGGTAAGGTGTACTTGAGATTTTCTCAAATATTTCACTAACCACTCTTTGGTTTTTGTTTCAAGAAAAGGTATTTCTTTGTCAAAACATAGATGATTGTATGTCTTATACCAACCAAGCAACAGATATTTCTTGTGGAAATAAGGGATTTTCAGTTTGGAAATTAGAGGCCTAGACCAACAAGTTCTCAACACTTTGCAAATTTAAAGATTTGATTGTTTTAGGTGTTTTTGAATTGAAGTCAAAGATGACAAGAGATGATCCAAACTCTAACTAGTTCAAATAGGAGGGACCTCCTCGAAAGGTTGCTAAGATCATTGTTTGGCATGAGAGTTTCCAAAAAGTTCTAAAAGAGGAATGCAAGGGATGTTTACAAGAGATCAAATCCGAGAAACAACACTAATGTCTGGACTACATAGCCTAAGCATAGTCAAGATACATAAAATAAATAAATAAATATATAAATTTTTTTTAAAAGAAGAGAAAATATGGTGTTAAGTTTGAAGGATTCTAAAAGATCTAAAATGACAAAAGATACATTCTCAAAATGAATCATCTTGTAGTCAAAGCATTGTTTCATCAAAAGTAACATTTTGAATGACATGGAGAAATTACTCAAATAGCCAAGAAATTAAAAGAATATGGCATCCTATCAAGAGCCCTCAAACTGATTCTCTCATCTGGTTAAGCAACTAATTGATAAAAAGCCTTCATGGAGATTCTAAATGAATGCGCTAGGAGGAATGGAAGATTGTTTCAAGTTTTGAGAAGAATTTGATTGACTACATCCTGGCATGTCAAAGGGAATGAATACACAATGCACACATTGAGTTTGAAGGTTTTGAGTTCTAATCTTTTGATTGAATAGTCTAATATTATTAAACTTTGTTATTAACCTAACTATGACATTAGATTTCTAAAAGAGAAGAATCATTTAATTAAATAAAATAAAAGATTTTTCATTTTTTCTTTTTTCGTTAATATCTTTTTTTATTAGCTATTACTAACTTAATAATATTCATTGAATATAATTGAATTCTTTGTTTTGTCAGCTAAATTTATGACAACGAACACTCAATTTTTATAATAGTAAATTACTTTTCTTTATAGTATTGCAATATTGTAGGAAAAAATGCAATTTAGGCATTTACTTTTTGTTTTGGAGTTACCAAGAAATACATAATAATTCTCCTCCTATTTTTTTTTGTCGAGCTTCTAGTCATTATTCCTTGCGAAGTTCAAAGTTTGGTTGTTGTTTGACACATGTCACAAAAAAAATTTTGATAAAGAAATGCCTTGTTCATTTCTTCCTTTTTCTTGGGGCTATTTGTTGTGGTATCCACAACACACACCCCATTCCTCACTACTAATGGAGACCCTCTACTTTTTTGAACTCCCAGACTCATAGTTCAAGAGTTCAAAGTTTGATTGTTGTTTGACACATGTCACAAAAAATTTTTTGATAAAGAAATGCCTTGTTCATTTCTTCCTTTTTCTTGGGGCTATTTTTTGTGGTATCCACAACACACACCCCATTCCTCACTAGGAATGGGGACCCTCTACTTTTTTGAACTCCCAGACTCATAGTTTGAGAGTCGGAAGAAGAAAGTTTTGTTAGAGTTAGAATTTTAGAGTAAAAAAATAAATGCAACACATCCACACACATGCATGTGAGTCGAGTGTACACCACGCATTGATGTACACACTGAGGTGCAACACAAACCCTACTTAGCATGTAGGGTGGGGGGTTGTAAAGCCCACCAAATCCTTCTCACTTTTTCCATGTTCCATTTCACAAGTGAGTGTCTGTCGAATAGGTATGTGTGAGATTTGAAAGGAAGTGGCACCACCATCACACCTCGCACCCATGCCAAAAGCCAATGGCACCATCATACATTACACCCATGCTAAAAGGTAGTGGCACCACCACCATACCCCGCACTTGCACCGAAAGGTAGTGGCACCATCATACACTTCACTCATACTGAAAGGTAGTGGTGCCACCATCAAACCTCATGCCTACATTGAAAGGAAATGATTCCATCATACCCCATGTCCATGCCGAAAGGGAGTGGCACTATCATTACTGTGCCCATATCAAAAGGTAGGGGTGCCACCATTTCCATGCCCATGCTAAAAGGCAGTGGCACCATTTCATAGCATGATCTGAAACCATTGTGGTGCTATTATATTATGCGCACATTAGGCACCACTTATGCCACTTTTACAGTGTGCCAGCGACCTCCACCATGTGCCACCTCTAGAGTCACAAGACATTTTCACAACTTCAATCCCTAGCCACACCATGTCAGCACACATGAAATGCAAATCCTCATTTTTTTTGGTGTTTTAAATTTTAAATTTTAATGTTAAAAAAAAATATTTTAAAATAATAATTTAAAAAAAAAATAATAATAATAAAAAATAATAAAATGTTTTAAAATTTTAAAAAATAATAAATATATATATATATAATTAAAAAGAACCACCCAAAGGGGACCTATTTTTTCTACTTATGTTTTTGTTTAAACTTTGACACTATCTTTGGACTAATAATGTTTTCTCCTATAATGTGTAGGTAATGTAAGCAAATGGCATCCACATCTAGAGAAACACCCAAATTGGTAGTCTTCAAGTTTCAAGGTGTACCTTCAAAGTCTAGATTTCACAATGATTATGCATAGATCGAAGATACTAGCCTTAGACACATAGACTTAAGTGAATTCCTAAGAGTTTGCAACAAGCTAACTAAGAGGTAAAATTTTTTGTTTGCATTGATCCATTTCAAATTAGTGAACATAGCATCTCACCCCATGCTAGTTCAATTAGTTGAACTAATCATGGCTATGTCACAACACTTTGTGCCTAAGGAGATCGTGGTCAAGAGCATCATAAGAGAAGTGATATTGGATTTGCAACCTGATAACATTGAGAAGGTTTTCCTCCTACCAAGAGCAGACTAGTTCATCTAACTCTCCTATGATGTGGCCGAAAGATGGTATAGGAAGCATCAGCAAGAAGTCATTGACATTATAAGCCATTGACATTATACAATCCTTGTACCTAATTGAGAAGCCCCCTTGGGGAAGGATAAACAAGAAAGTGAATATTACTCAGGGATACATGAAGGAAGACATTGGATACTCCATTATTCTCTTGAGTAAAGTCATGGGCTTACCTATAGCAAGTCACCTTAGCATATTCATGGTCAAGTTCATTGAGACCATCAGATAAGTAAAGATACCATTGGATTGGGCCACCACACTAAGTGAGAACATGTGTAAGCAACTAAGGATGATGAAGGAAAAGAAGAATTTTTACATGACTTCTTACCTGGTGTACTTGCTTGTAGCACAGAAAAAAAACTATCTTAGTTTATACAGGAAAGGCAGTGTGCAAGACCTAAATGCCTAGCCATACATAGTCTACCCTCAGTTGGTGAAGAAGAAGCTCTCAGCACAGAGCAAGAAATATAGGATTGTGAATGATGCATTCATTTTTGTGATTATTTTATTTTAAATTAAGGGGACTATAGGAAGAGGTTGTCTGATAAAGCCAAAGCACAGATCATGGCTCTCAAAGCCTACTTCATCCAATTTAAGACATTCACATATCTACGAATCGATGGTCCATCCATCGATCCTAAAAAGCTTCTGAGATACCCAAGTGACAAGTTGTTACTATTGGAGATCTCTAGAAAAATTCAGTCAGCCTATGAGAAGATAAAGAGGCAATGGAGACCCTACTAGGAATGGCCATTGGTCATTAGGCCATATCAGGTGAAGCAGAAATATGATATTTCATCCTTCAAGTGCGAGTGGGAGAACTATCCTCTTGAAGAATATAACTCTCCTTAGCCATATTTTGACAATGTTAGGAAAGTGGAAAGCCTGGCAGGAAAAGACTTTCATCATGAGGATGTCATTGAAGATCATTAGATGAATGCCATAAATGAATATGATGTCTACATCAGGGACTATTGTAGGATGACTTTGTATCTAGTAGAAAAGGCTCTCCATTTCAATATTCCTAATGAGATAAGGCTACAAGACTGTAAAGAATTACTAGATCCCCTATTCAATGAAAATAAAGTTAGCGAAAGATCCATTCTGAATGCTAAGGTTGATAGGGAAGAAGGCGATGATATTAATCATTGAGCAAGATATGTTATTAGAATGACAAAGGATTGGGTCAAGAAACCTTTTCCACTTGATCCAATTCCTGACACAGTAATCTTCCATGCACATGCTAGCCCAAAAAGAGGTAGAGGAAGGAAAGTAACAATTCCTATCTTTGCGCTCCAGTCTCCTAGCAGGCTAGAGATAGTCTACCAACTTGATCACCCAGTTGAATATTATCACCCTCCTGAAAGGAAAGGGAAAGAAAAAAAGAAAGAGGACCTCTCCTTAGAGGTTCATATAGAAAAAACACCTCCCCATTAGCAGGAATAGAGCTTGCAAGAGTCCTGAGGTATTGGAGCTACTCAAATCTAGGATGAACCCTAGTTGCCTCTTGTTGTGCCAAGACAACTAGAAGAGGGAGAAATTCTAGAAGCCTCCATTCCTCCTATACAAGAAGAGCCCCTTTCTCCTTCTATCTCCATGAAACATAAGAGGATCAAGATTAAGAGAAAGAAAAGGAAAAAGATCAATAGAAGGTTATTACCTAATCTATCTATTCATGAAACTATTTTGGAGGAAGAAATAGAATCAGAAGAGGATGAACAAGTTCCCCTATAGGGAAGAACTTGATTAGCAAAAGCTACAAATTTAGAAAGAATAAAGAGTGCCATGAGTACCCAATCATCCACCCAAGTAGAACCATTAGAACTCTCTTCATTGGAAGGTGAAGTGTAGCACTGGGTGAATGAGCAAAGGGAAGGAGGTCAGGATGTTTTCTCCATGATGGATTTTGATTTCATGCCTCTGGGTAAAAAGTTGGTTGGAGATAAGATTAGAAAGACCACTATAGGTGAACTCCAACAAGAAGACTGGATGTAGATGCCACCATATACATAGGGTCCTAATCTTACTCCTCCATCTCCACCATAGATTATGGTGGTAGATAAGGGTTTGGTCACTCCCCCACATTTTAGTTTAGAAGAAGAACAAGTTCAAAAGGAACCATCATCACAAGAGAAACTAGAGCCAAGGGCTACTGATGAAGCATCAAAGGAGGGACAGATGGTAGAATATGTGCAACAACTTTCCCAAGATTTTGTGGAGTAGGCTACATGATCTATGGAGACTGAAGCTACCAAAGGAGACTCTTCACAATAGGAGGTGACTCCAAGCAAGAGCGATAAAGGGAAGGAGGTAGTTGAACACACCCCTTCATCATCAAGAGACAAGGTCATAGAGAAACACATCCCAAGATGGTTTCAATAGGAGATAATGAGAAGTACTAAGCCTCAATTCCATGCTTCAGATGATGATATTTGTGATATTGTAGAGATCTTGAACAAACCTAAGTCTCCACTACATGATGCAAAACCATCTACTTTTGTCACAACCATACAAAACCAGGATTTATTTTCACAAGTGGCTCTCCCTCATGAAGATACAAAAGTAGAAGATGTTAGTCTTGAGAATGATGAAGTAAAGGATGTTATGTTAGGAAGGCCTACACAAGATTTAGCCCAATAGATGATGACTATGGGAGTCAAAGAGGTTATTAGGCACATGGAGCAAGATGAGATTGAACACTAAACACTTTACAGGCAAATTGAGATCCTAAAAGGATATCTAGCCAAAGTTGTTGGTCCTCTTGATCCTAAGCACCCCGAGTAGACTCTAGATAACAATCTTAGAGAAGGGGAAGGTGTACGACTCAATCCATTTATGAAATCTTGTCAAGAATGGTGAGAAAGCCTTGAGGATAGAGGTGTTACCACAATCACAGGGAATTTAGAGTTACTACATGCTACATAGGAGAACATGAATAAGATCATAGAAATTTTGAGTCAAGACTTCAGTATCCTGGATGAGGTATGGATATGGAGCAAGGATTTGTAGACTCTATAAGCCATAAAAGGGAAAATGTATTGCACTTTGATCGATGTATATACTAGAGAAGAGCTAGTCATGATTGGTGATTGGACAGAGAAGATAGTAGATGGAAATAAAGTAATGGAAACATTACATGAAGAAATCCATCGGGTCAAGGACCAAGATTGAGAGAAAATTTTGGAAGCAGAAAAGTTGCACAGTAATGCATGCTTAGACATTTTTGAAGATGAAGAATGAGAGAAGTTATTGCCAGTTGAGGTAGTACTAGAGAATTTCAAGAAGACATTAGAGGAAGCATCTAGTGATGAAGATATCAAGAAAGCCTTCAAGATAGAAGAATCACTATTGGAGTTGGACACCAAACTTGAAGATTTTGCAGAAACTTGAATTGAGGTAGACAACTATAGACAGAAGGTAAAGGATAAATATGAAACTTTGGATCTTCCAGATGTGACTAAAATTATTGAGATGATAGAGAAATTCAATGGAAAACATCCAAACATAGCTTTGGGATGAAGAACATAACCTAGATGCCATAATTTCAATTTTGACACTCAGTGAAATTTTGAATTTTTTGACCTAGTTGAGTTATGTAGGTCCATAGCTTCATAGGTCTATAGCTCTACATTTTCATATGGGTCCACAGGTGCATAGGTACATAGGTTCATAGCTCCATAATTCAGAAGTGCATCAACAGTTAACTGGTAGTTCCAAAAATAGCACTTTCTATGCATCAAGAATGCATTCTAATGGCAGTTTAACTTTGCCACACACCTAGTGAAGGAACAACTTCTATTTTTGGTGCCTCCATCCACTTCCACTTTGATTGATGGCTTCCTCCTAATTTATTTCTCATGCTTTCTCTATTTTTGACATGTAAAGGGCTCATGCATCAAATTAATGAATAAAATATGGATGGAGTCCCTCTAAGCACAAGATTAATTTTTAGTTTTTATATATTTAGTTTTTAAAATATTTTTAAAGAATATTATTGCATGAAGATATCCCTCACTCTCAACACAAATTGAAGAGATGATTTCTTATAAATACCCCATTGTAATATGCAACAAAGGCTGCCATTATTACGTAATAAAATTATGCTTTTGGTGCTAGCATTCAAAGTGTAGTCATTCTTATCTGAATGTGTCACTATTTTGTGAATTTTATTCATCAGATTGTGATTGAGCAAAAGGTTTATTGCATATTTTCTAGTTTTGCAACCTTTTAGTTCTTGTGTTTGCTATAGATTTATGATTTTTGTTGACATAATGAGCTTGAGAAGAGATCAAAAAATTGTGCCTACATAGCCTTTTGTCTTGCATGAGGACACTTTTCATGGCCTTGTGATTTGATGAAAGGTGAAATATCATACAATTGATAAAGTTTCTCACTGAAGATTGCATTAGTGGATTCTAGGAAGCACTGCTCCTATTTTCATTGGTTTCCTATTGATTTCTTGAAAAGTTTAACTCATAGCATGTTGTTTTTTGTAGCTTATGTCTATTTAGGATTTCAATTTGAAGTTATTTCAATTTCATGTTATTTTCTTTCAGTTTTGTTATTTGCTTTGCTAACCCCTCGTTAGAATAGGAAATCATTTTAGTTGCACTATTAGAATTTCATTCATTAAAAAAATAGAAAATACAAAAATATTGTTCTTTTGTGTGTTATTTTGAGACATCGAATAGATTTACTTCATTCTGACATCATAGTACAACCAGCAAAGGCCTCCTCATGAACAATCACATGTATCTTCAATTGAGCGGATTTTGGTATGTCACAAGACAAATATTGAACCTTGGAGTTGATCACAAAAGGATTAGTTTTTCAAGAGTGGAATCGCACAATGGATTCCTTTTGTTGACCTTGTGTAAAATGACTGGCCAACAAGTCTCAATAAATAAGCCAAAACAATTTGTTAATCATACTTAACATGGGATTCCATTAATACACCTAATCATAGATTGATAGTATATTAACATTTTGAATTTACATATGACTCAAATTACACAAAGACCATGTCTATATATGGGGATAAGGGAGCCTAAAAGGAGCAAGGTCCTTTTAGTATGAATGATATATATATATATATATATATATATCTTATTGAAAATTCTAAAAACTAAACATACTAAACATATATCCTAAATAACTAAAACAAGACACAACAAAATTCCTCATCATAGTCAGTGGAAGCCCTACCCATACCAAAAGAGACACCATAAAGATCCATCCTATAGAAGAAAAGAAAAGAGTTTAGCACACACTGAAAAAGACAAATAGGATGGGGAGAGGTCACTCATCCCCTTTCTTCCAAAAAAACATAATTAGGTCATTTGCTTCTTCCAATTTAGTGACTATTACTCATAGAGCTAAAATGTGTGTTGTTTTTGTCCTATTGTATTTAGTGAAGTTGAGGAGAGAGAAGTCAAGGCCATTCAAGTCATGGAACTCCACCCCATATTCAATGTAGGTTTCAAATGCATGTAGGTATTGGAGAAGTCAATCCTTGTTCTATTATGGAACTATGCTCCTCCAATGAAGGAGAAAGTTTGTACTAGCTTCCATCTTAGACCATTGACTATTAAACTGGTTGGAATCCCTAATATATAAAATTAGCCAACTAATAACATCAACTTCTCTTAAAGGACTCAAAAGAGTCACCATATACACTTCTACAAGAGGAATTTCTATCTAGTGATTAATCCTAGCCACTACATGTTTAAGGCTATCTAGCTAGTTGGAACTAGTACATTATAGGTCAAATTTTGACATAATTATTTTATCAACTCAGGTAGAGAATTTTTTAGTACCTTTTTGGTTTATGACTAAGTTAATCAAAATTTTGACTAACTAGAGTTTCCCAAGTTTCTTGAAATTTTTACCAACTTAGGTTCAAATAATAAAAACATTTTCATCTCCATGTGCTATTGGAGCCTCTAGTGCATGGAATTCATCAAAGGAAACCCTTTATATCACCCAAAAACCTAAGCCATTGAAATGAGAATGACAAGATGGGACATCCTTCCTCTCTTGTTGGTCCTAGATTCTCATTAGTGGCTTATGGAGTTTTAGAGGAAATTGGACCTTTTTACTATATTGAAGAATGACACAAGACTTTCCTTGAATAAAGTCTCATGGAATAGAGGTAATGATATATTCACTAGCTTCATTTGAGTTTAGGATAAGTGATTTAGAAATATTGGTGTTTGGTTAGGACAATCTTCTCCCAATGGGTTTGCACAGTTTGATTACGATAGATATTGCAATAGTCCCAAGATCTAGAATCAACTAATTTAATCAGGCTTAGCCAATGTGAGAGGAAGGAGGTTGTAGCTATTTTACAAGGTTTTGGTCCCCAATATCTCTACTACTATCCTTCAAATCCATGTAGAGGATTCTAGTAGACTTGAAGAAGGTCCTATGTTTGATATAAGGAGCATAGCTTTCATAGTTTGGAAATTTTTTATAGTGGAATTATGGAAATATTCTTGGGCATAAATTGTAGATGCACTCAAGTGGAGCCATAAGAGGAGACACCACATGAGAAGATAAGTAGGATTTTCAAACTCACAATGATCAAGAGAAGGAGACTATGATCACTTTATTAGGGGTTGAATATTGGGTAAGAGGACATGTTTACAATGAAAAGCTTGTATTTGATCTTTTCAGCCCATCATCCAAGTCTAGGGACACTTGATGCTAGCTTACGGTATGATTCATAGAATGGTTGTTGATGAGTTATATTTGGAGGTGCTAAATCCTATGGATGTGATAGACATTGTTGATCTTAGATTGGTTTTGACAAATGAGTGTCTACACACTTAAATCATTTACTTAGTTCATGCTGAATAAGTAACATATGCTGAGTGTAACATATAAGATAGTGCATGCCAAGTAAATAGTGAGTATTGAGCCACTCAGATGTCAAGTAGATAGTATGTGCCAAGCGATTCAAGTGAAGAGTATGGAGTGCATGCTAATTGATTCAGATGCCAAGTGACAACATTGAAGTTACAATTAGTGTTGAGCACTAGGGACTTCAGATGCCAAGTAATATAGTTTTGACATAGTTGTTTGTATTGGCACAAACTGCTATGTAAAATATTTTTTAGCCAACTTAAGTATTGTTTTACAATCTTTGTTGCTAAGGATGAACTTTAATTGTGAATCCCTATGCATTATGTGCATCCAATAAGAAAAAGGGAATATTTAAGAAGCAATATGGGTGAATCACTATCATCAATTCATACCTAACCCTAAATGACATAGGTCTTCTTAAGGAAGAAAAAACTATAAACTCATAAAGGAACGCTAAGGAGAATTGAAGAGAATTTTCATCTAGAAAGAAAGCATTCATGGTGATTAAGATGTTATGAATTGAGTTACATTGTAGAATTAGTCGAAGGAGAATAGAGGAAAGTAATCAGAGGACAACAAAGATACATCTAATTAGAAAAGGTCAAGTGCACATTAATATAGAGGTGATCTTTTATCTAGCAGTAGAGTGTTAACTGGAGGATCATTATTGAGACATTGTAATAGGTGAATCAGTTAAATCTCTTAACAAGGTCATCCTAAGAGACTATGTTGAAATCCTCTAATAAGGTGCTTGCTTAATTGTGAGTTGAAGTCCTCTAATTAGAAATACTTCTAAAAGGGAGTTAAAATCCTTTAATATGGTGAGACCTAATAGTCTTTGTAATCCTTTAACAAGGCATACCTTTCATAGGGTAGATCATGTTTCATGGTCAAACATTATAACCTTCAATTGATACACTTTATTACTACAGTAGTGAAGATATGTGTATGTCATCCCCACCCCAATTTTACTTTCTCCTTGGAGCATTTTTGGGTAACAAAATATCTTGTATCATACATGTGTTCAGTATTTTTACTTTCATGCTATGGTTGTATATGCTTAATTTGGTATATTAGTTTATATGAATAAATTGTGAGATGAATGTGTGGTTAATAGTTTTAGAGGTTGAAAGGTTTAGGTGTTGATGCACACCCCCTTGCACCCTTTAATATTTTACTTCCCTATTTTATTTCCAACAGACACTAATATCTAGGATGGTGATTTGCTAGGATTTTTTTTGTTTAGAGGTTGAAGGGAAGAATAAGATTATGAAGATGGCCAAGGAATTGTTCAAGTCATACATAGTAAAGGAGAATGATATGAGTAAATTTGAGGCCTTCTATCAAGCTAATGTTACTCTCTTCTTAGAAGAAGTGTTTATTAGGATGATATCGATCAGTAAAGGAATTGGCTATTTGTATCATTAAATTTGGGTGGCCTAGCTTGTTGTGGATTGTTTCTTTGTATCTAGAGAGATATCTCCAATATTATTTGTAAGTTCTATTTTATGATATAAAGGGTATTGCCCCCTAGGAAAAGCTTGCTTCAAAAAATAAAAATATTAGTTCTAATAATAATTTCCCAAATTTGATTTTGTAGCATATATATATACCATGTTGGACAAACCAACTTCAAAGTGGCAATATGGCTCTCTTCATTTATCTTTGATCTACCCTTCCATGCACCAATGGATTCTTCAACATACCATGACCATGTTGCCCCACTTTTCATCCTGTAATCAATTCATAAAGTGAAATTTTGTGCTTTAGTAAGGTCCTAGGTGTATTCGATTCTAACACTCATTAGGTAGAAAGTATCTTCATTGGATTTTTCATTTCCCCTTCTCCATATTTCATAGCCAGGTGGTCTCTTTCCTCTATTTTGAGAGATGTTGTAGGTAGCTTAGTACCTAATCTGATGGATATTTGTGATACATGCAAATGATAATCACAAGAGGTTTATTTTCTTGAAGACCACCATTTTCTTCATAAGAATGGAAGCTTGTGGAAATCTAGACTTCATCTTCTCCTCGATGGGTTTTCCACCCATGAAGGCGATTCCCAACAAAGAACACCAAATAATGCATATAGGTCGAGATAAGAGGATAATAAAGTTCCTTATCACAAATTAATGTTTCTCTTAGAATTATCTATCTCAAGAAGTATTTGAGATTTTTCTTAGCTCTTATATCGTTCTAGGCAAAAAAATTGGAAACTAACTACTCCTTGGTGGGTTTTCAACCCATGAAGTCTATTTCCCACAATAGGTAATTATGAGGGAAAAGAAAAAAAAGGAGGGCCCCTAATTATTTTTCACACTACTTTTCCACATTTCTAAACTCAATGGAAAGCACAATCAAAAGGTAAAGTTCAAAGAAAACCTTGGTAGAGAAATAGAAATTGTCTTTTCCCTAATGGGTTTCAAACCTATGAGGACAATTTTTGGATTTTAAAGAAAATCAATTTGGCGAGTGGATTGAACCCATATTTTGTGTGAAAAACCTCTCAAGATGATAATGGAAATAATATAACCATTGTGGGAAAGATTTATTAGGAAAATTTGAGTTTAGCGGATATCTTGTTACAAAGTACTCTATTTATAACTTCCCAAAACTTAATGAAAAATGGGAAAGAAAATATGAGAGATAGAAATTTATCATTAGAATGATCGAACGGTGAAAGGACACCTTAATACCCATTAGAATTATACATTTACTATTCCAAAAAATATCTCGTTCAATTCATTTGTGTGGAGCAAATTCAAAAGATCAATGAATGAATTGAAGTCCCTATGTAGGTGGAAATGTGAACAGTTACAAAACTACCACTCTTTCTTGAATTGTTATTCTATTAAAATTGCATCACTTATCCTTTAATTTTTTGTATTCAAAATTCATTCTCAAATAGAATGGCAACTAGGTTTGTAGGTTTTGACAAATTGAATGGGATCAAGTCTTTTCTACAAAATTTTATGGACAACTCTCTTTAGTTCTATGATATGCAAGATTTCTAGAAGAGAGTTAGATTAGAGCCTATTCATCCCATTACTAAGAAGCTCTAAGGATGTAGGCTAGTTGAAGCAGTGAGTTTTTGAATTGTAATCCAAGCTCTAAAGTTGATATATGAATGTATAAATCAATATAACCTAGACACTAGATAGATTGTATTCTCGGATGACATAGTATTGATATCCATTGATAGAAAAACTATGGTAAATTGTCTTCAAGTTTTGGAGTGGCAAGAGTTTTCTGATTTGACAATTGGTGGAGCTGTCTCTGAGTTTTCCATGAATAATATGGTCTAGAGAAAAGAAATCATGCAATCATGGTTTCAAAAACCATAGAGTGCTAAGATTGAGGTTCCTAAGACTCTTTATGGTACTAATCTCAAGCCCAAGATTGTCAACATCTTGGTGCTATTTTATAGATTGAAAGATAAGGTAGAAGCTTTAAACTTAATTGAGGATTATTTCCTTTTGGTGCAAGTTATCTGCTCTAATACCCAATATATTGATTGGGGTCATGAGGTAAGTGAGATTCTATACAATGCTCTGAGTGCTATGAAATTCTACAACACCTTCTATATGTCCTCCTTTTTTATTTACATGTTACCTTCTCTACAATTATGGCTTGGTCTCCCAAGAGTAGAAAATCTTCCTGATGACATGAAGCCTTATGAGTTCTACCTGTGTTTGCAATTTTAAAATAGTTATGTGGAGTATATAAGATTTAATGATGCATTTACCATGAGAATTTGTAGGGAGCTCCACAGATGCCCATAGAGGAGATTTAGCCCGAAAGCTATGGCATCCATTAGTCAATTCACGAGTTATTTTATTCAATTCTCATCTTTTTCATATTTGCATCTTGTAGCTTTTGATGGATTCCCCTTGAAGCTACTAAGATATCCAAGCGATATGATCATGTTTATGAAGATCATTAGACAAGCCATTCAAGTGAACATGGTGAGTAGGAGTCTAAAGAAGAAAGTTTACGAGTTCCCTATGAAGGTGGGAGCTTTCACTTGTGAGTCCCATTTTGATGCAAAGAACATTTTAAAGGTGTTGAAGATGAAATATAAATTGGAGATGTATGATGTTTTGAGGCCTATGTTTGATCCAAATGGATATGCAAGATAGGTGTTACAGATTAGAAGTGATCAAACATATCAGCTCTTTTGAAGACTATTGAGCCAATTGCAAGGATCAATTTCAAAGTCGTGATCATCCTTTCACCAGACTAATAATAGATCAAGTAGAAATGTATAAGGTTAATATCAATTTGGAGGGAGTGGAAGATGATGGATAGAATATGTATAGTAATACCTATTTAAAAAAGCTAAGAAATATCCCTATCAACTCAGACCCTTATCGAGATACTAGAGAAGATCTAGATGTTATGATGACCTAAATTATTAAAAGGACCAGGAAGTAGGTCAAGTAGACTATAGCAAGAAGGAGTCAAAAGAAAGGGCCCCTCACTCAAGATTTTCTAGCAATAGTGGACTTAGGAGATAGAGGAAGCAATGATAGCAAGTCCACTAAGTTAGATGAAGCAGCTAAGAAGACTATAGAGCTAGAGAAGGACCAAGAGTCCACAAAGCTCATTTCACAAGCCTAAAATAATCATTTCTCTTCAATCACAAAAGAAATTTTCCAGTTAAAAGGAAAAATTTTAGCATAGACTCTCTTGGGGTGGTCTCAAAGGTAATAGGCACAGATTCATGGTTAGAAGATACTTTAGATAGGAAGAGAAAGAGAAAGGATGAATGTGCTCCCAATAAGGATACTTTATCCCTTCCTATCTACTCTAGATCTACATTGATTAAGGTTAAGAAACAAAAGACCTTGTCTATACTTGGGAAAAAACTTGAAATAGGGCATTTAAAAATGGAGATAGCCAAACCTACTAAAGAAAGAAGGATTGAGGACATGACTACAAATGATTTCACCATGCATTCAATAGATCTTGGAGTAGCTAGACATGATACCAAAGTCAACTTGTAGAAGTCCACAAACAAGGTGATCGAAGGATAGCTAGAAAGCCTTAAGTTGTGAAAGGTCCACATGAAAGTAAAGGATGCCATTGAAGTAAATATTTTACCTAAAGGAGATGAGCCCCTATTCAAGTGGTTTCAAAGTATGTGGTTCAAATCTGAAATGATCATGGTAGTAGAGGAGAGACTTAAAGAAACTAAAGTGAAAGTAAAAAAGGAGTAGGACAAAGATTATCAACTACTAAGAGGTTTGCATATGGACTCACAGTCTAGTGGGCAAGGAAAGAAAATCATTGGAGTAATTGTCATGTAGAAAAATTTCTCCAATTTCCTAAAGAATCTGATAGGAATGACATCTAGTCACTAGGACAGATTTTTCAAGCTTCAGAAGCTTGGTAGATGTGTGCACATGGGCATGGAAGGATTATATGACCAGTTCAGTGTTGTTAAGGATCTAGCCCAAGAGCATTCTAAATGGCTCTTGAGATACACCAATATACACATCCATAAAAATGAAGAGCTAATTGCTATCATTGTTTCCACTAAATCCTATAGGGCAAAGGCAGAAAAGGGAAAAAATGCAAAGTGATTCATATTCTACCCTATTCATTTTTGTTATGTAATCATTGTAATAGATGAACTGGATCCTTGTCATTTGCAATTTTTGAGGAGATGAACAAATTGAACTTCCATAGTAATCATCATCTCAAAATCATATACGTATGATAATGAAATATTACTAAAAGGTCAACAAATTTTTTGTGTGAAGTACTTGATGTTACAAAATTAGCTGAATGTTATTTCTCTATCAATTACTTTTGGTTCCATTTTAGATAGTTGATAATTTCTTATTTTTCTCTTTATTTTGGATTGAAATAAGGAATAAATAGATTTTTATTCCCCTATTTCAAGATAATGAGTTGAATATGATAAGTATTGTCATTATAGGCTTAAGAGAGATCCTTTAGATGTTTTCATTCAATTTAATCTCTCTTTCTCTGCAACTTAGTTTCTAGATAGATCAGTCAACCTTAATGCATACTAGCTATGTGTTTATAAGTGTTAGAAATATAAGAGGAGTAACTAAGAGATGAGGGGTGAATCAATTACTACTAAAATAAATCCTAGATCCCTTGGATGTCAAATTAAATTTAGACTGATAAAACTAAATACTACTGATACTCGGTAAGCATATAGAAATTGCTATAACTCAATAAATGCAAAATATGTTCAACTTAGCAAATCTTCAAATATTGTCACTAATTTACTTGCAAGCATGAAAGAAATAACATTAAAAAATATGATGCTAGGATTTAACATGGAAACCCAATTTGGGAAAATCCACCGATTATAACTAGTTACTATTTTTCACTCTTCTGAAGTGAGCCCTATTAGTAGTCAACCCTATTAAAGGTTACAAAACACACTGTTAGCTATGACTCTATTAAAGAATTTGATAACATTGTTAGGAGTGGCCTTGTAGGAGGTCTTGAAAAAATTCAATGGAATTACCACCTTGTTAGAGGATTTAAAAATGGTTGCTAAACTCACTTTGTTAAGAGATTTTAGATCACTAATACAATGGTTAGAGAGTAACAATGAAATGACCTAATTGCGATGCAATAAATTGCTGATTATAGATCTTTGTTCTGGCTTATACATGATCCTTCCTGATCAAATAACACTTTTCTACTCCACAACAATACCTGCTTATCCTTCAAGTTTTCTTCCTCTCTTCTTATCTCTTTCAATTCATCCAACTTGCATACTTTGAAATCACAAATTGACCTTTTACTTATACCATCCAAATTGTCAAGTTAGCTCAAATACAAATTAGAATAACCAATATTCATTACCATTGTTAGCTAGAACAAATAGGTAAAAGAATTAAGCTTTACATTCCAAAATAAGAAAATCCTTTGGTAACCAACCCAGCTTGGTAGAAACTAATTCTAAAGAATTTTCCTATGTTAACCAATAGGAGCTTAGTTAACACTCAAACTTACAAAATTCCTTTGGTAACTAAGTGAACTTGGTTAGTACTAGTTCTATTCAATTTTCCCTTATTAACTGAATGAACTCGGTTAGCATGCTCTTTTCTGCATTAATTTCTTCAATGCCTAAGTGAGCTCAATACATATTACCTTCTATCAGAGTAGACTTAGGAACACTCCTTAGACAAGGAGAATGGTTTGCGTTGACAGAGTGTGCTTAGCATGCACTGATTCTCAACTAATATGACATTTGTGTAACATCAAAGACAACACATACTTAATCAATTGTATCCAACAATAAGACGTGTGAGTTCATAGAATTAACTAATCGTCAAAATATTATTTCTTTCCTAAGTTAAATCCCTTATAGGTTTGACTTGGTTTACCTCTCCTATTCTCTAGTTAAGAACATACTCTTTTTAGATTTAGGAGTAAACAAAATTCATTGCAAATTTTGCAATAGGAAGCTATACCTAACAATTCAAAGGAAAGTAAGTCTTCTTAGAAGGGACTTTCCAACTATGATAATTAGATGTTGTTCACAAATTAGGGCATTAAAGAGTTAAAATAAAAAAAAATGAATCTATTTACCAATAGATTTTTGGAAACTCTGCTACGGATATGAAAAGTCAGTTGATTAAATAAGCCTTTAACATGAAGGAAAATAGTACTACTTCATGAAAACATATTTCTTGTACTCTAACTTTATCTTGGGTTTCAAAATGACCAAGAAGACATGATCTCATCCCTTAATACATTTATTTGGATAAATAGGAGGAACATTGAGCATTACAGGAATGCTAGTTGAATATTGAAAGAAGAAGAATCTATGGCAGATGCATTAGAAAGGGTTGTTTAGAGGAGAGACATTTGAAGGGTAGAAATATTGTTAAAATATGAAGCTCAAACAGAAAATTAATCTAGCACCCTAGAAAAAACAAGGTTCCTCAGAAGTACCAAAGAATAGGGTGGACAAGACCCTATTTTTCATAAGCTCACAAAACTTGGTTTTCCCATCCTAGATATTCCTAATTGAAAAGGTGAAAAGAAAATTTAGTGCAAACCATATTCTCTTGTTAGAAATCAAAGCTCTTCATATACCACCTATCAGGTATTAGCCTTGCACAAATTTATTGCTCCCCTAGTTGTCAACTTTCTACCATACCTTGCTCAAACAATTATGGTTGCTACTTGCGATGTAGTAATAGGTCCATTAGCACTAACAACCTATCACCCACTCCTAGCTAGTTCAAGGAAGAATTTCCCTTAACTCTTAGGTGATGGGAAGGTTATCACAAATGAACATATTAAGGCCTTCTTCATAGCTACTCATATCTTAAGTGTTGCTCATTAAGATGTTGTTGTAAGATTATTTGTAGAGACCTTGATAGAAAGTGTAGCTGACTAGTTTTATCATCTGGGTGATGGCTCAATCACCAATTGGGATACAATGATAATGATCTTTGAAACTAGTTTGAAGACTAAAAAAGATGGACATATCATGTTCATATATTTGGGATCCATTGAAAAAAAACCCACCATGAGTATGAGGGACTTTGTTACGACTTTTAATAAGATCACTAATATGATCTTGATAGCTGATAGACCTACTACTATCAATTTGAAAATATTCTTTATAAGTGCAATACCATCAAATATCAATTATGATTTAAGAAGGTCTCATCCCATAGATTAAGTAAATGCACAAAAGAAAGTAGTCAAATTTGAAGATGACCTAAACTCTATTGGGAAGTGGAAAAGGGAACTCCAATCCAATAGAAGTTCTAGCCATATCACCTCATTTGATGAACTGATTGAAAAGTTATCAAATGAACTAGTGGTAGTGAAGAGACAATTCCCTGGGTTAAATATCTCTTACCAACATAACTATCAAAGCTTTCTGGGAAGAAATAATGATAAAAAATTTCCACAACTTACAAGATCACAACCAAGATTCATGATTTAAGTGACACCAAAGAAAGGAAACATGCACATGTTTCATTTGACCACATATCATGATAGTGAAAGCTATGTAGAAACTACTCCTATGATGTAGTTGTTATCTAGTAATGATTTAAGCACTGCAACCCCTTTCCATGAGTCAGATTCATACTCAAATGGTGACTCTAGAAACTCATTCTTGGAATATGAATCTAATTCTAAGACAAAGGGTGAATTCTATGCAACTATTGATGGAACTTTATAGATAGTACTAAACCAAGGTCAAAAACTCATAAATTCATAATCCAGTCATGCTCTAGGAAATGACCCCAACTCTTCATCAAATAATATCCATGTTGATGAAGGAGTATCAACATCTCAAATAGGTAAGGACACGACCCGCTTTGATTTTATCCAATTTTTTGAAGAATAAAAAATTCAAATCTCCCCTATAGTTTATTTGAAATCTCATTCCTCTGAGTTAAAAATAATTGTAGATCATTGTAAAGGGGATGCTTCAGATTTGAATCATAATGTGACCATTGAAGAAAGGGATGAACCTTTGACATCTAACCTATTTAACCAAGAAGATTCCACTATCCTAGTAACCTTTCCCAAGTAGAAACCTGAACCATTCTACATCTTGTTGTATATCAATGGATGCAAATTGAGTAGCTATATAATAGATTCAGGTGTGTTAGATAATGTAATTCCTTATTTTGTAACTAAATCCTTGGGTCTCACTCTTACTAAAGTTCATGGAAGGTGTTATTCTATGGATGCCAAACAAGTCCCCTTTCTTGGAAAAATCAAAGATTCTCAAGTAGCCATAGCTTCTCATCTAGAAAAGAAACTATTATTGACTATCCTAGTTGTGGATATTCTAGCAATCTATGGTCTTCTCTTAAGTAGAATTTTTTACTGAGATTTAGGAGGAGAAATAAAAATCAACTGGTCTCAAGTAGTGATCTCCATAAGGAGCAAGAAAGTTAAGATGGAAGCTTAGGAAAAGGCAAAATTTATTGTCTTAAAATCAGATGACCCTAAAGCATAGGTCTTCTATCCAAAATTAGAGTTTGGCAATCACATGCTGTTTACTAAAGATACCCTGAATGGGAAAGGAATAAAAAACCTAGAACCAAAAATCCTCGGTAAAGAAAAAGAGTCTTCATCTATATGGACATTAGAATTTGATGGAAGTTGTTCCTCTTTAGGATCTAGTGTAGATGTAGTGTTAATACCTCCCGAAGGAGAACCTAAACCCATGGTTTTCAAATTAGAATTTGTAAACACTAATAACACCACAGAGTATGAAGCCTTACTCCTTGGAATATTAGCTACAAAGGAAACAGGAGGAAACATGCTAAAAGCTCAAGGTGATGCAAAACTTATTGCGAGAAAAATTAAAGGGCAATACTCTATGAAGGACCACAAGCTGAAAAACTATAGAAATAGAGTTTGGGATGAAGTAGAAGGTGTTGATGATTTTTCTATTGAAGTAGTACCAAGGGAGATGAACACCAAAGCTGACTCCTTAGTTATTTTTGCTTCCTTGTTGCTAACTCATCAAGAATTAAAGGATAAGAAATATCAAGTTGAGATTTTGTATTGAGCCTCTATTCTAGACAATATAGAATCCTAGAAAGTCTTTGAAGATGACCAGAGTTTGCAATTGTTCTTAGAAAATGAAAAAGCTACTTGTAAACACTCATGAAAGGAAGACAACCAAGGACACCTCAAATCTGAGCAAAGAAAAGATCAAATAGATGAAGTCCAATTTTGAGGTAATATTATTCCCCCATATTTTGTATCTTTGGAAAAGATTTTTAATAGAAATGATGCTTACATCAAGAAAAAGAGAATGGAAAAAGCTCCTACTACAAGCGAGTATGAAGGAGTTAATATAGGAGATAATCATAGTCTCAAAATAATTAACATTGGAAAGTATTGTTCACCTAAAGAGAAAGAAGTTTCTAGACAAATTTTCATACAATACCAAGATGTATTCACTTGGAGCTATGAAGATTTGAAAAGTTATAGGGGTGGGAAAGTAAAATATCAAATTCCCCTAAAGCTTGATGCAATTTCCTTTTGATAGAAATAGAGGAATTATAATCCTAAAGTAGTTGATGCTATATTTAGGGAGGTGGACAAGATGTTAAAAGAAAGGATTATCTATCCCATTCATCATTGTACTTGGGTAGCCAATATAGTGCCAGTTAGAAAGAAGAATGGAGAAGTAAGGATCTTTGTTGACTTCTGGAATTTTACCCAAGCATCTTTGAAGGATATTTTATCTCTTCCCAAGATGGATTACCTATTACAAATAGTAACTGGGGCTGAAATGATGTCCATGCTCAATGGTTTCTTAGGGTACAATCAAATAGAAGTAGAGGAGAAAGATCAACACAAAAATGGCTTTCACTACTCCATGGGGTATGTTTGCATACCATAGAATGCCTTTCAAACTTATTAATTCTAGTGCCACATTTGAAAGATGTATGAGAAAAATGTTTGCTGATTTAAAAGATTAAATTATTGTTATATACTTGGATGATCTCACTATGTTTTCAAAGAAAAGAAATAATTAGATAGAAGATTTGAAGAAGGTATTGCAAAGGTGCCAAGAACATGGAATCTCCCTAAATCCATTTTCTACATTACAAAAGGAAAGATTATGGGTCATATAGTTTCGTAGGAGGGTATCAAAATTGACATAGATTAGGTTGAGTGCATTAGAAGGTTAAACCTGCCAATGAATAAAATAGGAGTTAAGTCATTCTTTAGATAGGTAAATTTCCTTAGAAGATTTGTTCTAAATTTTCTAGAAACTACTAAATGAATTGTAGATATGATGAAGGGGAATTCAAATTTTAAATGGAATGAGGCCGTAAAATAAGCCTTCTAGAACATAAAGATTGCCATTGCTAACACTCATGTACTAAGTCATCTCGATTATATATTTAATTTCATCATTTATTATTATGCGTTTGAACACACTTTATCAACAATCTTGATGCAAGACAACAAGGAAGGGATAAAATTCCATATGGCCTTCATGAGTCTACCTATGACAAACCATGAGTTGAAATACTCATAAATTGAAAACTACACCTTTGCAATGGTTGAGGCTCTAAAGAATTTTAGGTTTTATATCTTATATTTGTATTCTGTGGTCTACGCACCAGACATAGTAGTATAAATTGTGTTGAAACCATAAGATATAGGGTGTAAGTCCAGAGGGACATGGATAGTGAATACACAAGAGTAACAAATTGAAATCAAGCCTACTAAGTTAGTGAGAGGTAATGTCCTGTGTGAAGAAATTATAGAAAATAGAATTGTTGAAGAAATAGAGGAACTAGGAGAGAAGCAGCTAGTACTGGTAGTTAGTATGCAAGATTCTTTTTTCAAGAATTTTACTTATTGACATACAATGAATGTCCAAAAGGCATGACAACTACATAGAGAAGAGATCTCAAGTTGAAAGTAGTGAAATATGTAATTTTGGATGAATTTTTTTTTAAAAGGGCTATAGATGGTACATTTCTCTGATGTGTCAGCAAATAACAACAAGAAAAGTTGTTGAGAACCTTTCATGATGAAGCATGTGGTGGAAATTTCTCATCTCCAATCACGACTTTCAAAATATTGAGACAATGTTACTATTGGCTAGGAATGGTTAAGGATGCCTACTCCTAGTGGCAAAATGTGAGAAATCTAAGATGTTCATCAAGAAACCTCAGTAGGCCACTTTTCCTCTCACACCTATCATCATTGAAGGTCCTTTCCAACAATGGGGTCTCGATTTCATTGGGCCTATCAACTCAACATCCAGTGCTGGTCACTAGTATATAATATCTATAACTAATTACTCCACTAAGTGGGTAGAAACCAAAGGAACTAAAAAAACTACTTGGAAAGTAGTGTGTGAATTCATTAAAAAAAACATCCTAGTTAGGTTTGGTGTCCCCATCAAACTAGTGATGGAATAATGAAACATATTTTTCTTTGATTGAGATCACCAATTTTTGTTTCGAGTGTGGTATCATAGTCAATCATTCATTTGATTATTTTCCATAGGGAAATGGTTAAGATAAATCTAGTAATAAAAATTTGATGAATATTGTCAAGAAATTGGTGTTAGATAATCAGAAGAGCTTGCACAAGAAAATTCATGAAGTAGTATGGGTAGATAGGGTAACACCTAAAAGGGTGATTGCATATCCCCTTTCAAATTGGTCTATGGCACTAAAGTGAATCTTCCATTACCCTTGGAATTAGCTACAAAAAAACAAAGGATTGTGATCAAAGATGAGATCTATAGGGATAGTTTTGAAAAGAGGATTTTGAACTTAAGAAAACTCAAAGAGGAAAGGGAGGAAATTGTAGATCATATCACACAACATCAAATGTGTGTGAAGAGTCTATTTGATTAAAGAGTGAGACCAAAAAAATTCATGATAGGGTATAGTGTGTTATTGTGGGATAAGA
Organism: Cupressus sempervirens; assembly: GCA_028749045.1. Classification (NCBI taxonomy): domain Eukaryota; kingdom Viridiplantae; phylum Streptophyta; class Pinopsida; order Cupressales; family Cupressaceae; genus Cupressus; species Cupressus sempervirens. The sequence continues at coordinate 12,888,101 of CM053786.1, forward strand.
AAATAGCACCAAAAGGTATGCATAAGAAATGCAATACTCTATGGAAAGCTGCATTCACTATTCATCAAGCATTTGAGAACAAATCATTTAAATTGGCATATCCTGATGCTATGGTGCTACCCTTAACCTATAATGGTCATGATATGAAACTTTATCAAATTTCAAATTGAGAGTAGGTAACCCCAGTATTATACTATAGTTATGTTTAGTTTATGTTTGTGCTTTCCTAGTTAGGTTTTCCTCGGTCTCTCCTGTTCCTTATTTTTCCTTTCTTTATTTTTGTTGTGTTTCCACCTTTCAATTTTGCAAAACTAGACATTTTGGATTCCTTTCTTGTGTATTGCGTACCAAGTCCCTAGTCAGAGCTAGCTTTTGCCCCACTTTTCATCCTCTAATCAACTCATAAAGTGAAATTTGTTGCTTTAGTAAGGTCCTAGGCATATTCAAGTCTAAGTCCCCTTAGGTGGAAACAATCTTCATCAAATTTTACATTTTCCCCTTCTCCATATTTCATAGCTAGGTGGTTTCTTTCCTTTGTGTTGAGGAATGTTACAAGTAGCTTAGTACCTAAACCAATGGAGATTCATGAAACATGCAAAAGTTATTCACAATAGTTGTATTTTCTTGTGCCCCACAATTTTCTTCATAATAATGAAAGCTTGCAAAAATCTAGACTTCATCTTCTCCTTGGTGGGTTTTCCACCCATGAAGTTGATTTCCTACAAAGAGCACCAAATGATGAATACAGGTCACAATAAGAGGATAAGCCCTATCACAGATTAATGTTCCTCTTAAAATTATCTATCTTAGGAAAAATTCAAGATTTTTCTTAGCTCTTATAATTATTCGAAGCGCAAAACTATAAACAGACTTCTCCTTGGTAGGTTTTCAACCCATGAAATCTATTTCCTACAAAAGGTAATTTTGAGGGAAAAGAAACAAAAGGTGCGACCCTAATGAATTTTCACACTGCATTTTGACATTTTTGAGCTCAAGGGAAAGAAAAATCAAAAGGTAAAATTAAAAGTGAAGAATGGGCGAAGAAATAGAAATTGTCTTCTCCTTGGCAACTTTTGAAGCTATCATGACAATTTTCTTGATTTTAAAGAAAATCAAGTTGATGAGTGGATTAAACCCATATTTCATGTGCAAAACCTCTCAAGATGATAATGGAAATAATCTAACCATTGTAGGAAAGATCTATTATGAAAAATTTAGTTCATCAGATATCTCGTTACAAAGTACTCTATCTATAACTTCCCAAAACTTAATGGAAAATGGGAAAGTAAATATGAGAGATAGAAAGTTACCATTGGACTAATAGAATAGTGAAAGCACACCTTAATACCCATTAAAATTATGCATTTACTAGTCCAAAAAATCTCTCCTTCCATTGATTCATGTGGTGTGAATGTTGAAGATCAATCGGTGAATTGAAGACCCTATATAGGTGGAAACATGAATGGTTACAAAACTACCATTCTTTCTTGAATTGTTATTCTGTTAAAATTGCATTAATTTTTAAAAAGGCTAGTAAATGTACATTTGCAATTCCTTTCATTTTTTGGATTCAAAATTCATTTTCAAATAGAATGGCAACTAGATTTGTGAGTTTCAATGGATTGAATAGGATCAAGTATTCACTACAGAATTTCACGGACACCTCTCTTCATTTCTATGACATGCAAAATTTCTAGAAGAGACTGAGATCAAAGCCTATTCATCCCATTACTAAGAAGCTCCAAGGATGTGGGCTAGTTGAAGTGGCAGGTTTTCTAGTTGCAGTCCAAGCTTCAGAGTTCATATATGAATGTATAAATCATTATAACCCAAACACTAGATATATTATATTTTTGGATGATACAATATTGATCTCCATTGATAAACAAAATAAGTTAAATTTTCTTCAAGTTCCAGAGTGAGAAGAGTATTTAGATTTGACAATTTGCAGAGACATCTTTGAGTTTTCTATGAAGAAAATGGTCTTGAGAAAGGAGATCATGCAATCATGGTTTGAAAAAGCAAAAAAATCTAAGACTAAGGTTCCTAAGACTCTTTTTGGTACTAATATCAAGCCCAAGATTATCGACATCTTGGTTCTCTTGCAAAGATTGAAAGGTGAGGTAGAAGCTTTAAACTTCATTGAGCAATATTTATTTTTTGTGCTACTTATTTTCTCTAATACCCAATATATTAATTGGGCTCATGAGGTAAGTGAGATACTATCCAATGCTCTTAGTGGCATGAAATCCTACAACACCTTCAATATGTCCTCATTTCTAATTTAAATGTTAGCTTATCTACAATTATGGCCAGGTCTCCAAAGAGTAGAAAATTTTCCTGATGACATGCAATCTTATGAGTTCTAGCCATGTTTGCAATTGGAAGATAGTTATGCAGAGTATATAAGAGTTAATGATGCATTTATGATGAGAATATGTAGGGAGCTCTAGGGATACCTAGAGAGGAGATTCAATCCTGAAGCTATGGTGGCCATTGATCAGTTTGGGAGTTATTTTATCCAGTTTTCATCATTTTCATATTTGTGCCTTGCAACTCTTGATGGATTCCCCTTCAATTTTCCAAGATATCAAAGAAATATGATCATGTTGATTGAGATCATGAGACGAGCCATTCAAGTGAATGTGCTAAGTGAGAGTCTAAAGAAGAAAGGTTATGAGTTCCCTATGAATGCAAGAGCTTTCACTTGCCAGTCCCATTTTGATGTGAAGAACATGTTAAATGTGTTCGAGATGAAATATAAATTGGAGATGTATGAATTTTTGAGGCTTATGTTTGATCCAAATGGATATGCAAGAGAGGTGTTGCAGATCAAAAGTGTTATCAAACATATCACCACTATTAAAGACTACTAGGTCAATTAAAAGGATGAATTTGAGAGCCATAATCATGCTTTTGCTAAGCTCATAGTAGATCAAGTAAAAATGTATAAGGTTGATATCAATGTGGAGCAACTACAAGATGATGGATAGAATATGTATAGTAATACTTATTTAACAAAGCCAAGAAATATCCCTATTAGCTCACAACCTTATCAAGATACTGGAGAAGATCTAGATTTCATGATGGCCTAGATTATTAAAATGACTAAGAAGTGGGTCAAGTGAACTACAAGAAGGAGTCAAAGTAAAAGCACCCCCACTCATTATTCTCTAGTAGCCGCCCCTGCTTCTTCCTCACAAGGTGGCACATTAGGTGTAACCCTGGCCATAACTCAAGACCCAACTCAACTAGCAGGTGGACGTGATCAACCTCTAGATAGAAATATCCATTTGGCAAAGAATTGTCAAGATGGTTCCTCCCTAGTGATTTGTGCCTAGCCAAAAATTGAGAAGAAGGTGAATGAACTAAAACATAGTGTTTCTACTATAGTTCCCTCACCTCATAATACCCCAGTTCCATCTACGAGCCCTGCACTTCTCCTCCCATGTAGCCATCATGCGATAGTAGTGGACTTAGGAGATAGAAGGAGGAGTGAGAGGAAGCCCACTAATTCAGATGAAGCAGCTAGAAAGACTACAGAGATAGAGAAGGGCCAAGAATCCTCAAAGATCATTTCACAAGCCGAAAATAATCCTTTCTCTTCAACCACAAAAGCAATCGCTCCACTCAAAAGGAAAATTTTTAGCATAGTGTCTCTTGGGATGGCCTCAAAGGTAATATGTATAGATTCATGGTTGGAAGATACTTTAGATAGGAAGAAAAAGAGAAAGGATACCTTATCCCTTACTATCCACTCTACATCTGCATTGATTAGGGTTAAGAAACAAAAGATCTTGTTTATACTTGGGCAAGACCTTGAAATAGGGCATTTAACAATGGAGATAGCCAAACCTACTAAAGAAGGTAGGATTGAGCACATGACTACAGATGATTTCACCATGCATTTAGTAGATCTTGGAGAAACTAGACGAGATACCAAAGTTGGCTTGTAGAAGTCCACAAATGAGGTGATCAAAGGACAACTAAAAAGGCTTAAGTTGTCAAAGGTCTAAATGAAAGAAAAAATATAGGAAATGAACAGTTTCAGAAGGCAATTAGTCACCCCTTTGGCATGCATTTTTGGGATGCCCATTACTAGAGATCCCAACACTAGAGACATCCAGACACTTACCTCCCAACTCTAAGAAGATAAACATTTTGCACAAATAGATAGAGATTCGAGTAAGAAGATCAAGGTTGAAGGACTCTCCATTAAAGAGAAAATTGGTAATAGCCATATTAAGATTGGAAATAGAGAAAGATAAAATATCATCAAATAGAACCACCTTGGCTACAAAAAAAGTCAAGAGTGATGATTGTGTTTCATTGTTGAAAATTATCATCCACATGAAGGTAAAGGATTTCATTGAAGTAAATATTTTACCTAAAGGAGATGATCCCCTAGTTGAGTGGTTTTAGAGTATGTAGTTCAAATCTAAAATGATCATGGCACCAGAAGAATGACTTAAAGAAACTAAAATCAAATTAAGAAAGGAGTAGGATAGTGACTATAAACTACTAAGAGGTTTGCATACAAACTTGTAGTCTAGTGGGCAAGGGAAGGTAATCACTGGAGTAACTATCATGTAGAAAAATTTCTCCAATTTCATAGAGGATCTGATAGGAATGACTTCTATTCACCAAGATAGAATTTTCAAGCTTTAGAAGCTTGGCAGATGTGTGCCCATAGCCATGGAAGAATTATAATATAAGTTGGGCACCGTTAAGGATCTAGCCCAAGAGCACTCTAAATGGCTCTTGAGATACACCAATATACATGTCTATAAACATGAAGAGCTAATTCCAATCATTGTTATTCCCAAAGCCTATAGGGAAAAGGCAGAAAAGGGAAAGAAGGTGAAGTGATTCATATTCCACACTTTTCATTTTTGTTATGTAATTTTTGTAATAGATGAATTGGCTCCTTTCCATTTTTCATTTTTGAGTAGATGAACTGATTGAACTTCCATAGTAATGGTCATCTCAGAATCCTAGATGTATGTTAATGAAAGATTAATAAAAGGTTGGAAATTTTTTAGTGTGAAGTACTTGATGTTGCAGAGTCAATTAAATGGTATTTCTATATCAATTATTTTTTGTTCCATTTTAGATATTTTTTAATTGCTTCTTTTAATCTTTATTCTAGATTGATATAAGGAAAAAATAGAGTTTTATTCCCCTATTGTAAAACAAGAAGTTGAATATAATAAGTATTGTCACTATGGGCCTAAGAGAGATCCTCTAGATATTTTCATTCAATTTATTCAATCTCTTTCTCTCTACAATTTAGTTTCTAGATAGATCAGTCAACCTTAGGGCATACTAGCTATGAGTTCATAAGATGTGTGAGTTTATAGACCTAACTAACCTTCAAAATATCATTTCTTGCCTGAGTTAAATCCCTTATAGTTTGACTTTGTTTACCTCTCCTATTCTCTAGTTAAGAACATACCCTATTTAGATTTAGTAGTAAACAAAATTTATTGCAGCAATAGGGAGTTGAACCTAACAATTCAAAGGAAAGTAAGTCTTCTTAGAAGTTTCCAAATGTTGTAATTAGATATTGTTCACAAGTTAGGGTGTTGGAGAGTTAAAAATAGAAAGAAAAAATATTTTTACCAATAGACCATGACCCTCCAAACATCATTCAACATATATATAAGCCTCTATCAAATTTCTTGAATGTTGATACCTTTTATTTGTCATGCAACAAAAAGTCTCTTATAGAATCTCAACCAATTCCATTATCAAGTGTAAGGGTATGGTGCCAGTCTAGAAGATGGAAACCTAAAACAACAAAGAAAGGTGAGTCTTGGAATATTAATTCATCAATCTTCTCAATAATCTTTCATTTGTATCATTAATAGTTGATTATTTATTGTGTTTATATGAATGGTTTATGATTGATTTCAACTAAAAATGAATTTTGCATTAATATTAGTGTATCTTGCTATTGCTTTCGGGTTTGCAACATTTCTAGGTGAGTTAAGGAGCCTCTTCTCACTTTTTTGAAAAATTTGGTTTTGGTTTTAATTTTGCCTAATAGTTAGACATTTTGGATCAACTAAAATTGATTTTGATTCAAACAGTTGGTTCATGTAAAGTAAAGCTTACACAATTTTCAAAATAAATGAGATTCTATGGAAAATTTAGAGAAATTCATTCATATAAGTTAAAACATGAGTGTACTATTTTAGTTGAACTTTAAATTTTTTTATGTTGTTGTCAATATTCTAAATTTACATTTTCTAATGTATCATTAGATTGGATGGTGTATATTTTTCTAGATGTTGATTAACTTAGCTCTATGTATTTTTGAAGACATTTTGATTATCAAAATACTATAGATAATAAAAATAATATGTTTTGAAAGGTATAAACATTATTGATAATCAAAATGAAAACTAATCATTCGTTGTTTTATAGATGGTAGAAAACTTATTATTTTATGTAAATATTAATAAAATATTCAATTTCAATCTTTTAAATTACATTGAGCAAGGTATCATTGTATTTGATGGTGTATATTTTTTAATGTCATAATTGAGTATATTTTGTATAATTTTTCTTGAAACTTTGAAAAAATAGATAATCAAAATAAAACTATTCATTCACTACTTCCTACACCCACCATTAACATCACTTTCTATTATTGTTTGTAAATATTAAGAATAATTGGATTTTCAGTTATTTAGGTGAGTATTTTTGTAGAAGGGATTTTTTTGTAAAAGGATAGAGGATACATCATGAGTATTTTTGTAATTCATCTTGGAGGCCAAACTATGATCTTGTTTTCTTCAACCATGCGTTCAACTATAGGAATAATCAAAATTTTGCCAATGTCTGGTGGCTCTTTTATCTAAGATACATTGGCTCAACATGAACCAATATTTTTCATCTTTACACAAGGTTTACCTTTCCTTGTTTAAATAAATACCATACATTGACTATTCAACCTACCAATTGCCAAAAATGATGGCTTTAGCCATATCAAAAACTTTAACCTTATTGTTTTCACTTCATTTTTCTATACTTCAATTGTGTTTATTGTCCATGGATACTCATTGCCTTTGCATTTAGAGACTCCAATTATATATTTTCTATGGTCTCTCATTGACCCATTGCCATCTTTTTGTCATCATGAACCTCTTCTACAACTTCATTCCTCTGATTGCTAGTCAAAATAGTACTTGTTATCTACACTTATTTTCCCACATAAAATTGCTTTATTGATTCAAATTATGTACATCACAACACCAACAACCTTCCTAGGTTGAGTAAAATTCAATTTATAGTCCAATACTATTGGCCATACAATATTCACCTCTACTTGTTTGATCAAAAAAAATTTGTGACTATTGACCTTCGAAATTTGTAGGAAAAGTTGCATTTTAACTTTTTGACAATTTTTACAATTTTCCAATATTTCTAAACAAATGACTTCAAATGCCTACCAATACATAATAAATCATTCAAGAACTGTAAAAAATATAAAATTGAGTATTTTTGGTCAACTCATAGTGTTGAGCAATGTTGATTGACCTATGAATTGCCCATAGGCTTTATTACAAAATGAAAGAAATTTACCTAAAATGCATTTTAGAATGCTTGATGTTGACTTATTGCCATGTGTCAACTTAGAAACTTATTAATCACCTAATCTATCCAAAATTTGATGTTTAACCATCTTGTTTAGGACCTTAGGAACTTGTACCACTACCCCACTTTGGCATTTTTTTATATTGAACACATAAGAATTGAGATTTTTTGGAAGATTAAATATTTTTGAGTTTATTGGTGTTAGAGTAAATAATTAATTAATTATTAATTATTTTTTCTATTTACTTATTCTTACTTAGGTAAATGCATTTATTTAATATTTAATATTGAATGCATGTTGTGGTGAATTGTTGACAACACGGGAGTTTGTTCCCTTCTAGCACGTTCCACCTTTTTATGGAAGGGTGCTTGGTTGTCAACCTTATCTTCTACCACCTTCCAGCTTGTTCTACAAGCTTCCTTGAGGCCTTTATAAGCTGCCACTCCCTCATTTTATTTTCATACATCTCATATTGCATATTGTAAATACATATTTTCTAGTGTTTGCATATTTTCTCCATCATGTTTGTTTAGGGTTTTTCCCTTTCTCCACAATCTTCTCTCCTTGGCTTCCCTTCGATAGGTTTTCACATGTAGGTGATCTTGGGCATCTTTAGAGTTGGATTTCATCAACTCCAATATGGTATCAGAGCCTCCCTACTGCTGCTTCATTGAAGGTATTTCAAAGTCATGATTTGGAGTCACAAACCCTAGTTTGTTTGTGCATTTTTCCTCAAATTAGGGGGACAGCAATTTTTTAGAGCACTTTGGAGCCAAACAAAAATTTCCATTGGATCTAGAAGGCCATTTGTAGTCAACATTCACATAAAATTTATCAATTTTGAAGACAGGGCTCTGGGAGGCAAAATTTTTTTGTTTCAAGAATTCTGTATGGACTGTACGGACGTAGGGTCAGAAAAAAATAAAAAATCCAATTGTGTAGAACCACCACAGGGCTACCACCCACGTGTAACCTGCAGTGGCTATAGCTGATAGCATTACCCTTCCTGCACCGAGGCTCAGCCTCAGACCGTGCTCCACCTGAGCACCACCTCTTCCCATTGGTGACACTCTTTCTCTCCACTCAGTTGGCGTTTTCCACTGGTGCATAGCTCCTCCTCCATTGGCCTACATGGTAGTATACATCAGCTTTGAGTAGCCCTATTTTGCATCCTAGTTAGCATTTCTGTAGTATTAGCCAATGTGGGGGTGACACATGGCTTGGGTGCTAGGTGGCACGTGGTCATGTGGACCCACCATGTCACACTTGCTATGTCAACTTTTTCCACATAGCTACCATGTGGACCTACTATGTCGCATGCCACATGGCTTCTTTTTTGCTGCGATGACTTCTGGGCTATCAAATTTAATACAGTGAAATGTTGATGTCGGCATGATGTTAGCACTGCATCATCATCCTTCTTACACCTTTGCTAGGTCCTTTTTGACCTACCTTGATTTTTTTGGCCATAATGTGAGCATATGAAGGTACTTTTTCAATATGAAAGAAACATTGAAAAGCTAGCTCCAAGATGGAGAGATCGGTGTAGATATTTTTAGGTTTTGATGCATTTTTGTTGTCCTTTTTTTAGTTAAAGTCTAAAGTTATGTTTTTGACTTCGGCATGCATATCTTTTGTGTCCCATGTCATTTTTTTGAAAATGTTATAATTTTGGAAAGCCGATTTTGTTATCTTTTTAGAAATGTGGTCCTTTTCCTTAGATTTTGGCCCATGCTCTTTCTATCATTTTTTTGCATTTTCCATCTATGGTGGATTTCTTGGGTGTTTTAGTCTGAGTATCATTTTCCTAGCATGGTTTCTTTTGTTTTGGGCTATACTTTATTTTGTGTTAGCTTTTTCCTTATTTTGATCATTGTAGACATCATTTGTAAGCACTTTTGTATATGCACTGAGATAAAGTTTCACTTTTGCATTTTGGGTTCATGAGTTCATTATTTTTGAGTCAGTTGTACTTGCACTATTTTTTTAAAGCACCATGGGGGGATAGTTGTTTGTTATTTTAGGCATTCTTCCTTTTTCAAGTGAGTCTCCCTTCCACGATAGTAGCCCCATGTAGCGTCAGTGTGACTGTGTCTTTATAGGTGTTTGTACCTCTTCCTCTCTCGTCATTCTTGGTTCAGCTATAGGAGACTTTGGCCCACCTTCTCAGTTGCCTATCATCTCACCCTTTCCATATTAAGGGGGGGTTATGTTGTTGTTCTAATTCATCTTTGGTTCAATGGTTCGATATTGTGAATTATGTATTCAGTGGTTGATCCTATATACAAGGCAATTGCAGTGGCTACCTACCTATGCATTTTGGTGAGATGGATCATCTACCATATAGACACACTCAGTTTGTACCTTCTTCTTCCATTGAGGTTCTTTAGATAATAAATTTTCTTTCTAATTGTGGATTTTGCGGCTTCTTCATGCTTCAGTGATGCTCTTTATATATAGAAGTCCTAGAATAATCTATAGTTCCATAGGCTCAAATCCCTAGCTACTACTTGCCCTAAAATAAATGGAAAATACCAAATGTGATTCAAAGAATGAATGAACCAGCATAAAAATGAGAATGTAAATTGTAATAGTATCCATTTGAAGTACACATTTACTAGGAATGTGTTGCAAAGATAGTATTCGATCTGTACATCACATGGATGAATAAAAGTGGTGTAACATAAGAAATATTAGATTCCAAGATTTTGTGTTGCTAATTATATTTTTAGTTCTCATAGACATAATACTTGTTAAATATGTATTAGCTTCCTTTACCTTATAGTTTCATCTATTCGTTATTGCAATCTGACAAATTTAAAAAAATTATTGATGCTATCATGTAGGATATGGCCTCCTATATTAGTCTTTCATGTACAAATTGTTACTATATGTGGTTCTCATAGAGAAGTTATGATTATAGTTTCTATATACTTGGTCTCATCCATTATTTGATGCAACTCTTCTAACTTAGTACTAGTCATAAGAATTCTATAGAATGTGCTTTTAGGTTTCCAAAAAACCAAAATTTCATGGGCAAAGTTTAGTTTTTTCACAATTAAAATTATTAAAGATTCAACTCATTTATTGTGAGAAATTCTTATTAATAAGGCTCTACCTTCCTTAATAGAAAAAACACCAATACTCCCTAATTTGATATTAATATGATTTAGCTTTGTAAATAGGGGCACAACCCATGATTGTATGTAATTGGAGTCACCATCATTGTTGTCTTTAGGAATAAGAAACTTTGATAGATTTTTTGTGCTTTTCCTTCTTGACATTTATAATTGTAACTCAAGAATTATTTTCCCTTTCCCTAAGCTCAAATAGTGCATTCATTTTTCAGTAATGGATAGTTTCATTAGCTGATCTAGTACACATAATTGTAAAAGCCTAAACAAGGCACTTGTTCTACACTAGTATAATTCTCCATGTTGTCAAAAATTAAGAAAAAATTAATAAAAACATGAAAAAATACAATGTTAAACTAATAAAAATTTCTACATCCACCCAAATTGAATGTCACACTCAAACTATTTGCCATTGTTTGGACTATACCAATGGGTAGCGGCTTCCAAATTTGCAGAGAATTAAACTTAAATTATTTTTCAAAAGTATTTCAAATTTCTACCATTACATATCAATATTGGTCTCCATTATCTACTCATGTGGATGTCTATGAAATAGACCCTAACTCTTCTAAAGACCGACTAAGTACTTCCTAATTCTTTCTCTACCAGTCTAAACTGACTGTTACTAACTAAAACAAGTAATTTTTTGTCAAGTTGATAACAAAAGTTTTCAAATCAACATCACACCATTCCAAGCCATCTAAAAAAATTCTAAAAGGTTTTAGTACAACCTTTAAAACCAAACTAACTCATAAACACTTATTACTAACCCCTACTAACTCTAATTAAGCTTTAAAAGGCTCAAATGGCCAATATAGGCATTTTAAAACTTTGTTCACTCTTAGTGATTTTAACACCACTTAGAGGCTTTAATATACTTATTACATCATTTAAGACCATTATTGACCATTTCCCAATCCCCAAACCTAGGAGAAAACCATAATACCTTCCTAGTGACCCCCAGGTACCTTAACATTGCCATTAGGCATACATTTAGGATTATGATTACAATAAGATCAATTTTAAATCATAATAGTAACAATGACCATGAAAATTCTCATTAAAAGTTTTAATGACCTTAGAAGGCCATTTTTTTTCAATTCCACCTAATGATCAATCTATGATCTTGGTGTTATTCCTAACTCTTGCTTGTGGGTTTAGTGCTCCTGCACTAATTTTGCACATTCTTAGGATTTTATACTTTTTTATACCCTTACAAGAAAATAATACTTTCTAAGATATCTAGTAGAAATTTTTCTTACAATTCATGATGTTTCTATTATATGTAATACTTAGTTGATTTGAGCATTATACACTAATGACTGGCTGACTTCAAGAAAAAATGTGTTAAATGTTTATAGTCAATTCCTTTTCTTATAATATTTTAAATACTACTATTTATACCTATTTTAACTATTTTAACACTTCTTTTTTTATCAATTCTTCTCAACTAAAGTATAATACTTGTGTAGTTTCCTTATTTTACTTTTTATGTTTTTTGATATTAATGCCATTTCTTTCATTTTAATCTAAAGTAAAGAATGTAGCCTGGATTTCAATTTTATTAATGTAATCAATATTTCCTAACATTTGGAACTTTGAGTTTTTCTATTTTAGATGGGCAAGAGCTTGGTTGATTCATTTCCACCTTGATGTCCATATAAATTAGGGATTGGTGACAATTTTTCTTGTACAGAATGGCCAAGAAAACTGATAAGCATAGAATCCATCCTCTAGATTTTCCTAGATGCTGATACGATTCTAAAATAATATCCATTATGAATCATATATATTCTTCTCATTTTAGGATGTTATTTGATGTGATTTACCATAAATTGGATTGTCACAGTTGATGCCCTAATAAAAATTGACTATGAACACATTAAGATCATTTAATTTGATTTAAATAACTAGTGCAGATCTTAAATGATATTGGGATGATGAAGATCGATAAAATATTAAAAATACTATATGGTTGTTTTGGGTGTAGAGTATTTTGTAATCTCATTTGTAAGATGACATGAACTGTGTAGAGAAATAATTAAGTCTCTTCAACCAGCTTGGAAAAGAGTCCAAAGATATTTTGATGCTATTAGAATTAAATTTAACATGACATTTGGTAGAGAAACTTTCATAAGAATGATTTCTATGTGACTAAGAGCTTACAAAGTGCTTCACCAAAACCTAACTCATCTTTTCTTTCACAAGTTCTTTATTTATTTACTATAAATAAATATTGTAGTTGATAAAAATGTAAAAGGTGAAATCCTATTTCAAGAAGGCTAGAAAAAATACAAATTGCTTTGTCTCTTTTCCCAAAACAATTTTGGAGGGTCAATTTTCATATTAGTCCTTTTAGTATTTCATTCAAAATTTAGATCTAGTAAAAATAATGTTGTAAATTTTTTCTTTTCCAATCTTAAAGACCTAGATAGTGAGCTTGAAAATTATAGGCATAAAATCATAGAGACCATAAACCAAGTAGTCTTCTTAGAGTAGGAAAGAGTTATCCAATTGTAATGGGACTTGGAGGAGCTTTGTACAAAAGTCTTGGAGAAAGAAGAGAAGTAAAAAATAGATTAGGTATAGGACTTATTTGGATGTTATTATCTTCAGTACAAAAATCTAGGATAAGAGTAGTCTTATTCAATTATCTAAACCAATAGTAAAGATGCTTAGATGTCTTAAAATTCCCAAGGCACAATGTTTATTGGTGTAATTATATAAGTTTTTTAACCTAATGTACTTTCAATCATATTCACAAGGAAATTTAGAGGTTTTTGATGGAGCTAACAATGACATGGCATCTTATTGTATTAGAAGTTGTTACAATTTATTTTGTTCTTTTTCTAGTAAAAATATTTGCAAGTTCTAATAACAAGAACCATCTTCCTCTAGGCCCAACTGGTCTTCCCTTAATTGGGAACTTTCGTATTCTTCTCTATAGTAAAAGGAAAATTCATCATATCTTAGCTTCTCTTCCTAAAAGCTATGGGCTACTTATGCATGTCAAATTTGGTAGCCACCCTATTTTGATAATAAGCTCTGCAGAGTTAGTGAGAGAGTGTCTCATAGTGAATGACAAGGCTTTGGGATTGAAGCCTCAACTTTCACAAGGAGAAAATTTGAGGTATAATTATTCAATGGTTTCTTGGGCTACATATTTCCCCTTCTAGATAATTTCTTCAAAGATTTTTTTTCTTGAGCTTCTCTCTCCCAAGAGAATCGAATATTGTGCTTCCAAGAGATCCCAAAAACTTTGCAAAGGAGTTACTTCTCTATTTGAGAAGGCTCAACTGCTAAATAGTGTTAACATGAACATGTTCTTCTCCTTCTTCAACTTCAAGATGCTCATGTCTATGATTATTAATGAGAATTATTTTGGAGAGAAGTTAGTGGTCTTAGAGGTGATAATTTCCAAGGAGATTGAGGAGGATTTTGTGTATCATGGGTGTATTAATATTGGGGATTATACTCCCTAGTTCAAGTTGCTTGATTTGCAAGGGTATGAGAGGGTAGTGATAAAGGTACAATCACATTTGGACTTATATAAGTAGAGAATGTTAGAGAACCTCTTCTATCTATAGCCACTTGTAGTGCCATCAATATATCTCTGTAAAATCTCATCTCAAGCTAGTGGTAGACCAACTAAAGGCCTGAAGATAAATATCCAAACTAATCACTAACCAAGCTCTCATCCATGATTACTTTGGATATTCATCTTCCACTAATTTCTTTTTAAATCATCTTGGTCAAAATTTTGAGCAATTCATTGGTTGTGGGTTTGGCATGCTGGTTGATGAAGGGCTAGTGTTGGTCAAACTTTCAAATAATTTTTAGTGGACATTTCAACCAATATTGGTCAAAATGTCAACCAATGGTCCTCACAATAATAGAATCAATTTTTGACCAAATGCTTGGTTGATCTTTTGACACATACAAGTTGTTGGTGTAAATCAACATTTACTTATTACACTTTACTTAAGTTTACTTAGGTTAATACATTATTTTATTATTTTGCATTATTTTATTATTTCTTAGGTGAGAAATTAGGAGTTTTCCTACTCTTATGAGTTGTCATGTAGACAACACTGGAGTTTGCATCACGAACTAAGTTGTCATGTAGGCAACACAGTTATTCACACTCCTAATTTAGCACATGGTGTCTACAACATTATTTTGGATGCTACACCATTGTAGGCTTATCTTTTCAACATCACACTTACTCTTGTTCCTAATGGAGGATAACTTATATCTAGTGGACATGTGCCTGGTTGCATGACTTATCACGTTGCTAATTCCTATGCATTCTAGAAGCATTCCAAAGGCCTTTATATATAGGCACTTCTGGTGTAATTTTATCCATATTGAATGAATATTATCATCATTTTGATCATACTCTCTTTGGTCTAATATTGTGCTTTTGTTTCAATTACTTGGTCTTGGGTGAATTTTTCCCTAAGGAAATTTCCTATCTGGTATCAGAGCCGAGGGAGATTCTCTTCACATAGTTGTTTGAGACCATTCTTGCTTTAGCACCTCAACCCAAATCCAGAGAATTTGTAGAAATAGGGAGCTTCTAGAGCCAAATTAAACCTTTCCATTATGTCCATAATGTTGATTTGATGATAATTGGCTATGAGTTTGTCTATGCTAGGACAAATTCGATATTGAGACAAATTTTTTGTGCAAACTAGCATCCAAAGGCCCAATTTGTAAACTGGGTATGGTAATTTATTTTTATTTGCAAATTTTTTATTTAGATCTAAAATTTTAGCCTCTACAATTATTATTCAATTTTTTTTTTAAATTTTTTTTTAGCTATATAGGCCCCTATAGAGAAATGATTTTTGCAGGAACCGGGCAATGACACCCTGGCTCCCACAAGGAATATTTCCTATGAGTTTGTAATATTCTAGTTATATTTGGCAAGCATATTTCAACATTTCATGACATTTATTTTTGTCTAATTTTGTACTAGTGGAGGGCATCATACTTACTGGCAACAAATTCTTGCATCACCCCACAACCGGCAGCAAGCAACAACCCAGTGGGCTTTATTTATTTGTTACCATGGGTTCATATCTTTTATTTCAATTTACAATCCAACCTCCCATGAATGTGGGATGAGAACAATCCTTTTAGTCTACTGCTAAATCTTTTTTGGGCCCCATCACTATAAACCCTGGTGACGTGCATATTCATCAGCACCGAGAAGTGTTTTTCTGACTCCTATGATATATTCCCAACCTTTGAAACCTACTCCTACTGATATAACTATTCTAGTTACCACAACATATTTTGCACTAGAATATTCTCTATTTTGTGCTATCGTTAATCTCCACTACCTTTGACATGTGGTGTTTGAAGACCATACCACATAGGTGCACAGTGAATAAACCTTCACTAGACACATGGCAAACCTGCCACATCATAGAAAAGTTAGCACCCCGATTGTATTGCTAGTAGATCCATACATTGACATATAGGTAGAAAATGCCATCATTTGTATAGGGTTGTACAACCTGACATCATCTTGATGTCATGCTAATGTCATCATAGGGCACAAGTTCACTAATGTCATAAAGTTCACAACTCTAAATTTGATGATCATTTGACCATCATCTAGGGGGAAAATGGAATTGTTGTCATGGTTGTATGACCATCAAATTTAACCCCATATTTTTTTGATTCAACCCCTCTCCAGATTGATTTTTGATTTGACAATTTGACTTTGGGGGGCCATATCTCAGTCATCCGAAATCCAAATCAGGTGCATTTTTTTATTTTGGTTAAAATTTCCTAAAAATTTTAGTGGTGTAGCTCTTTTCTAGTTTTGGTGCATGGATTTTTCAAAAATTGTATCTTTTGGCAACTGTACCTATCCAATCCTATATTTTGCAACTTCAAATGCTTTGTACGGGCTCATCTAGACACAAAAATAAGTTCCATTTTTTAAAAAAGTGCATTATTTTTCATCTACTTTCTAGATCTACAATCAAATTATAGGGTTGTGTGGATAAAAGTATCACTTTCAGAATTAGGTCCTTTTTTGCATTATAATACTTTGATATATCTTCAGAATTGTTGTATATCTAAGATACATTATAATATCCTAGTTTTGAACTCCATAAGGAGGTTGTATAAAGGAAAAAATAGAAGTTCACTAAGGCCAAATTCGCAAGAAGCCATTGTAAATGCACTAAATATAAAGTGCCAAAAGCATCTTTTTGGGGGGGGGGTTTCTTGATTGAGTGAAAAGGGTGGGTGTTCTTGGTGTTGTGTTCCTTTTTTTCTACTATTCTTTCATTTTCTACAACATGGGACATTTTAAGTTTCCAAAACTAACTCCACATAACTATGCTACATGGTCCATTAAAATGTGGTCTCATTTAATGCATAAGGGAGTTTCTCAATATGTAGATGGTACCCTTCCTAAACCAACAAGTGATCAAGTATCTACCATTGAAATCACTGATTGGTAGATAATGGATAGGAGAGCCCTAGGTGATATTTGTTTCAGGGTTGAAGACAAGATCATATATTAGATTCATAAGTCTCATACATCTTAGGAAGCTTGGGATACCCTCCAAAACCTATATGGTAAAGTGTATAAGGAAGATGTTTTCAAAATTGAAGATGAGCTTGTATCCTTAGGTCTAAAGGCATTTGATTATATATAGGATTTTATCATAAAGGTGAATGAATTAAGAAAAAAGCTTGATGATTATGGGAATTCTATTAAAGATGATAGGTTAATTTGTCTCATTCATAATAAGCTAACATCTAAGTACTTCACATTTGTTTCTACTTATAACACCTCAAAGATTACATTAGGGTTTTCCTATCAAACAGTCTCTTTTGATCATTATCCTAAACTATTGGATAAAGAAGAAAAGAAATTGAAATCAATGGTGATTCTCAATTTACCTAAGTCTAAGGCATTGGTGACCAATAATGAGGGTTATCAAATTTTAGCTGGTCAATCTTCAAATAAAGGAATGGGCAAGAATAGGAAGTGGAAGAATAACAAATCAGAGGATGTAGAAAATATAATAGCACAATGAAATCAACAAGGAAATTCCTCCTTGAATTCAAAAAACGAGGGAGACAATAATAAGGACAAGAAAAAGTATTCTTATTGCAAGAAATTGGGTCATGAAGAACACGAGTGTTATCATAAAAAGATTGATGAGTTAATGAACATCATCAAGAAACATAATGTTGCACTACCTAATGATTACAAGCAAAAAGGATCTTCTTCAAATTTAGAGGGAAAAGGGAAAGCACTCATGGAAAATTAAAATTCTTCAATGGATTCTTGACTCAAGTGCCTCATATTACATGGGTTCTTCAAAAGGAGTTTTTTCTTCATTAAAGTAGTCGAATGTACCACACATCTTTGTAGGAGATGATACAAAAATGGAAGTTGAAGTGAAAGGAAATGTGGAAATGGAAAATGGAGAGTACAAAGATGTTCTCTACGTTCCTAACCTATGTTTAAATCTCCTCTCAATTTACCAAATCACTCACCTTGGAGATGGTCACAAAGTTGAGTTCCTTCCTAACTCAGTAAAGATGCACAATCTAAAAGATGATTCATTGGTTGTAGTGGGGAAAATTAATCATGACAAAATGTTGTATTCTTTCTCCCACTTTGTGCCCAAGTTTCATTCACAAGACTTTTTGACTCAATCCAATTGACAATCTAAATTATGGTAAGAGCGGTATGGTCATCTTGCCTTTCGCTACCTTCAACAAATTTTCTCAAACAAAATGCTCAAAGGTCTACCTACAATCAACTTTTCCTAGGGTTAATGTTGAACATGTTTAGTGGATATGCATCAAGCAGAGAAGTTACATCAAGGGAAGTCTTCAAGAGTGCTAGTGGTTCTTCAATTGGTTCACATGGTACTCGCAGGTCCCTTTGCAGTGACATTAGTTAGCTAGGGTTGCTACATACTTACTTTCATTGATGACATTTCATAGTACACTTAGGTCTACTTTCTTCATCATAAGAATGAAGTGTTGGATAAGTTTCTAGTCTTCAATACTCATGTTGAACAAAAGTCAAGGAAATTCATCAAGGTTCTAAGGATGGACAATGAATACAAATATGTGAACAAAAGACTAAAAGACTTTTTCAAACTTGAGGGTATTGATCTTCAGAATTCACCAGCATTCAGTCCACACAAGAAAAATGTTGCAACACTAAGGATATAAACTCTTAAGTCCATGGAAAGTTGCATGATATAAGACAAGTCTCTAGATCCATCACTTGAGGTCGAAGCAATCAATAGTGCCAATCACATACTTAACAGGTCTCCTCATCCTGCCTTAGATGGCAAGACTCCTTTTGAGGCATGGTGTGGTAGAAAATCAATTGTGAGTCACTTCAAAGTCTTTGGTTTTCTAGCATGGGAAAACATATTTTCCAAGGGATGCAAGGGACCTCCACCTAGGCCTTGTACTTTCATCAGATATGAAGATGGTTTTAAGGCATACGAACTTATGGATCTTGAGACACATGAGATATTTGTGGAGAAGGATGTACACTTTGAGGAAAGTTCACCCAACTTATGTTGTAATCCTCAACACACATCATACATTCTGGAAACTGATAGTGACACTAGTGATAGTGCTTCAATAGATTCAGATACATGGGGTTCTATCAACAGTTCTAGTAAGAGGTCATGACATCAACACATTCCACATGCATATCACTGTACACCTAGTCTTCTAGCTCTAGCATTAGAGGATGACTACATAGCAGATATTTTAGATTTATTTGTGGAGTCATACATAGTAGATTTTGGGGACATCATTGATCATATACATCTTCTCTTTGATGGAGAAGATTATTCTTTAGTTTTTGCGAGGGCGCAATTTGACCCTTATGTCCATTCTCTACATGATAAATCTTTACAAGTTGATGTGATTGTGGATACTTATGTACAATAGTTGTAGGAGGTCTCTTTAACATTTGAGGAGATAGTAGATTCTTTGAGACAAGTTCTACATTCATCCTTGACAGGGACAATTGAGCAGGTTTCAAAGGCATGATTGATCATAGAGATTCTTTCTACACACAGGGGAAACATATCTTATGTACCTATGGTATTGTTTCTTCCAAAGGGGAGGAACAATATTCAACATTCCTGGATGAACTTCTAATTTGGAGTAGCTATCACTGATTGACATTCTTCATTTGTGGGGGGCGGGGAGACTACCTTGTCTCTCTTCTTCTTCTCTCTTATGGGGAATACCTTTTCCTTTTTTGGGATAGTGTTCTTTTGACATTTCTCTATTGTATATACTTGATGTATGAGGTAATGTGGGAGACTTGATTACTCCATCCATCCATGCATCTAGTTTTTTTATCTCTCTTTTTGGGGGAGTGTTTTTCCCATGAGGTTTTCCCTCTTTCTCCACTTTATGAGATATTGGATTGCATTATGCACATGGGTACCTAAAATGGCCTAGTAGCCAGGACCCATTATACATTTCATACTATCCTTCGTAAGCTTAAGTGTATTCCCCTAAGTTGTAGTTAAAGGGGGTTGTTTTTGTAAATAAGTATTTACAGTTTATTACACTTTACTTAAGTTTACTTAGGCTAATGCACTATTTTATTATTTCTTAGGTGAGACACTTAGGAGTTTGCATACTCTTATGAGTTGTCATGTTGACAATGCTGTAGTAAGCAACTCTAATTCAGCACATGGTGTCTGCAACACTAGAGTTTTCATCAATAATTGAGTTGTCACATAGACAACATAGTTATTTGCATTCCTAATTTAGCACATGGTGTCTACAACATTATTTTTCATGCTACACCATTGTAGGCTTATCCTCTCATCACCGCACTTACTCATGTGCTTAATAGAGGAAAACCCATATCTAGTGGGCATGTGCCTAGTTGCATGACTTATCATGTTGCTGATTCCTATGCATTCTAGAAGTATTCTAGATTCCTTTATATATAGGCACTCCTAATGTACTTTTATCCATATTGAATGAATATTATTTTCATTCTAATCATACTCTCTTTGGTCTACTATTGTGGTTGTGTTTGAGTTCCTTAGTCTTGGGTGAATTTTTCCCTAAGGAAAATTCTTACACAAGAATTGCTTAAAATCTTGATGACAAAAATACTAACACAACAATTGGTAGAAAATTCAGCCAACATGTGTCAAAAATTTGACTAATATTTGCCAAAAAATGAGTCAAAATGTACTAGTGTGGGATCATAAATGTTTTGACATCACCAGACAATTTACTAGTAACCCACATGGGCTCTCAAAAGACATTGTATAAATTAATCTATCACCAAACTATTGGTTCACCATGTGAATTCATAGTTGAAAGAACACTCCTAAATAGACCTAGTCAAAACTACTCTAGACATATCATCTATGGGGTTTAAGATCCTATCCATCTTTCATGTTTGAAATTTCCCCTAAAGTCCATAGTGTAGACATCTTGATTGTAAAATAAAGATATAGTTGACACCACTCTAGACTCCTACACACACTCAAACTAGACACATTAAAAAGAGACCTATTAACAACAACTGGAAAGATACAAAAGAGGTTAAGCCTTCTCATGGTGATGCTAGGATTTTTTTTTTTTTTTTACAACTATTATGTATGAGGTTGTCTCTTGATCCTAATCTGCTTATGTTAACATTTCTAATTAAATTTATCCTTCCTACTAAATAGAAAAATAATTAACTATCATAAGCTTAATATATTGTCGAAACTAGTTGTTATGAATAAAGGCGAAAGTAAAAACTAATTTATTGAGGATAAGATTTAGACATAGGTTAAAGTGTCCAAGTGATAGATGGTTTTCTATTACTTGATTAGTGAAGTCCTCTCCTTCTACACCTTTGATAGCTTGAAGATCTCCTCTATGTTTCCTTCCTAATATATATGCTAAAATCTAGTAACTTCAAATTAATCAATGAGGCTTAGTACATTCTCAAGCTTCAAGTTCATTATTCAATTTGGAGATTTTCCTTTTCTTAAATCACTAAGGATGATTTGAGAATCCCCTTCTACAATTAGTGTTGGAAATATAAGAGGAGTAAATATTGATGCTTGGAAAACATACAAGCACTTAGTTAATACTTGTAATTTGTTGTAACTCAATAAATACCTAACATGCAATTCTTATGATATTATATGTTATTATGCTTACTTAAATTAGTTGCATACACATGAAAGAAATAGCATGAACACAAGTGGCACAAAGATTTAATGTGGAAACCCAATTTTGAGAAAATAACCAATTACAATTTCACTCTTATGAAGTGATCTCTATTAGCAACCAACCCTATTAAAGGTTACAAAGCACACTATTAGGTGTGACCCTATTAGAGGATTTAATAACCCTTTTAGGAGTGGCCTTGTTAGAGGTCTTTAGACACTTTAATATAGAATGTCAACTTGTTAGAGGATTTACAAATATCTATTAAGCCAACTTTATTAAGAAATCTAGATCACTACTACAATGGTTAGAGAGTAACAATGACATAACCTAATTTTTGATGCAACTGAATGCTGGAATTAAAAATGGGAAACATATACTTTTTGGGGGGATGAATCAAAAGTTCAAACTTTAGCACTTAAAATCCTTTTACCATTCATTAGATGCATGTAATAAACTGAAATGAAATATAAAGAAAATGCATCAAATAAGCATACACACATTTGACACCTAATATGATTAACTAGAAACCCTATAAATGAGACGGTAAAACTAGGGTGGGAATGACAACCACAATTCTTCACTATTGCAACAAATAAGTGTCACCTATTAAGGTTACAAAATGTTGACAATGAAATATGATCTACCCTATTAAAGGCTTACAAGAGACTATTAAGTCCCACCCTGTTAAAAGATTTTAACACCCTATTAGAAGTATGCCTGATTAAAGGACATTAGAATATTCACTTGGAATTTCACCCTATTAAAGGATTTACAATGGTCTACTAGGACTACTTTGCCTAGGAGATTTAACTAAAATCACTTGTTAGGATGTTTTAACATAGATCTTGTGATTAGCTCTGATAGCTTAATTAAAGATCAAATTTGTACTATATCCTTCTTGATCCTATCTAATCTAATATGTCAATGCTATGTCTTCAATCCTCTATTTTGTAAACTAATTCTATAATTCTTTCACTCTACTAAGTCACCTTGAATGATCACTGATCAATTCAACCCTTTTCTTCCTTCTAATTTTCACCTACATTCCTCTCTTGATTATATGGCTTTGTCTTTCTTATAACAAAATTTTGTGGCTTAGGGTTATGTATGAATCTATGACTAAGATTCATTCTTTTTGTCATTTAACCTTTCTAATTTTTTGATTGGTTGCATGTTGATTTCATAGGGAACCCAAATAGATTCTTCCTTATCTTTAAATCTTCAAGATCTATCCATAAATTGGCAAAAAATGGTTTATATAGTTGTTTGTTTCATCAAAAACATCTATATGTAATCCATGTTACTTAGCACTTCATAATACTAATGCTCGACACATACTGTAGTTCTATTTTTAGCTCAACACCTAAATTGCTTGGCATCAACTACTTACCTAGCACTTGAATCACTCGTCATGGTCTATCTGATTGACCATTGAGTGACTTGGCACATGAGTGACTTGAAACTCATTGCAACTCGACATCTATACATATTATAATTAGGCATGTATTACTAGCTCAACATGACCTTAGTAAATATCTTAAGTGTGTTGATACTCAATTATCAAAACCAATCTAAGATCAACACTAAATTGCTGATGATAGATCTCAATTTTGGATTTTATACTTGATCCTTAGTGATCAAATTTATCTTTGTAACTCTGTACAAATATTCTTCTTATCCTTCTAGTTTTCTTCCTCTAAGCATCTTCTATTCTTCCATTCACTTCCACACATTCAATCCTCAACTTGACCTTAGACTTCAACCTTATGCATTGCCAACTTAGCTTGAATACATCTTAGAATAATTAATATTCATCACCTTAGTTGGCTATAACCAATAAAAAAATCTATTATACTAAATATGAAAAAATAATAATATCCTTCATTAGGTGACCCTTCTTGAGAGATAGTAACACAAAAATGATTTTCCTTTATTAACCAAGTGATCTCGGTTAATGTTCCATGTTTACAAAATTTCTTTGGTAACTGAGTGAGCTTAGTTAATATTGGTTCCATCCAATTTTTCTTTCATTGACTGAGTGAACTCAATTAATAGTTAATTTCTACAAATTTCTCTCTGATGCCCATGTAAAATTGGCAGTCACTATTCTCTAAACTTTGTAGACACTAAAATGCTTAGAAGACATAGGAAACTAGCTCAGTATAGGGTGACTGGAAAAGATATGACAGTTTGTGTAACATAAAAAATAATACACAACTAATCAATTTTTTTCATGAATCTCCTTCGTTGGCATTGATGGAAAAGAAACATGTCATAATACAATGGAATTTTAGAGAAAAAAATAGTAAGGAAAATATCCTTACTTTTATTCCAATTATCATCCATTAGAACTCTCTCTATCAGTTGGAACTCCCTCTACCTTCATTTTCTCCCTCTGTCAGCAAACTCCATCTTAAAAATCTTCTTCTAGTAGAAAATTTTTCTTCATTAATATTAGACCAAGTTCTTCTTCTTTGACATCTCTACAAATAAAATTTCTATGATATGACATAACTTCTCCCTCTTTAACATCTCATGCCAAAGGTAATTTTTAGTGAATATCAATGTACCTCATGTACTGATTCATATACACTTTATCCTTTCAATGCTTATCAACTGACTGATCTTCAACATGCTCTAGTTGATGCATCACTAAACTTCATTTAGTTAGCTTCTAAAAGGGGAATGGCTCCTAAATTAACTCTTAGATGGAAAATTGCATCCTTAGGTAATGGCTTAATGAATATGTCTACAATTTGTTCTTTAGTATTCACATATTCCAATCTTACCTCTTTATCTTGCACCAATTCTCTTAGAAAATGATATTTTATTGAAATGTGCTTGGTTTTCATATGCATCATAAGATTCTTTGATATATTAATTGCACTTGCATTATCTCAGAGCATAACCACTAGATCCTTGATCTCTACCTCCATACCTATCAATAGTTGCTTGAACCAAACACCATTGGAATAGTTAACTATTGCCACCACATACTTGGCCTCTATTGTAGATTGAGAAATGAAATAATGCTCATTAGTTATCCAAGACACTATTATTTTCTAAAGAAATAATGCTCCACCACTGGTGCTCTTCCTATCATGAACACTTCCTACCCAATCAACATCTAAGAAGGCCTTTAAATCCAAATTATCTCCTTTATTGTACCATAATACCAACTACCAACTACCATCATACCAAGTACCAATGCAATATTAGGCCTTGTATTCACTACATATTGTAGTTTTCCAATCATTGATCTATATGTGGTCTAATCTAGCTCCTTAAAATCATCATTTTGGAAAGTTTATGTCCAATAGACATATGTATTCAAAGTGGTCTTGAATCTTCCATTCTAAACTTCTTTAGTATCTCCTTGATATATTTGGATTGATTAATATAGATACCATCTTTGTTCTATTAAATATGTAATCCAACAAAGAATTTTATCTCTCCAAACATGGATATCTCAATTTTATTTTTTCATTTCTCTTGAAAAGGTTTTGCAAAAGTAATCATTTCTAGCAAACAATGTGTCTTCCACAAAGATTTCTACAAACACAATCTTTTTGTCTAGTCCTTCCTTAATATATACTCTACTATTATTATTCATTCTTTGAAAAAATATTTCTCAACTAGTTATGAAGTCTTTCATACAAAGCTCTAGGAGCTTGCTTGAGATCATACAGTGCTTTGTGCAATTTACAAACCATATTCCTTTTCCTATGATCTACAAAACCTTCAAGTTGTTCTATGTAAATTTCTTGTTCAAAAGTTCCTTTCAAGAATATAGATTTAACATCCATTTCGTAAACTTAAAATCCTCTATGTGCAGTATAAGAAAGTAGAGTTCCAATGCCTTATAATTTTTTAATAGGTGTAAAAGTTTCACCATAATCAATACTTTCTTCTCAACAATAACCTTTGCATACTAACCTCACTTTTTTTATGGAAATTTTGCCATCTTTAGTGAGCTTATTTTTGAAAACCCACTTTCTGCCAAATAAATTTTTATCCTTGGGTCTAGGGAAAAAAGTTTAGGTCTTATTCCTCTATATATTCTCTATCTCTTCATTCATATCTTCAATCAAACTTTCATTGTCCAATGATTCTTCCACTGATCTAGGTTCAAATTTAGTAAGTAACTATGTACATCTCAATTTGTTTCCCATCATTGTGTCATCTAACTTGTCTCCAATGATCTGATCGTGTCCATGGTACCTTCTAACATATCTTGCTAATGTAGGTACTTTTGATTTAGAAATTGTTCCACTAACCTTTCCATGATCTTCTATTTCAAGCTCTAGTCCATGAGACTATGAGTCGGGTTGCATTGGTTGCAACTCGAGAGGTGAAGTATCTTCACTTCCAATTATATTTGGTAATGTATCAAGTTAATTATAAAAAAACCTTGGATAATCCTTAGGTTCTTTTCTTCTTTCTTCTTCACTCTTTTCTACAAATTCATCAATTCTCACATGTGCACTTTCTATGATCTTATGAGTGGATAGATTCAAAAGTTTATATGATTTACTTCTCTTGTAGTATCCTAAGAATATACCTTCATAATATTTGACATAAAATTTACCTTTCCTATGTTAGCATGAATTTTGATGATACTACATTAAAGGAGTATCTTGAGCATTGAAGAGTATTGATATATTTCATGACTACATTTGTCATTGATGTCAACATAGAAGTAATTTTGTTAAGACTAGAAGAATAGTAGTTACTAATTTATTATGTGTAGGAGCTGAGGAAGTTTTAGATGATGTGCAAAGGATGATATTTTTGTGAGGCTTTCTAGATGACATGGTTCAAAGGAATAAGTTTGATTCAATGTTTTATGGAAGTTACACTTGTTTTAGTAGAAGTGGTGTACAAATAGAGGATTGGAAAATAGAGTTCTGTTGATTTATAGCTATCTTTCATCTGAGATGTAATCAAGGTAATGCACAATTAAAAATTATAGAGAATGATCATATGATGACACAAGCATGTCCACATGATGTGGTTTAACATGTGTAAAATTTTGTACAAACTATGAATTGATAGTGTTGTTGTAATTGTGAATTAAGTAATTTTCTTATTTTAATTAATTGGGAAAGTGTCAAGGTAGACTCAAGGAATTATTATGAAGATAAGGTATAAAGGAAAGGTTTTTTTCTTATTTTTAATGTATCTTGGATAAGAGGACCAAGTGAAAATCAAAGTATTAGTGCATAGCTTGAGAAGGAGAAGAACTAGTATGAGAACATGCATAGCTTCCTGAAAGCATGTAAGCGATCCAAGGGATCATTGGATACATAGTATGAGAACTAGTTACAAGATCTGAAGGAGCAAAATTTTAGTTAATAGGATAGAGATAGAGGAAGAAGTACATTTCAGTTCCATTATTCTATAAGGAATAATACAAAGATCATTTGGACAATGGGTTCTTTGTTCTTAATCTTGAAGATGTTTGGGTAGTGGGTCCAACTCTCTTCCACACCTCTTAATAGGGTTGGTACAACTCCTAAAAGGGTTGGAATGTCCTAACATGAATTCAAAGTCTCCTAACAGCGACTCATATGTACTAAATGTTGTAATAAACTCCTTCTAATAAGGAATATTTATAAATTTAGTACATCATCTTATGGGTACCATCCCCAATAGGGTTTTTCCTCTAATAAAATATTTTCCTAGTTAACATATTTGGTGTTAATTGTGCATGAGTATCTTGTTATTTTTTCAATTTATATTACTCAAATGGTTAATTTTTGTTAAGGTTAATGTTTGGGATGATAGTTGGATAACTAATTCAACCACCACCCTTACTAGTTAAATTAGTGGACCATATCTTCTAACAATTGGTATTAGAGCATTAGCTTAAAGATAAGGCTCAATAGTTTTGGGATATAAATGGTGAATATGTTTAGGAAAGATAATCTGAGATTAGTTGGGGTCAACTATGACAGTTGGAACTAGAGGATGAAGACTCGTCTGTTGTGCATGGGCCTAGGTTATTTGATCTTGACAAAGAGTGAGAAGACTATAATGGAAGAAGCAATCTTGAAGAGTGTGGTGAAGTAGAGAGAGATATATTCATGTGTAATATAAGAGTTAGAGAAGCCCTACTATTAACTCTTCTAGAGAATGAATACAATCAAGTAATGATATTTAAAACTTTTCATGAAATTTGGAAAGCATTACAAGTTATTTTTGTAGGTGATGAACATGCAAAAGGATGAAATTAAAAGATTTGATTTGTGTAGTATAAGATGCTAGGATGATGGAAGATGACTCCATTATAAATTATTTAGTAAGAATATCAGAAATTGTTTCAGGTATTTGATCTCTTGGTGGAGCTAAGCAAGACGATAAGGTTGTATGAAAGATCTTGAAAAGTCTATCACCACCATTCAAGAAAATATCTTAGATGATTCATCTAGTAATGCCTTGCAGAAAAGATTTCACAAAGGAAACTTCACTTTGAAGATTAGAATATAGAGAAATAGAAATGAGATAGTCTAGAGAATTAGCCAGAGTTGGGCCAACTTTTAGTGCTATGCACATTCAACCTAATCTGTCAAGAAGTACAAGTACAAGAGGAGATTTTCTAGTAGTAGATTTGAAGAAGAAAAGAAGATTGCAGAGGGAATAGCCCTTCTGGTAATAAGAGAGAATGATGATTAGAAAATTTTTAAATATTGGACTTCTGATAAATATGGTCATTATGCATCTAAGTGTCCCAAAAGAGAGAAAAAAATTATAGGAAAATCTAAGCCTAGAAAAGATAAGGATAGAAATTGTTTATATGCTAATGAGAATGAAGAATCTAATCAAAAAGATCAAAGTGGAAGTTATGATGAATTAGGATTTGTGGCTATTAAGGAAGATAACCTTGATAAAGAAATTAGAGAAGAAATATATCTAGTTATGCAAGTTAAGAAGAAATTAGAATGGATAATTAATAGTGGATGTTCACATCAAATGACTAATTATATGAAGAAATTTGTTAAGTCCAAAAATCACAATGGAGGTATTGTTAGAGTTGGTAACAATGTAGCCTGTCGTATTACAAGAATTGGATCTATTACTCTTCATTCTAAACTAACACTAATAATGTTTACTTTGTTGATGGCTTGAAACATAATTTATTGAGTCTTGGATAGTTGGTAGACAAAGAATTTTTGTTGCACTTTAGAGAGAAGACTTGCATTATAAAAGAAAAAGATGGTAAGCTGATTGGTACTAGAACCAGATCTAGAGGTAATGTATTTTAGTTGAATCCTACTAAAATAGCATGTTTGGTTGCATAGGTTGATAAAATCTAGTTATGGCAGAAAAGGTTCTGTTGTATAAACTTTGATTATATTGTGAAAGTTAGCAGTAGATTTGAAGTGAGAGATCTACCTAAGATTATTAAACCTATAAATATTGTCTACAATGAATGAATTTTGGCTAACTAGTAGAATGTGTCTTTCCCTAGCAAGAAGTTGTCTACTATAGAGAAATTGGAGATTTTTCACATAGATCTAAGTGGTCTTGAAAGAAGTAGAGGATTCTATGGTGAAATGTACTTTATGATTTTTGTTGATCATTTCACTCGGATAATCTGGGTAGCATTTCCTAAAGAGAAGTCTAAAGCTTTTAAGAAATTTAATATACTTAGGAATAGAGTTGAAAATTAATTTGATGTTAATATTAAGTGTTTAAGATTAGATAGAGAAGTGGAATTAACCTCTAGGTAATTAAATTTTTTTTTTGATGAGAATGGGAACAAAAGGCAATTATCTTCACCTAGATTGCTTAAATAGAATGAGATTTATAAAAGAAGGAAAAAGTTAGTAGCAAAAGCAGAAAGAGTACGATATTTGAGAATGATTTCTCAATGACATTTTGGAGAGAAGTAGTTAACATTGCATTGCATACTCTAAATAGAGTACAGATCAAGAAAGGCATGAGCGAGACACCTTATGAGTTATAGTTTGGTCACTCACCATAAGTTAAGTATTTTAGAATTTTTGGAGGTAAGTGTTACATAAAGAGAGATGATAAAATTGGTAAGATCAATCCTTTAAGTAATGAAGGTATGTTTCTTGGTTATTCATTGAAAAGAAAATCATATAGATGTTTTGACTGTAGAACTAAGACAATAGTTGAGTGCTCAAATGTAAGGATTGATAAAAAAAATTGGTACTAAAAAGAAAATGGTAGATTATAATTTTGATGACAAAGGGAATAATTATAGAATTGTTAGACAAAATGTTGAAATTCTTTTCAAGACTAATGGTGATTTGCAAAATGAAGTATCTATTGAGAAAAGAGAATATTAGAGATTTGAACCTAGCAAAGAGATTAGAATTGATATGTCAACTCCTACTTTTAGTAGAAACATAACAAAGAATCACCCTCTTGATTAAATAATTGGGAGCAAGGATAAAGGTGTCATGACAAGAAATAGAGTAAATGAGAAATTGTTTCTAATAGCTCAAGTAAAACCTAGGAACACAAATGAAGTAGGTAAGGATGATCACTAGTTGCAAGCTATGAAAGAAAAACTATATTAGATTGTGAAGAATGAAACATGGGAATTATTCTATTTAACTAAAGAGAACAATGTGATAGGAACCAAATGGGTATTCATAAATAAGATGAATGAGCAAGCAAAAGTTGTGAGAAATAAGGGAAAACATTTTTGCAAAGGTTATACATGGAAAGAAGGGATTATAAAGAAACTTATATGTGCATGGAAAGAATGGAAGTAGTAGGGATGTTCTTGGGTTACATAGCAAGCAATAATTTCAAGGTTTATCAAATGGATGTCAAGTGAGCTTTTCTTAATGGAGACCTTAAAGAAGAAGTCTATATTGAGAAACCTAATTGATTCCCTTTGATAGAAGACAAAGACTTTGTATGCAAACTAAAGAGAGTACTATATAGTCTAAAGAAAGCACCTAGAACTCAGTATGAAAGGTTGGACATGTATTTATTAAAGGTATATTAGATGGTAACTTATATTTGAGGAAAAATTATGATGGTCTCTTTATCATTGTAATATTTGTGGATGACATAATATTTGGAGGAAATAATGAAAAAAGTATTAATATTATTGAAGAGATGAAAAATGAATTTGAAATGAGCATGATAGGAGAAATGATTTTTTTCTAAGGATTATAGATTGCATAGAATAAAGATGGGATATTTACTTCAAAAACTAAGTATCTAAATGATTTATTTAAAAGATTTGGTTTGGAGAATTCCAAACCTATTGATACACCCATGATAACTGGTCACAAGTTATCCAGTAAGGATGAGACACCTATAATTGGTTAGATGAAGTATATATCTATGATTGGAGGATTGCAATATCTAACTCACACTAGACAAAATATAGAAAATGTAGTCAAGCTTGTGGAAAGATTCAAAGTTGATCCAAAAGAGTATCATTATGAAACATTAAATAGGATATTCAAATATTTGAAGTGTACATATAACCATGGAATATGGTATAATTGATCAAGTGATTTCAACTTGTGCACATATACTAATGTAGGTTGGGCAGCAATATAGATGACAAAAAGAGCACTAGTGGTGGAGCATTCTTTCTTGGTGGAAGATTGGTTTCTTGGTTGAGCAAGAAATGGGACTATATATCTTATAGTATAGTTGAGGCAAAGTATGTTGCAACAATAAATAGCTATAATCAAGTTATGTGGATAATACAAGTATTGAAGGATATTGGAATCGAGTTTACAGAACCTGTTATCATTTACTATGATTACACAAGTATAGTATGTATGTCTAAGAATCTAGTATTGCATTCTAAGGAAAAAAATATATCCATAAAATATCATATTTTAAGAGACAAGGCATTAGAGAAAAAGATAAGGCTGGAGTATGTAAACGCTAAAGATCAAATTGCAAATATATTTATGAAGCCTTTTCCTAAAGATATTTTTGAGTACCTAAGAGGTATGCTAGGGTTTATGTCCCTACCTACTTTAGAGTAGTTGATGGAAGGAGTGCATCAGTCTAGTGGTACAAAGCACTATGATTAGATTGGACTAAATTTTGATGCTTTTCACATGTAAGAGTATGTGATATGTACTATGCCATAGAGGACTCTAGGTATTTGGTACTGAATATTGTCTTTGAACACTTGAGCTAGTTCATGATTTAAGCTGATAATTAGAATGTGGTATGTGAAAATTGGTAGCAATTGGTATTTTGATTGACATGTTTGACATTGATGTCAATGGGGGAGAGAATGTACATGAAAAAAATTGAATGAATGTACAAATAAAGAGAAGAACCTATTGACATGGAAATGGGGTAGAGTTATCTCTTTAGGGAGATTTAGAAAGATTCATGTTAGTGCACAAAAGGATTTGTAATTGCATAGATGTAGCTAGAGAGTATTGGAAGTTTTTTATTGTGAAAAATGAATGATGATCCTAAAGGAAGAAGAAGAAAAATATAACATTCTAGAAAGATCTTAGATTGATGGAGAGGATTTGAGAAGAAGATAGAAGAAGAGTATTCTTTGGTATTCTTGAAACTTAGATGTTTTTCATCTATGTTGCTAACAATGTCAAAGGGGGGGATAATTAGAATGAATGGTGATGATAGTATAATGGGGGAGTATCCTAAGCATTGAAGAGTATTGATATGATGCATTCATGATTGAATTCATCATTGATGTCAATATAGTAGTTATTGTGGTAATACTGGAAGAATACTGGTCGCTAATATTGGTATGCACTAGAGTTAAGGAAGTTTTAGATGATGCAGAGTGGAGAATATGTTCCTAAGGTTGTTCATATGATGTATTTTAAAGGAACAAATCTAATTTTATGTTTTATGAAAGTTAAAAATATTTTACTAGAAGTAGTATAGAAACAAACCATTGGAAAATAGAGTTTTGATGATCTATCACTATCTTTCATTTGAGATGTAATGAAGGTGACGCATAGTTAATAGTAATAGACTATGAGCATGTGTGCATGATCTAGTTTCACACATGTAAATTCTTGTATAGAATATGAGCTGATCATGTTGTAATTATGAATTAAGTAACTATCTTATATTAATTAATCAAGAAAGCCTAAAGGCTAACTCAAGTAATTATTATGAAGATAAGGTATAAAGGAAATTTATTTTCCTTATTTTTAATGTATCTTGGATAAGAGAATGAAGTGTAATGTGAAGTATTAGTGCATATCTCAAGAAGGAGTAGAATTCTTATTGAATGCATGTAAGAGATCCAAGGGATCATTGAATGCACAATATGAGGTATGGTTATAAGATCTAAAGGAGAAAAAATATGGTTGATAGGATAGAGATAGAAGAAGAAGTACATTTTAATTCTACTATTCTACAAGGAGTAATACAGATATCATTTGAAAAATGGGTTCTTTCATCTTAACATTGAAGCTATTTGGGCAGTGGGTTTAGTTGTCTTCCATAACTCTTAATAGGTGTGGTGCAACTCCTAACAAGGTTGGAATCTCCTAATAGGGATTCAAACTCTCCTAATAGGTACTCATATGTACTTAATGTTGTACTAGACTCCTAACAAGGTCTATCCTCTAACATGGAATATTTATATTAGTACATCATCTTGTGGGTACCACCCCCAACAAGGTTTTCCCTCTGACTAAGGGTTTCCCTAGTTAACATATCAGGTGTTAATTGTATATGAGTATCTTTTTGTATTTTCATTTTGTATTACTTACATGGTTAAGTTTATTTGAGGTTAATGTTATGAATGATACTTGGATAACTCATTCCCCCCCCCTTTCAATTATATTAGTGAACTATATATTATAACTTCCTAGTCTCTTTCAGAATATAACATTTAGTACCAAATACTTTCAAGTAACTTACATTATATTTGTACTCATACCATACTTCATAAGGAGTTTTATTTGAGTCTTTCTCAAGCTATACTCTATTTAAGGTATGTACTACAATACTGATTGGTTTCTTCTAGTACTTGATTGCAATAATCTTTTCTATGATCAAAGTTCTTTTATAATCCATGATAGATCTATTCCTTCTTTCAACTATACCATTCTATTGAGGTGCACCAGGGGTTGATACTTATCTTTTTTTTACTATTTTTAGTGCATAATTCATTGAATTCATTAGAGATGTATTCACCACCTCTATCTAACCTAAAAGACTTCAACTTCTTTCTAGTTTCCTTTTCTACTCTTTCCAAATACCACTTAAACTTTTGAGATTCTTATGACTTCTACTTCAAATACATTACAATCATCATTCTATAATAATCATCAAAAATAATAATAAAATACTTATCTCCACTATAGATCTCTATTCCAATTTTTCCACATAAGTCTATATGAACCAACTCCAAGACTTCTTCAAAATGATAGTTTTTTCTTTTAAAACTTGTCTTGCCCATCTTACCGAAGTGACAGTTTTTGCATAGGCCCATATCAGGTCTCCTTAGACTAAGAATAACCTCTTAGCCTCTTGTTTTTTATTATCTTGATTATATTATCAAAAGTTCACATGACATAACCTTTTATACCATAAGCACCTTTCTTCTACTTGAGAAATGAAACATGAACTTTTAGTGAGATTTAGGAAGAATAGATTACTCTTGGTTTGTTTACCAGAACCAACTAGATTTCCTTTTCAATCTAGCAACTTAGCCTTTCCATTCATCAATTCTACCTTAAATCTAATTTTATTCAACTATGCCATACTTAGTAGATTATGCTTTAGACATTCAACCCAATAAGCATTATCACATCTAAGTTCATTGCTTAGTGAGATTCAATCTTTTTCCTCTCTACAACATGGTTCATTGTTTCCAAATATCACACTTCCACCATCATAATGTTCCATATGTTCAAACTTTGTTTTGTCACCAGTCATATGATGTAAGTAGCGACTATCAATAATCAATGTATCATTTTTGCTAACATTAGAGATAAGTTCCATTTTATCTCTTCCCTCATAAGATTCATGTTT
This sequence comes from Cupressus sempervirens, assembly GCA_028749045.1. Classification (NCBI taxonomy): domain Eukaryota; kingdom Viridiplantae; phylum Streptophyta; class Pinopsida; order Cupressales; family Cupressaceae; genus Cupressus; species Cupressus sempervirens. Next base: position 12,923,039 of record CM053786.1, read on the forward strand.
TAAAGCAATATAGATCATTTCATCATCTTCACTACTATTAATAATCCATGTATCATTTTTGAAAATTTGAAAGATAAATTCCATTTTATCGCCTTCATCATAAGATTCATCTTGTAAAACAACATAGATCATTTCATCATTTTCACTACTATTCAAATCTTTAGCCATAAACCAAAATTTCTTATCTTTTTCCTTGTAGTACTTGAAGTTCTTGAAATCCTTCTCACCTTTGTATTTGTTGTGTTTCTTTTCATATTTGTCTTCTCTATTTAGACATCTTGTAGTAAGGTGTCCAACTTCTTCACCAAAGAAACAAATCAAGAAAATTTTGCCTTTATACTTTCCTTTTCATTTGGGATACCTTCTTGCAAGAAATGCTCCAATGGCTTCAAGATCACTATAAGAACTATCCTCCTCTTCACTTTTAGATTTTTTTATCTTAGACAATTTATCTTTCTTCTTGAGTAATACCTTGGCTTCAAATGTAGAATCAAGATTGCTAGAACTAGGAGTATAAATATCATAGTTATCTAGTTCAAATGAAGTCAATCTTCCAATTAGATAATCCAAATTTATGTTGTAATTTGGATCACATGTCATTTCTTTAATTGAAAACACTATGATTGCATAGATATGAAGAAAAGTTCTGAGTACCTTTCTTACCATTGTGACATCTTCAATTGTTCCTCCAAACGATTTGGTAGCATTGACACTGGCTTTGATTCTTTCAACATATTTTGCAATGTTTTCATTTTCTCTCATCTTTATCTGATCAAAGTGACCTCTCAAGCTTTCTTCCTTGGTTCTTTTCACATTATCATCACTTCCATAGATATTCTTTAGTTTGGTCAACATGTCATAAGTAGTAGCACATCCTTTGACTTCATCAAATTTGGCATAGTTAAGAGATGATGCTATAATGTTATGATTTTTCATTTTAGCAATCTCTTCCATAGTCAATGTTCCAGTAAGAGTTTTGTAAGTATTTTCTACATATCTCAAACCTAGATCACTAATAATTGTTAGGTCCAACTTCATAATTTCTTGCCATGCCTCAAAGTTATATCTATTCAACATGGGAATTTTTCTTTTGTAAAACATCATGGTCTTTAGTGTAGGTCCTTGAAACCTTCTCTCCAAGCCAAAAAAGCTCTAATACCAATTGTTAAAAATATAAGAGGAGAAACTAAGAGGTGAGGGGTGAATTAGTTACCACTAGAATAAAACCTAGATCCCTTAGTTGATAGCACAAAACATTAACTATAATAAAAATAATGATGCTCAATAAACATACAAGCACGTGATTAATACTTATTATCAGTTGTAACTCAGAAAATGGCTAACATGTAAGTCTTATGATATTATATGTGATTAAAATTTCATGACTTAGTTACACACATATAAAAGAAATACCATGAACACAAGTGACACCAATATTTAAAGTGAAAACCCAATTTGGGAAAAACTAACAATTGCAACTAGTTACAAATTTTCACTCTTCTGAAGTGATCCCTATTAGGAGCCAACCTTGTTAAATATTACAAAACACATTTTTAGGTGTGACCCTATTAGAGGATTTAATAACCCTATTAGGAGTGGCCTTGTTAGAGGTCTTTAGACACTTCAATCTAGAAATGTCACCTTGTTAGAGGAATTACAAATAGTTGTTAAGCCAACTCTATTAAGATATTTAGATCACTACTACAATGGTTAGAGAGTAAAAATGAGATGAACTAATCTTTGATGAAAATTAATTTCTAATTAAAGATCTTAATATTGGCTTTTATACTTGATCCTTCCTAATAAAATTATCTCTACAGCTCCACATGGATACTCTTCTTATCCTTCTAATTCACTTCTCTAAGCATCTTCTATTCTTTCATTCACTTCGACACATTCAATCCTCAACTTGATCTTACACTTATACCTCATGTATTGTCAAGTTGACTTGAATACATCTTAGAATAATAAATATTCATCACCTCAGTTAGCTATAACCAATAAATAAAACTATTAAACTCAATATGCCAAAACAAGAAAATCCTTTTCTAGCTAACCCTATTCAATAGATACTAACTCAAAAATGATTTTCTTTTGTTAACCAATTGAACTTGGTTAACACTACATCTTCATAAATTTTCTTTAGTAATTGAATGAGCTTGATTAGCACTGGTTGTATCCATATTTTCTTTCCTTAATTTCTCTTTGACGCCCAAGTTAATTTGGTAGTCACAATCTTCTAGACTTGGTAAACATCGGAATTCTTGATAGACATAGGAAATTGTCTTCATTTCGCAAGTGAGCTTGGCATATAGTGACTCAAAAATATATGAAATTTTTTGTAACATCAAGGAAAATACATAATTAATCAATTATTTTTAACAATAAGTCTTTGTATACCCTTTTTTAGGCTCAGCCTAAGTCCTTCTTAGAGAGCTTCTAGTTCTTCCATATCATTTATTGTGATTCCTAATGGTTTGGCTCTCTTAAGGATCAAATATGTAGAGTTAGAGCATATAATACATCCTATACCTACCAAACCTAGGTTTCCTCTTGAAGCTCCATCAAAATTCAATTTTTTCCATCCATATTGTGGAGATCTCCATCTATATTCTTCCCTTTCTTTCTAGATTTTCTTATAAAAGACTAATGGAGGATTAGTTAGCTTAACCCAATTCTTTTTCATTATAGCATCCCATTCATTGAAAGTTCCTTCTTCTATAGGTAATCTTCTTAAATGAATATTTATGACTTCTCTTAGGCTTAGTATCACTAAATATCCACATGTTTAGTTCTTTCTAGATCTCCCATAGCATAATAGATGGTGATATGTTTCATATTTTATTATATATCTTGGAATTATTGTCATTGGGCCATCAAATTAGACTATCAAGATTGCCAGCTTTGGGAGAAGTCTAATTTATGTGCTGATGAAGCTAATACCTACATTATTTCTCATAGGAGTATTAAAAAAGTAGGTGTTGTGTTGTCTCCTCATTTTCTTTGCATAAAATGCATATCAAAGGGCATTCAAACCCCATCTTCCAAAATCTACTAGTTGTTAGAATAGATTTTTGCATTTTTTCTCATAAAAAGATGCCTACCTTTGGTAAACAGGTTGGATCCCAACATAAAATTAATAGGCATATTAATATTTTTCCATCTTTGAGAGTTGATTATAACATTGTCCCCTTTATTTACCTTATTGGTGTTTTAAAACTACTGAATCAACAAAAATTCAATACCAAAGAGATAATACTCAGATAACCTAAGGATTAACCAATTCCTATTAACAATTACATAAGTATACCATTTGGACCCAACTTCAACAAAACCATGGATGGTTTCCTACTCTTTAGGCTCTACAAAACCAAGGCGGGTATACCTAGGGGATAATTCACTAGGATACTATTGCATGGGACTTAATTTAGTTTCATTCTAATTTTCATCATTTATCCCTTTCACATATGTAATTCATCCATTTGTTGATATTCTTTGGTTCATGTATATCCCTCTTAAGCAGATTTGGTCCTAATTCTCCTTAAGTTTACAATTACTTCTGGGAATAACAACTACCTAATATCTAGAAGTAAAATATAAATGAGTGCTGACCAAAATTATAACTCTAAACAAAATGAAATAAGAATTATTTTGGAATTGAAAAAGCTTGGATATGTAGCAACATAATTTATTCTCTTACACCTTTGATTTATATGACTAGTGCTTTATCCATAGGGGCAAAGGGTAAACTATTAGCAAGAGATCTTGTTTAATTAACTTCTAATTGAATTTATCAAGTGTAATCACCTATTTCCATTCTTATGAAATATCCTTTAATAAACTCATGAATTTTGCTAATCTACTGAAGCACTTGCATAATCCCTTGAGTTAAAACCAACGATAAACCAATATACAACCCATTCAGACTACATTCAACCAAGTGAACCTTATTCAAATGATCTCAAAATTAATAAACTCATGAAATGGAGACAGAAAATAGTGACACAGATCTAGTGTAAATACCCTTTTGTATTATCCTTTTACTGATTAATACTAGAACCAATAGAGACTCAAATGAAGAACCCATGAATTCATGCTGATGCTATCATTTCTATTTGACATCAAAAAAGTACATAACTAGAAATAAACTCAAACATCACTACACATGCCTAGAATGACTGTACTATTTCTTGATAATCCCAAAAAATACATAAGAATTTGGACCCCTATTCCAGCCCTAGGATCTCACTTAAGTATGTGAGATACAACAAGCTTCAGGCTTGGAAAACTTGATAAGTGTCTAGGAAAAAAAAAACTTAATGTAACAAAAAGTTAACACATCAATATATATTTTGGTAGGCCCATTCCTATTACATCATAACAAATTATTGGCTAATTTGATTTGCCACCACTATTATGAATCCTCTGAATATGCTACCATTAGGTTGGCCAATGATGAGTCTTATGGTGTCTCTAAATCAACTTTTACCCTTGGATTTTCATTGTTTTCACCTTGGACAGACAACATTACTTTTATCCTTCATTCTTTCTCTATCACGTCCACATCCTAGGCTTCTATACCTGTAATTGGAGCTAACTAGTGACCTTCACCTTCTTCATTTTTCATATCTCATGCTAATGTGTCAATAATTTGCACCTCATCATCTTGTATCTCATCATCATCTATTCCAACTTCCTCAAATTTCTCACCAAAAACAATATCTCCATCCATTTGTGAAACAATATATCATCTAGCCAATCAAAATGTAGAATATCTCATTGCTTTTTGATAACATATTCTACCTCCCTATCAATATCAACAAATTCTTGTTTTAAAGAATCATAGAATATTTTGGCTTTTACTATTTCTTCAGTTGTAGTAGCCCACCATGCATGTCTTTTTTCATTGATAATCCTATTCATCCTTAAACAAAATAAAGCATCTAGCTCCTTGGCCCATTTATCTTTGTTCTTCAATTTATTTCTCCTATCTAGGGCACAAGGAAACATGCTAAACTTTTGGCTATTGCACTTGTTCAAGTAGCCAACTATTATTCTTTGCAAATGAAACCTTTATTGTCAAAATTAGAAAGGTCAGAAACAATATCAAAAATTTTCTCAATTTGATCAAAGAGGTTTTTATGACCGAATAACATAAAAATATCATTTCTTTTCTCCTCCTTACCCACATATTCACAATAGGTTTTAAAACCTCATCACTTTGCTTTCAATTCCTCCCAAATATTTATTAACCTAGCCAAATGATCATAGACTAGTGGCCATTCAATTTTGTCCTCAAAATATGTGAGAGCCTTTCTTAATTTATCTTCATATTTGACCTCCAACTCCACATGTAATGCCCATAGCTTGCTTTTTTCTTCTTCAAGATCTTATGTTGTGTAGTATTCTAGCCTTTGTGGTGTATTTGGGATTTCTCTAAGAGGGGTGGTTTTGAAGGGTTCAACTGAGGGGCAAGGGTACGTTATTCTTGGCCTTGTGGATTTGCCCATTAGTTTGTTTTCAAGCTCAATCCTCTTTTTACCCTCTTTATTGTAGGCCTCTAGAATTGTTTCATATTTGCTTTGTAATTCAAACATGGCATGTTCTTCCTTCTTAGCAGCAGCCAAAAGAAATTGGGATGAATCCACATTCCAATGTGCTACCTATACATGGGAGGTATCAACAACTCTCCTCACAATTATGTTTCCCATCAATCTACACTCATTTGGTTGTGATAATGTGGCTCTTGACCCTCTTCTTAATGACCAGCTGACCAATGTAACTTGATCCTCAATAAATGTAGTACCTTGGAACTCCTTTTTATTTTGATCTTGCGAATTCAATTTTTTTGAAACAAAATTGAAAACTAAGGCATCAACAATGTCCCAATTTGGTAACAACAAAATGTAAGATGCTTTCACCACTTGTCTTCCCTCTTCAGGGCTTATATTTTGAAATTCTCTTGTCAATTATTCTTTTTTTTGGTTCTCAATGGAGACTTCATCCATTCCTAGATGCTCTATTTTAAACCTTTTACATCTTTCTTAAAATTTATTCATCTTTGTCCTCCATGCAAATTGTTGGAAAGCCGTAGACTTTACAAAACTATCATCAGCCAAGAATTGATGACATGTTTGTTCTAATACAAGGTCCAATTCATTGCCTCTATAGTTAGCCATTGTTATATCCAAACTTGGTGGAGGAGGTTCTTAGGGGTTACCCTCATCTAACTCTTCTTGAGTAATAAAAATACCTCCCTGTGATCCAATTTGCTCAATTTGCTCACCAGTGAGTTGTTCTTCTCCAATCCTCAAAGGGGATTGAGTGGGTAAATATTCCTCAATTTGAGGACTCTTTTCCTTCATTACCTTTTGCCTCTTGGGAGAAGGTTCTTTAGTTCTCTCCTCTTGGAATGCACTGGTGGATCCCATTATTTGCTTGCCCTTATCTATAGGAGCCCTGTTATTCTAAATTACAGCATAACCAGATTTCTTTTGAACAACTAGTTGTTGAGCTCCTATATTAGAAGTGAAAGCCAATCTCCTCATGACCTCTTTGGCCTTATCTGGGTATGAATCAATAAAAATTTATTTCTTCTCATTCATAGCTTCTATTATTTTAGGGAAGGTATTCATGAGTTTATTTACTTTATTAGCCTCTGTATTAGCATTATCTAGAGGACCATATTTCTAATCAAAAAAATGAATGAATTTTAAAACTCGGAAATAAACTCTCCACTTTTCCATTTTAGTTTCCTATTCCTACAATGAGAATTAATTCCTTATAATTTCCTTTAGATAATATGAATCATGTTTGACCTATCCCAATTTAATCTTATGTCTCAAGGTTCCACTAAAAAATCCCTCAGTATCACAATAATAGGGATGGGAGATAGCCATTTTATACTAATCCAAAATTTTATGCAAAAAGAGCTAGCCCACTTTGGTAATCACAAATTGATGTGCTACAGTGCAAGTAGGAAAAATTGACCCCAGTGGCCTTTTCAATAGAAATATCTCCTTCACTCCTCCTAATTGCCACAAAAATTTAGCCATTCCTATTTTTAAAGGGACTTGGTAGGGAAAAACATGAGGGCTTCCCCTAAAACCATAAATTTTGAAAATAGTAGAAACAGAGTAAGGAATGATATCTCCACAATTATGTGAAAATTTTAAATTATGGGGCTTATCCATAGGCCTAATGAGATTCATTAATGCCTTAGGGATCCTAGGATTGTCGTTCAATATGAGACATCTCAATTTAGAAGAAAAATACCTTTCAAATCTAACAAAACTACCCTTATCTACATCCCAGGTCATATCTGCACTCCACAACTAGACTGGTAGTGCTTCCCCATTCTCTTCTCTATTCAATTCCATCTATTTACCAAAATATGCCACTCCTTAAACAAGAACATATGCATCAATAGAGAATAGTGCCCAAATGTCTTCTCCACTTTCCCTTTGGCAATTCTAACCAAACCAACATGGATTTCTTTAGCTAAAAAGGAAGCAAAATAAAAATAACATCTACACCAAAAGAGGAGATTTGAACCATCATATACATAAGGTCAATAGGCATGAAATCCTACCCATCTTCACCAAAAACACAACACAGGGTCCTATATATCTCTACAACTCGGGAAGTAAAAGGACTATTCTTAAAAGGTTCCCTCAAGATTGTAGTGATTACTAGTAAAGTTCCTCTTGTGCCAATGTATGCCCTCAAGGCACCTCCCCTAATCACATCCTTCTTTATCTTGTATTCAATCTCTAGTTCTAACAGATTAATTGGCACATGGTAATCTGACAATGGCTCTAGGTGAAAAACCTCTCTAATTTCCTCAAGACTAATTGAGATTAGAGGCACACCATCAGCTCTTCTCACCACCCTAATAGCTTGGTCATAATTATTTGCAATGGCTTCAAGAAAATTGTAATCCTTGAAAATAGTTTGAACTACTAGTTTTCCCAAATCAAAATTTCAAACGCTAGCATGAGGGGCAAACAAATTCATTTTTGAAAACCACTTTTTGAACGAAATAAGACTAGTTTGCATAGTTGTTGCATCCCTAACCCAATTCTCCTTTTCATACAATCCATCATCAATCTTAAGCCTAGGGTTTAAAGAAATTAGCTTGTTAATTTGTGCAGGTTCGATGGTGGAGTCTAGGAGTAATTCTAGTAAATTGTCACAAACATTCCTATCCATCTAATGTACTTTCCTAGAAAATGCTTTCTTAGAAGGCACCTTGACTATAATTCAAAGGAATTGGAATGCTACAAAGGTAATAATATGAGTACTTACTTGACTTTCCAAACTTTTTCTTCTCTAAACCTCTTAAATAGCTCATGAATAGGGAGGATTGCTTCACGTCTTTGCTAGGCTTATCACAATACCATCAATAGGCTTTGGTGCTTAGAAAATGTGAAATATTCATTTGCATAAGACTGGAAATGGAAAAACCTCTTGTATTATACTCTATTTTTCTCACATGTGAAGCTTTCATTCATCATAAATGCCCAAAATTGAAGAATAGAGTGGCATCACATTTCATTTTGAATTTGCATCATTGATCCTTGAAAAATCCTACAGTCTAGGAAAGGAAATTGGGTTGACTCAACTTTCTTCTTAACACGCTAGCAGTCAAGACAATAAAATGCTTCCATCTGTACCTTTCCTTAAATGCTAGCATCTCAATCTGGGCACACTGATGATTGGGGACACATGTCATCAAGTCACTACCTCACTAAAATTAACTTTTAATCATCTTGCTATAGTGAGATAGTGATAACCATTGATTCTAGTTTGATCATGTGGAAAACATTTGATACAATTCTTAAGAGAGAAATGGTGGGTCCCTCATTCACTATCTTGCTATATGTAATCTTTGTGCTACTCTTCATAGTGAGATAGTGATGGATGTGGATTCAAGATTAATTTGAGGCATGGAAATTGCATGAATCTTTGAAAATGTGGTAAGTCCCTTACTCGCTACTTTTCTATGCATAATTTTTGCATATCTTTCCATAGTGAGATAATGAGTATCATTGATGAATGCTTGATTTGACGATCAGAATCATTCACATATTTTATGCATGGGGCATGGGTCCAGGTTACTACTAATGCTAAGCTAGCTTAACATGTTGGCATATATATATATATATATATATATATATATATATTTCTAATTCCTAGTGACATCATACCTCTTTGGCTTCACCATATTGTTATTTTTTAGGTGAGTCACTATTTCGCTACCAATGAAAGTGGCCAACTTCCTGGTAGTGACATAGAAACTTTTGGTAATCCATCAAACATTGGCACTAGGAAAATAAAAACTAGAATAATCATGATTGACACAACTATCACAAAAATAAAGGCATAATTTGTAAGATATCTTCCTCGAGATCCTCAAAATCACTACCTAATTTTAAAAGAACACTGTCTTTTGCAATATCTAGGAACTCACTATGTTGCTATGAAAACTTTGTGATTTTCTTAGTTGTGATGTAGCGAGATCTAGCGGATTAAGAATTCTTGTGATAGGAAATAAATAACACATTGATTTAAAATTCAGAAATTAATACTACTATCAGAGAAGGTAGTCATGCATATTTATGAAAATGCATGGGAATTCCACGGTCACATCATCCTTGAAAGCTTTTGCCACTTTCTTTATATTTTGAGCACTCACTATGTCGCTACTAGTAGAGTGCATAGATTTTTTGATCATGATATAGAGACTTGTCAAAATATCTTAGGTCCCAATGAAACCACTTGTGAATTGGTCCATGTGCATCCTTTTTTATTCTGATAACCCTGGGACAAAGCATGTGACCATAATGTTCTCGAATTGATACACTTCTCTAGCACCAAACCAAATTTTTAGTACCATGATAGAGTTTTATGATGGTTGAAACATCACTATAGTAAACAACCTCATAACATTTTATAGTAAGCATGTGACATCCATGGATCTAAACAAGATCCAACGGCGGGGAAATAACTTTTCAAAAAGGATTTCAACAATGACTTCAAAGTAGGCAGGAAAAGAATATTTGGCCTCTCTCTTTTCTTTAAAAGATTTTATGCCAATTACTAATACATTAGGGGTGCATTTGTGATGTCAATTTGTGACAATGGGCAAATGCAAAGTATTTTTGGCTTTTTTTTTTCAATTATAACCTGAAAATGTCGCAATTGTGACGTTAATAGAATATAAGGGGAAAAAAAAAAAAAGAACGTTGGTCATTTGGGTAATTTGTATTTACGAATGCATCTCTGCAGTCTACGGTACAAAACTAGGGCATTGTACATTCAGAATCCATCTTTGCAGTCTATGGCAAAAGGTATGGATAGAAAATTTATGAAGTTAAAATCTTCTTGTACAAATTTTTGGTTGAACTCTCTAAAGATGCACCAATGTAATAGGTAATAAACCCTAGTCACGAGCAGTTAAGGGAATGTAGTCTTTTCTTTTCACATAGGTCACTCACTATAAGTAGAAGAAATCTAAACCTTCAAGTTACAAAAAATTCAAACATCCAAGCTATTTCTTTCCTCTCTAAATAGGTAGAGCAAACATCTATTTTGATTCTTTACAAGTTTGTGAACTGCGAATACAATGGACAAGTCATTCATTAAGGATTTGATAGTCCTCTTAAATTTCATGTCTTGTGTTCTAAATATTTCTAGTAGCCACAATCTCAACACCCATTTAGTGGATAAGAATAATCATGCAAAGTTGAGTGCCCTGAGGGTGGATGAGATAGAGTCACAGTGTGCACCATCACATCCAAATTGCGAAGGACAATTTCCAGAGAAAAGATGTTGTTGACACAATAAGAAGGCTTATAAATTGACTGCATTGTTCTCTGCAACTCGACTTTGGGTTCAATTCATAGGTACCTTTGTGTATTAATTTATATCTAATACATCGCTATGTTTTCCCAAACCTTTAAGAGGGCTAGGTAAAAGACCTTTTACTAGCATTGTTTAAAAAAAAATTCCATGTTTTTATTAAGAGGTTTTCTATTCCAAGCTTTGGCATTTCAGACATTTCCTAGACATTTTATAATTAATTTTTCTCTAACAATCTCAACAATGAATTTTAGTATGATACAAATTATTTATACCTAAAATCATAGCTTGTCCTGCAAAATCTTTTGTTTGCATAGCCTGCAATTCTTGGACATTATTTTTGTACTATTTTCTCTTTGAGATAAAATAGTTTCATTTGTTCACAAGAATTCTAATTTTACCAATTCACTTATTTTTCTCTTAAAGGTTATCATTTCGATTTATGCATTCCCAACGCAGTGAGAGAATTCCATCAAAACATGTTTAAGAGTTGTGATATTGCTATCAAGATTTAACTGTGTGATTTGACTTGCTATGGAAATTATCTCCTACTTATCAAGTGTTTAAGAGTTCTCATAAACTCTTCATAGATTTCCTTCAAGTGGGGTCTCTTTGTAGCAGATACATTTTGTAAAATAGTCTGTGGTAGATGACTCTACAAACTTGAAAATTTGTAGTTATCCTCTCTTTATTAAAGCTCTTAGGTATCACACTTACTCCATGCTCTATTCCCCACCTCAATGCAACCTACAAAGAACATGCAAGGTAGTATAATAAGAATGTGCAAGAAGACAATATATGGACTAACATTCAAAAAAAAATTTAAAAAATTAGTTATTATGGATCTTTGGTTTATTTGTAAAGTTAAATGTTTTTTAAAGAGTCGATTTGAAATCAAGTCTTGCTAAGTATAAGACTCCAACATAAAAATGAGGCAATTTGACTTTATAGATAAAATATCCTACAAAAGACATAAGAACTATACACCTATGCTATAGACTTTCCATGCTTTTGAGAAATTTCTTGAACAACAAGATTGTCCATCATAGCATTGGTTCCCCATATGGTGTTGGGAGCTCCAAGAGGAGAATATGCTGATACATGGATTTTCATCTCACTACAATACTTTCTTAACATTTTCTGCTCCCACATTGGGTGCATCTCTACTTTCCATGTATTCCACCACTTTTGGTCAATTACTTATATATTTTGAACAAAATGAAGATAATTAAACTTGGAGAAAATATATATAAGCAAACTTCGAGAAAAACTATAGTAGAAAAAATTGAAAACAATGCAACATTACTTGATTGACAGCATGAGGAATTTTGGCATATTTCAGCAAATCTTCAATCTTTTTAGAGGAAAAATTTCTCAAACCAATAGCTTTGGTGAGACCCAATTAAAAACATTTTTCCATGCCTTTCCATGTAGATTTTATATCCAGAGGCAAAAAGTCTTCCTCCCTTGGCGGACAGGTATGTCCTTTCCTTAGCCTTATAGGCTCATGTATCAGATACAAGTGTATAAGGAGTAGTACATCAGAAAATAAACATATACAACAATTTTTATATTATGATTAGATAGATAAAGAGGAATGAGTGCAACATATAAGGAACAACACATTAGAAAATAGACATATGATACTATCAAAATTTCCTTTATAGAAATCTTTATATTTCTAAGGATGTAAAATTTGTCTCTAGAACCTTTTACCAAATAAACTTTGAAAATACAATAAACTAATCAAATAAAAGCTACATAAGTATGCATTGATCACATGAGAATAATTAAAAATATTTTAATCACATATTAACTCTATTGAGGGTACTACTAGCTTCCAATTCCACTTGGAAGAAGTTTTGTTAAAGTTCCTAATGGTCTTGACATTGTTTATTACCACACTTATCATTTTTCTTTATGGTACCTCTAGTTCTTGTGTTGAGACCAACATCCCCCTTAGTAGTCATCATAGAACCAAAACCAATTGTGACATGTATGAAAAATGTGGAAATATAGACGACGCACATGAGCTCTTTGATGATTGTCCATGCTTAAACATTTAATGTCATTATGGTTATATGAATGGATTCTTTGCCTTAGAACACTATCATCTTCAAAATCCTTTATGAAATCTATATGACAATTTCATTTCTTCAATATGCCCTATGGATGTCCCTATCTAACTATATATCTTTTAATTGCATATAATAACTAATTTATGTGCTTTTTCATGACTATGTTCGATTCATATAATTGACTATGTCAGTATGGGTAGGTAATCGAGATAGCCACCATTTTTGGTCTGAGCATCACCATTTAAGTAAAATTAGTGTCAAATGCTCCTCTGAATTTTTAAACTATCTAAAAAATTGCCTATTGAATTTTTCTATTGCATTGACTGCATTCCGTGCAAAATCATTGGATTTTCACTATTTCCCTTTGTTGGACTCAAATTTGATGTTAGTTTTTCTGTGGCAAAGAAACTCACCGCTTTAATATTCATACAGACTCCAATATGAAAACTGCCTAGAGTGGCAATGACAAGGAAAGTTTGAAGTTTTAGGTAAAACTTAATAAGATATTTGGGCTAAATAAGGGACCTATCTAGCATTAGCAACCCAAATCCAATCCTAATTTCTCTCACTAATATGAATGCTTTGTGGGATTTAGTGCACTGTCAATAGTAATGCAATCATGCTGAGAAAAGAGAATATTGCATATGTGGCAATAAATGCCCTCACACGAAAGTATGATTGGTCCAGAATTTTTTGATAGAGAAGTCAAACTTGGGACTCTAAACAAATATGGTGAATTCACCTACCATAGATTACAAATGCATGTTTTCCTTTTAGATTGTGAAATTTACTTGGATAAGGACTTGCTCTACCCTTTGAGATAGATAGGATTAGTTAGTATTTATTTTTGTTTGATCACATTAGTTTGAACTATATTTTTATGTAAATTTGGGTTGCACTGGAATGCCCTAGACCAACATAACACTCACTACCAGTATTGACTTTGGATGCCTTTCCCTAATTTATGATTGAGAATAGTTCACCTACACCTATATGAATAGTGTCCTATATCTTGTAAACTTGTTTTGGCTTCCACGTCAATTAGATGTTCAATTTAGAAACTAAGAATGTGTGGATATTTATTTTGAAATTTGAATTTGTGAATCTATAAACAAAATAGGAGCATCACTCTCACAGCTACAAAATTGGTATATAGGATGCTTCAAATATGTCAGCATAAATTACATCCCAATCTATATCAAATAGGTCATAAACAAGAAAGTTTAATGTAGTTTTTGTGCCCTATTTTAATTGGAGGCTACACAAGAAGCACCGATTATTATTTTTCTCAGCTGCAAATTGATAATAGATATCCTTATACATACAATTCATATCAGGATGCTAATTCAAAACACACATCCACAAAAGGTACCAACATCTACACTATAGGGAAAATCACCTCTAGTCTTTGTAGAAGGCTCAGCACCAACAGAATCCCAAAAGCCAACAGGATCCAGAAGACCAACATAAATATTTTCAATGTTATCATTGACAACGTCGTAACATTTTTGTAGTTTTCCAATATGAAGATTCATATGCACTCTAAGGCCCAAGAAAATATAAAATGGTGATGATGACCTTGAATATCATGAAAAACATGATGATATGGTTTTTATCACATTCGACTCTCTTTGACCAAATATGCAAAATGCTACCTAGTTGGTCCTAAAGTATAAATCCATGCCAACTTTGGCTTAAAAATATTGTTTTCCATTACATCATTGGTCTAAATTATTGATGTAATTCATTATACTTATTATGCCCTGCTAGGAACTTAATTAGTTTTGGCCTTCAATCTAAGCTTGAGGTGTTCTTGCATGATACTCCTGAAGAGAAGAAGTCTAAATTCCTCTTAGAGAAAAATTGATCCAAATCAATACATTTCTTCCTAATTTCTTCCTCTAGCATCCATGTGGCTTCCAAGTTTTATAGCCTGATTCATTATCAATTATTTTTTCCCATTACACCTTGTGGCTTGTCATTTTGGATTCTCTAGTATCTACAATAGCATTAGTCTATGTTTCCTTTGTCAATGGTAATTCAGACACCTAGTCTTCGTCATTTACAATTGAATATATTTGTTTAACACCTTCATCCATAAAATGTTTGAACATGGTCAAATCTTAGATATTGAATATAGCAGAAAGACCTATATAAGGTGGTTACAACAACTTGTAAAAAATTTCTCCATACTTTCCCAAGATCCTATAGGAATCTCTAATTTGTTTGACTGGAGGTAGATTCTTAACACCTTTTATATTTAGTCTCATAAGATATAGGTGTTTAGGCTTTCTCAATCCAATTCATGGTAATTGAAAACCTCCAAATTGATTTCTTAAAAAATACTAATTTTTGTAAAAAGAATATAGTATATTTTTTTATTCCTTTTTTTGACTCAATTTATTTTACACATTTATCTGGAATTGTGGTACTACTAGCTTCCAATTCCACTTGGAAGAAGTTTTGTTAAAGTTCCTAATGGTCTTGACATTGTTTATCACCACACTTATCATTTTTCTTTATGGTACCTCTAGTTTTTGTGTTAAGACCAACATCCCCCTTAGTATTCATCATAGAACCAAAACCAATTGTGACATGTATGCAAAATGTGGAAATATAGACGAGGCACATGAACTCTTTGAACAAATTCATCTAAGAAATGTGGTATCATGGAATGCCATGATTGCATGATATGTACAAAATGGATTTTTTGAAAAGGCTTTAGAAACTTTCAAGCAAATACTATTGCTAATGATTTATTGCTGCTCTATTTTGGTATTTGATGATTGTCCATGCTTAAAAATTCAATGTCATTATGGTTATATGAATGGATTGTTTTCCTTAGAACACTATCATCTTCAAAATCCTATATGAAATCTATATGACTATTTAATATTTTCAATATGCCCTATGGATGTCCCTATCTAACTATATATCTTTGAATTGCATATAATAACTAATTTATTTACTTTTTCATGACTATGTTCAACTCATATAATTGTGATCTCTCTAGCACTATGATGTCGTTTAATATGTCTAGCTAAAGCTTGTAAATTTTATTCATTTTGCCATGTCATGTAATATGTCTTTCCTTGTCTCTTATATATTTTGAAATTGCTGTTAGGCCTTGTAGCTTGCATAATTTAATTTTTGGAGAGCTTCTAAGCTAAGCAAGGAGGCCGTTGCATGAGTTATAGCTGTGTGCCCGGGTATGAAAATTGCATATTTTCTAATCTAATGTATATTTTAACTAGACTTTTAGCTTATATGTTTTGAAATTTCTTTTAGTGGCTTAATGTTGTAAGGTCTCTTGAAATAAGACCTTCAGGCAGTTGGTCAAAGTTTTACAAATAATCTTATCCACAAATTTGCCTAGAGCAATTGAATGAATGTTATAAAAGGTGATTGGGTTAAATGTCCTAGGAATAAAGTCAAAGAAAGTATTTAGCTAAGTCTAAGAAGATTTGTGTACTTTTGACAATTTTTCTTAGTTTGTGAAAGTTGTAGACCAAAATTTTCATAGCCCAATTTTTGCTTCCTGCGAAGAACGATCAGGTCAGATAATATAAGTGAAGAATAAAATAGGGAGACAATAGCTAGATTGTGGTCTAACTTGAAAAGAAAAGGTGATGGAAAATGTTATTGTCCTTAAAAAATTTGTAGGGGCTTAAACCGTAGAAGACTACTAATCAAAACATTTAAGAGACATTGTAGGGAGAATGGTCACATTGAAGGGGGGCATGACTATCATCCACTGGTATGTTGTTCATTATATAATTTTAACAATTTATATACATATGAAATCCCTTGATGATGATTTGATTATCATGGTTTATTTATGTTAATCAATTTTATATAGGTTTATCTCCCCAGGGAAGTACATGATATAAAGCACAACAATCTAAAGAATATGGTTTTTGAAGTGGAGGAACATGGAGGTGCGAATATCCAAGGTGGAGATAATGATCGCATGGAAGATGACGATCATGCACCAAAAAATACAATTGAAGTTGATGGTATAAATACATTGATCTATGACACATTTAGTCCAAGTGTATCTGATCATGATGACGATGATAGCCTCAATGTACCTCTACTTGACAAGGCATACAAGCCTCTATACAAAGATACCCAAACAACTCTTCTCTCTACTATATTGTTGTTGTTGAACTTGAAGGTTATGAATGGTTTATCCAACATAACAATGTCACGTATGTTAAGGTATGTCATATATGTCTTTATAGTTAACAAAGGGTGAATAATGTACCACTAATATTGTTTATATTAACAACTTATATTTTTTTGTTGTAGATTGATAGGAGAGTTTCTATTACCACCATCAAATATTCTACCTTGCTCATATCGAGAATTATCTGCTATTATGAAAGATATTGGAATGGAGTATGAAGCAATACATGCTTGTCCCAATGATCATATTATATATTATAAAGAACATGAATTTGCAACACAATGCCCTGTATGTCATATGAGTAGATATCAAACAGATTGACTAACAAAAAAGGTGCCTCAAAAGGTTCTTCGTTACGTCCCCATTATTCCACGGATGTGGCAATTATTTAGGTGTAGTAGCTGGGCTCAATTTATGGATTATCATGCATGCAATAGAAGTGGAGATGACATTATTTGAATTCCTACTGATGGTTTGACATTTATGCACATAGAGGAAAAGTGGCAACACTTCAAAGAAGAACCTCATAATCTAAGGCTTTCATTAGCAACGAACGGTGTCAATCCATTTGGAGAGATGAGATCTATATACTCAGTCTGGCCTATTTTTGTTATCAACAATAAAATTCCTCCCTGGATATCAATAAAGAGGGAGCACATTATGTTGGCAATGATTGTTCTAGGTATCTTTTGATTTGATAGTTATTAATTTACATGTACTTAAAAATCTTGTAGTAAAATGGTCACAATAATTATGTAATGTTACTATTAATTCAAGTAGGTAAATATCAAGTAAAAGATATGAATGTATATATTGAGCCTCTTATCGACGAGTTGGTAGAGTTATGGAATGGTGTCACTATGTATGACATGTCTAGACCAATAGGACTATTGGTGTAAATAAGTATTTACTTATTACACTTACTTAAGTTTACTTAGGTTAATGCATTATTTAATTTTTTTGCATTATTTTATTTTTATTTATGAGACACTTAGGAGTTTGCACACCCTTTTGAGTTGTCATGTAGACAACACAGGAGTACGCAACTCTAGTTTAGCACATGGTGTCTACAACATTGTTTTGCGTGTCACACCCTTGTAGGCTTATCCTCACACCACCACACTTACTTATGTGCTTAATAGAGGATAACCCATATCTGGTAGACATGTGCTTGGTTGTATGACACATCATGGTGTTGATTATGAGGCATTCTTGATGTATCTCAAAGGCCTTTATATTCAGGCACTCCTAGTGTACTCTTAGATGAATTAGTTATTGAATACATTATTATTCTGATCATACTCTCTCTCTCTCTGGTCTACTATGTGCTTGTGTTTGAGTTCTTAGTTCCTAGGTGAATTTTACCTTAGGCAAATTCTTACATGGTATAAGAGAAACTTAGAGATTTTCTCATCACAAGCCATTCAAGACCTCTTGCTTGCTTCATCACCTCAACATGAATCTAAAATGCTATAGAAATTGGGAGTGTTCAGCACTAGATCTAACCTCGCCATTACGTCTGGAATGCTGAACTGGTGAAAATTGACTATAACCATGCCTACCTTGGCTCAAAGTCGAGTGTGAGGCAAATTTTTTTTGCAAATCAAAACCCAAAGGCCCTGATTTGACTCTTTTAATTAATTATTCGGATCTGTTATTTTTTCTCTGCATTTCCATTACTTTTTTGTTAAATTTTTGGAATATTTTAGTAGAGAATTTTTTTTGTCTGAATCAAGCAGCGACACCCCAGCTTAACTCTATTATTTTTAGTGTGGTAGGTATATTTTATTATTGCAAGATATAGTAAATTTATTTCTGCGGCCGTATTGCACATCACAATGACCTACATTCAAAATTTTGCAAATCTACTCTCCAACCAGTGAGCAACAAAACCTTCCTAGCCTAGCCTAGAAATGCGATACGCTAATGGCCTTTTCCTTTGTATAAACAGTTGTAGTAGTTTGCATTTAAACATAGCACTACACATATACCTGTCAAATGTGGGACTAAACCAAATGATTTTTCATTGCCATCTTCATTTATTGGCAGTCGCTATTTGCTCCTGCCCATGATCTACTATTTCTAGCAGCTACCTTCACCATTTTGGGCCCACAGCATTCAAAACCAAGCGGCCTGCGTAGGATTGGAAAAATTTGGTGCATAGTGAATAAGGTTTCCAGTGACCACTGCACATTCTTTGGCCCAACATTTGTTGTTTCTGGCAGTCTGCGTTCTCTCCCACCTTCTTTTTTGGCATGAGGGCATTTTTTTATCTGGCCAATGCCAATGGTTTTCATTATTTAATACTCAATTTTTGTAGTCTGTGATATCAGCAATAGTTTTAGTGAGTAGGTTGCTAGTGGTTTCAGTGACAGAGTGCCCAACCATGTGTCCACTCAAGGATAGTCCAATCAGTGCCATCTGCATAGTGACTTGGAAAGCCACCACATAGACTTAGCCTGCCACGTGTCCCTAACATAGATCTACCACCTTAGCATCCGGGACTACCATGTGCCATGTGGAACCTAGTGTTAGTTGCCACATCAGCTACCAGATGGAAACAACATGTCATCGTACAGATCTACCACATGTATTTTTTTGTATAGTACTGATGATGACCTAGCCTAACACGTCAACACAGGTGTCCTTTTTTGCTGATGTCATCATTTCACTATCTTTAAATTAATGCCCATCTGGACATCATTCCAGGGCATTTTTCAACTGCATTGACGACTACTTGACTGTCAAATTTAGACTTCCATTTTTTCTTCTAGACCCCTCTCTAGATTGCTTTTCAGTTTGGCAGGTTGACTTTGCGAGCTCGTATCTTGGACATCTGGACTCCGATTCAGGTGTAATTTTTTTTTGAAATTAGGTAGAATATCTTGAACTTTCTAGTGGTGGTGTTTTTTTCTTGTTTTGGTGGATAGATTTTGTAGAAATTGCATTTTTTGGCAACTATACCTGCATAATCCTATGTTTTGCAACTTTAGAAGCTCTATACGGGCACATTTGTTCACTTTTTCAAGTTCTATTTTTTTTGAAAGTGTGTATTTTTTTGTCTACTTTTTAGATTTGAAGTCAAATTCTAAGGTTGTGTGGACCAATTTCTCACTTTCAGAATTAGGCCTTCTTTGGCATTGTAAAGCTTTGATTCTTTTTCAAAATTGTTGTAAAACTAAGCTACAGTGCTTAAGTGATAGATTTAAGCCTCATTAGTTAGTTGCAAAAGAAAAATTAGAAAGTCCACTTTGTTCATTTTGACAAGTGGCTCATTGTAAACTCAGTACTTATAAAGTGCCAAAGCATCTTTTTTGGGGGGATCTTTTGATTGAGTGAGAAGGGGGGGCCGGGGGGGGCTGGGCTGTACTATGTTTCTTGTGTCTCTATCTTGTGCTCTTTTCATTTCTACATCATGGGTTTTAAATTCTCTCCTTTAACTTCATACAACTATTCTACATGGAAAGATATTGAATGGAGTAGATTAATGGAAAAAGGATATAGCTTATATGTTAGTGGTACTATTACCAAACCTACTAATGCTAAAGAACTCATTGATTAGAAAAATCTAGACTGATAGGCTTTAGGTGTAATTAGGAGTTGTGTACATGGGGATCTTCTCTTTCACATTAAAAATTGTTCAGAATCTAAGGAAGCTTGGGATAAACTTGAACAGTTGTATGGTAAAGTGGATGAAGAAAAGGGATTTTAGATTGAGGATGATCTACTTCTCTTAGTTCCTAAGAATTATGACACAATTCAAGATTATATCATCAAAGTCAATGAGTATAGGGAACTTCTTAAAGATTGTGGAAATCCCATTAAGGATGATAGGTTGATTCATCACATCCCAAAGAAGCTACCTTCTGAGTACACCAACTTTGTTTCAAGTTTTAATACTCATAGGTTAACCATGGGATCTGCTTACCAAAAGCCTTCCTTTTATGGATTTGTAGACATGCTGATTGTTGAACAATCTCACTTGGTGGATTTTGGACTTCTCAAGTCATCTAAGACTAAAGCCTTAGTGCCTAGTGATGACCACAAACCTAGTCAAGGGGGAAAAGCAACA
Source organism: Cupressus sempervirens (assembly GCA_028749045.1). Taxonomy (NCBI): domain Eukaryota; kingdom Viridiplantae; phylum Streptophyta; class Pinopsida; order Cupressales; family Cupressaceae; genus Cupressus; species Cupressus sempervirens. Next base: position 12,944,241 of record CM053786.1, read on the forward strand.
AAAAGATGAAGTAGTGGAAGTAGAAAATACAATCTGAGACACAACATGACTCCTCTCAACAAGGCGGTTCTTCTTCAAACAAGAAGGGAAGTAATGAAAAGAAGGAAAAACTTTTTGTGCATACTGAAAAAAACCAAATCATGATGAGCATCATTGCAAGACAAAAAGAATCGATGAGTTAGAAAATCTACTCAAGAAGAACAAGATTCAAGTGCTACGTACTTCCAAGGATTCAGCTCCAACCTCTTCAAAAGGTAAAGGTCAAGCACTTATGGAAAACTCAAGTTCTTCTTTGGAATGGATACTTGACTTAGGTGCCTCTTACCACATGGGTTCTTCAAAGGAAGACTTTTCTTCATTGAAGCAGTCAAAGGTACCACACATCTTCATGGGAGATGATGCTAAAATGGAAGTTGAAGGGAAAGGACATGTTGAAATGGAAGATGGGGAATTCAAAGATTTTCTCTATGTTCCAAATCTAAGCTCCAATCTCCTATCAGTTTACCAAATCACTCACCTTGGAGATGGTCATAAGGTTGAGTTCCTTCACAATTCATTGATGGTGCGAAGTCTTAAAGATGATTCATTGGTAGTAGTGGGGAAAGTCAATGATGACAAGAGGCTTTATTCCTTCTCCCACTTTGTGCCTAACAACCTTTCTCAAGCCTTTTTAACTCACTCACATTCACAAAACAACTTATGGCATGAGCGGTTTGGTCACCTTGACTTCTGCTCTCTTCAGCAACTTTGCTCAAATTACATGGTCAAAGGTCTACCTAATATCAACTTTTCTAAGGGAGAATGTTCATCTTGTTCAGTGGATATGAATCTCAAGGAGAAGTATGATAAAGGGAACTCTTCTTGAGCTCTAGTTGTTCTTCAGCTAGTTCACGTGGTATTAATAGGACCCTTTGTAGTGACTTCAGTCAACCAAGGCTACTACATACTCACATTTGTTGATGACTTTTTGAGATTCACTTGGGTATTCTTCCTTCATCATAATAATTAAGTGGTTCATAAGCTTCAAGAATTCAAGACTCATGTTGAACATAAGTCAAGGAAAGCCATCAAAGTATTAACAGTGGACAATGAGAATAGATATGTTGAAAAAAGACTTAAGAAATTTTACAGGATTGAGGGGATTGATCTTCAGAACTCACCAGCATTCAGTCTACACAAGACAGATGTTGCAACTATGAGGATTAGGACTCTCAAGACCATGGCAAGTTGCATGATAAAGGCCAAGTCTCTCGATCCTACACTTGAAGTTGAAGCCATTAGCATGCTACTCACATACTTAACAGGTCTCCTCCTCCAACCTTAGATGGCAAGACTCCTTTTGAGGCATGGTGCGGCAAAAAATTGGTTGTGAGTCACCTTAGAGTCTTCAGTTGTCCAGCATGGGCAAACCTATCTTCTAGGAGTTACAAGGAACTGACACCTAGGCCTTGTACTTTCATCGGCTATGAAGACAATGTGAAGTCTTACAGACTAATGGATCTAGAGACACATGAGATTTTTGTGCAGAAGGATGTTCATTTTGAGGAATGTTCTCCTAGCTTATCCTCTACTCCTCTCCACACATCATACATAGTGGAAACTGATAGTAACACCAGTGATAGTACTTCAACAGGTTCAAACATCTGGGGTTTTGTCGATAGTTGCAGTAAGAGGTCACATTAGTACAATCCACATGCTTATATTGCCACAGTGAAAGGTCCATCTCAGCATGGTACATCTTGTCTTCTAGCTCCAACTTCACTTGACTTGGGAGACAATCTTGAGGACTCACATCTTCTCATTGATGATGATTCTTCTACAGTTGTTGCGAGGGCTCACTCTAACCCTCATGTCCATTCTCTACATGATCAATCTGAATAGGTTGGGGTGATTGTGGACCCTTATGAATAGAAATTAGTTGACGACTCTTTGTTAGTTGAGGAGATAGATGGTTCAGTGGAACAGGTTCAATAGACATCCTTCCTAGATCTGCATTCATTCTTTTTAGTACAGTTGGAAGGGGTGAACATCAACATCAGTACAGGGATACCTGAGTAGGTTTCAAGGCCACCTTACATCTTCAGGAGCATGCCTTTGTAATTTTTTCTTCCTAAGGGGAGGAACACTATTTTGCATTCTCGGACCAGCTTCTTCATCGAAGCAGCTTTCACTTGTTGGCATTCTTTTTCTTTTTTCTTTTTTGGGGTGGGGCAGGGGGGGCAACATTCTTTCTCTCTTCCTTCTTTCATTTTCTTATGTATATACTAGATGTATGTTGTAATGGGGGGGTCTTGATTACTCCATCCATGATGCATCCTTACTTATTTCTCTTTTTGGGGGAGGGTTTTTCCCATAAGGTTTTCCCTCTTTCCCTGCTTTATGGGAGATTTCATATCATTATGTACATGGGTACCTAACATGGCCTAGTAGCCGGGACCCATTATGCATCTTCATCCTAGTTCCTAAGCTTAAGAGCATTCCCCTAAGTTTCACTTAAGGGGGGGTGTTGGTGTAAATAAGTATTTACTTATTACACTTACTTAAGTTTACTTAGGTTAATGCATTATTTTATTATTTTGCATTATTTTATTTTTATTTATGAGACACTTAGGAGTTTGCACACCCTTTTGAGTTATCATGTACACAACATAGGAGTACACAACTCTATTTTAGCAAATGCTGTCTACAACACTGTTTTGCATGTCACACCCTTGTAGGCTTATCCTCACATCACCGCACTTACTTCGATGCTTAATAGAGGATAACCCATATTTGGTGGACATGTGCTTGGTTGTATGACACATCATGATGCTGATTATGAGGCATTCTAGATGTATCTCAGAGGCCTTTATATTCAGGCACTCCTAGTGTACTCTTAGATGAATTAGTTATTAAATACATTGTTATTATGATCATACTCTCTCTCACTGGTCTACTGTGTGCTTGTGTTTGAGTTCTTAGTTTCTTGGTGAATTTTGCCCTTAGGAAAATTCTTACAAGGATAAAGACAATTTCAATTCCATTCAATACTTGCATGGACAATACATGATGCCCCAGGGCTAACACATTTTTGTTGTATGTTATAGTGAATTCAAGTTGTGCACGATAATTCTAATTATAAAAATCAACGTATTTAATAATCCAATTATATCATTATCTTGTAGGTCTTCAAACAAAGGGAAAATTTTAATTTCTAGTTTGTGGTCGAAAGATGAAATCTCATCATTCAAAAAGTTTAGGAAAGCAATTGTTTGATGAGCATAGACACTTCCTCCACAGGAATCATAAGTATCAAAGTACAGAAAAACATCTTTTCAATGGGAAAGAAGAGACTATGTCAAAGCCATGAAGAATGAAACCTCACCTATGGAAGTTGGAATATAATAGAATTAATTGTTGAGGTAATGCCATTCCACCTAATGGTTTATGTTTTTAATTTATATATTTCTTTTGTATTTTTGTTTACTAATTGTGTAATTGATGATTGTGAAGGTCGTCAAGGCAGTACTAACAACCTTCCAAAGGGACTAAAAGGCTATTCCAGACAATTTAGTAGGTTGCCTTACTATGAGTAGTTACAGATTGCACATTTATTTGATACTATGCATATTGGAAAGAATATAATAGAGACATTGTGGAAATTATTGGATGGAAGCCGTGACAAAGAAAAAATTGTCAAAATTTGTAATGACATTCATGAATCCAATCATGCCTTGAAAAATTTCATTCACTCAAATAGCAACATAGATCAAATTAATATAAGTTCCCTCCCTTGGTTATTAAAGGAGCAGCAAAGTGATGCCATAAAAGATGTCATCCGAAAAATTCAATTTCCCACAGGATTTGGTGCAAACATAAACAATCTCATATAAAAAAAAAGTGAATTTGGGCCAGGGCTCAGAATGCATGATTGGCATACTTTCATCAAGGTAAGTTATGTTCTTTTTTATTTACAATATATTCATAAAATACGTGTATTATTTGTTATTGTATGTTAGAAAACAATGAAATGATTGGTTTACAATTACTACAGTACGTGCTTCCTCTATCTCTCCCAGAGCACTTCAACAATAACATCAAACAAGTGATATACGATCTTGGAAAATACATGAGGTAAGCAGTAATATCCATTCAATTTGTTTTATATATTTTTTATATTCACGATTTTTTTTTCTTGCTATGTAACCTATTGTATATTATTTTGTAAAGTCTCGTATCTATATTTTTTTGTGACTTGAATCTCTTAATGTAGGTGGTTGTCATCTAAAGAAATCCATAAAGAAGATATAAACTATTGGAAGAGAAGAATTCCTCATTTATTGTGTGAAATGAAAAAGTGTCTACCTCCAACTTTTTTCAATGCACAAGAACACTACCCCATACACCTAGTTGAGGAGATTGAATTGTGTGGACCTGTACACACTAGGTCAATGTGGATGGTTGAGAGGCACTTGAAATCTTTGAAGGCTTTGGTTTGACAAAGAGCACATCCTGAGGGTTCTATGGTAGAGGGATATATGGTATACTAGACTCTGGTGTACATTATTGAATATCTTCCTTCATTTGCATCAAATATCCATGTAGATCGCATTTGGGATCTCGAGCCTTTTAAAAAATTAGAAGGGGAGTACTTGATGGAAAAGGTACATTGAGGAAATTGAGAGGTAATAAATTATTTTTTAATCTACAAAATAAATCGGTTGTAAGTTGTCTATTTTTTTTGCACAGGTGCTTGAGAGTGGGATGCACTACATTTGTATATTGCAAAAAATCTTGATTGGATGACGGTATGGATTGAACTATGTCAACATTCTAGTCACACATTAACATGGGAATGTGTATCTTCATTGGTTAAAGAAGCTCATCATAATGGAGATTCCAATGTTGTGCAAAGGGAAATAGATTTAGCACGTGGTTCAAGAGATTTCCAGGTACGTACAAATTTATTAATCACCTGTATGTTTATCAACTCACGATACAATAATTTTGACATGTTTCACATATTATTGTAGGTTAAACACCACAAGGCTATCTTCTATAATGGTAAAAAATTTTGTGTCAAAGTGTTGGATGACACAAAGAAAACTTGTGATTTAGGAATAACTGCAGTCTTTCAAGTGACTAATATTTCATCTAGAAATGACTTACATCCTCGAGAGTCTAAAAATCAATACTATGGCATTTTGGATGATATACTTGAGTGTGACTTTAGTTCCTTCAAATTAGTACTCTTCATTGTCAAATGGTACAGGCTACGACTTAATCCAAATGATCCTAATAGAACTATTATTGAACATGATAATGGATTTACAATGGTTAATACAAGGTCATTTGAACTAGTTGGGGATGAGCCCTATGTTCTTCCAAGCCAATGTGATGCAGGAGCATCCAGAGGTATAAGGGCAATCCTGTGTCACCCAAAAAAAATGTACTTAGACTTAGTTTCTATTTTATGTCTTTACATTTTTGGATACCCATTTGGCTCAAATAAAGGTTCCAACTCTCATAGTTCAACTATCAGTGCATTTGAAAATCTCAAAAAAATAGAAGCATGCAATTTGACCATCATTTTGGTGACCTAGAAGGTGCGACTTGGCCAGATGAATATAATTGAGATTTAGAGCATTCCAGAAAAAGAATCAGGTCAAAAGGCCCCACGGTTTGAAAGTTATTGCAGTTTTTCGAGTTTTAGAGACCCCCTAAGAATGCTTCAAAGTCAGGTTTGGGGCATTAAATGACCTCAAAAAGGGTCAAAAAATGGGGTACGAGCAAAGCTTGTCCATGGGGCTATAGAACACTTCAAGAGATTTTCGAAAATGTAAACGGTTCGTCAATCAGAGTTGCGATTCAAAAGTTATGCCTCCCGTAAGTTCGACTACCGTTTCTAGATTCTTCTAGAATTGCACCGACTTCTAACGCAGCTTCCGGAACCTTCTATTTTGTCAGTGGATGCCTACTAGCACTTTCTAGAATGTACTCCTAGTCCTTAACCCTCCGGGGTCTATTTAAGGAGATTTCTGGCATTGTAAAAGGCAGTTTGGATTGGAGCTGGAGAGGAGGTGCTAAAAGGAGAAATATTCTCCAGATTTATGCTATTGTAACCCCACAGGGCATGTTTTGAAGTTTATTTTCTCTGCACTGTTTGTACTGGCATATTTTCTCAGTTAATATAATTCCCCTTTCTATTGTGTCTATTTTGTTGTTGGGTTGTGTCCCCATCACAATGTGAGTAGGTATTTTACTCAAAGGTTCCACATAAACTGGGTTGGTCATTTGTTGTTAGACATGAACCAAGAGGAAGGCCAATAAAGTATAATGCGATGGAAGAAGAAGATACTGAAGAATTAGAAGATGATGTAGATGGTGATCATGATCGACAGTTATTGGATGATGTTCCTGACACAAATTTTCATGAAGAAGAAGATGATGATGATGATGATGATGATGATGCTACTAATGATGATGATGAAGATGATGTTGATGTTGATGATGATGACAATGATGACAACGATGACAGTGATGATGACGAGGATGATGACGATGATGACAATGATGATGATGATGAGGATGAGGATGATGATGATGATGATGATGGCGAGGATGATGATGATGGAATTTAGAGGTATGTCATCAATCCTTAATCTATTTAATATTCATTTATTAATAGAAATATATTTGTCTTATATATATATGGTTATATAGTTTATTAATTATCTATTTAAAAGCTACAAGTTTCAACATAATATAAGTGCTTACCCAATTTGTTGGTTAATAATTCTGCCTCTATAGGTGATGCCTCTGTTGGTTAATAAAATTTTGGCTAACATTTTTATACTTGATCTTTGACACAAGTGTACAATATAAAGCAACTGCCTGAAGGGGATGCTGGCAATGTTCTTGGCTCATCTACACATGAGCAGGTAAAACTCATTGTAATTGTACAAACTAGATAGAAGAAAATTGTTATTTTTTTAATATTGTTTTCTTCATTGTTTTGGAGTAATTTTGATAATACTAATACTATTGTTGTCATAGAGGGTCAGTGGTCAGAGGGAGGGAAAGGAACTTGCAGTCCCTGATTAGCACCCCCCCCCCCCCTTGAGGAGGACCCTTTCTATATTAATTTAACAGAGACTGATGACCCGATCGGTTCGATTAAAAAGTTGCTAAAGAAAATTGGCAAAGAAATTATACATTTGGCAACCATAAATCCTACTACTTAGGAAATAAGAGATAGGGGATCTGAATTGTTGCACACCTCTGAAACTTTAAAAGTAAGTATTAATGAAATTTTTAATTATAAAAAGAGTTCAATAATGGTTTTTATGTTATGCTCTTTTATGGAATTAATTAAAATATTTATGCATTGTCTTTACAAAGTTTTTTGAATGATTTCGAGCCCCATTCCCATGATGAGGGTGCTGCAGGTGGTTTAGGTAGATCGTATGTTCCATTCCCCACTTGTGTTTTCCACTGAATATATATAGGAATGATCATAATCATTAACAATACATGCTTGAACAATCCTTTTTTTTTAATGCTCTTACAATCTTGTCCATGCTAGTGCACACGTTCTATATTTATGCATGCTCTAACAATTTTATTCTTCAGCCTCAAATTAATTGAATCCTATGATGACTCCACCTCCATCCAAGACAACCACAAATCTCTTTCTAACTGCTGAGTCGACAACACGCAGCTTACAGGCATCGACTATTGCACCATCTACTAGTACACAAATCCCTCTTTTTCTCTCTTATGATAGCAACAAAGAATTTTTTTTTACAACTTTTTAACATCAATTATCATTTGTTCTTTTATACTTCGTGACAAAGACTTATGAAACTTATGAAACTTTTTGCAATAGGAGCTGCAACATCATTTCCTGGATGTTCCTATGTTCCTAGTACAGGCATGGTGAAGGATGTCATATTGATCATCAGTGACGATGTAGGAATTCCACTAAAAGTAGCCAAAGTTGTAGGTACTTTAAAGTTATTATTATCCTATAGTGATATAACAATAATTTAGTTTTTGATCACTCTTCATTGACTACTGATCCCATGATTGTTTTGTAGGGAATGATGTTTTTTGGAGAAAACTTGGTGATGAGTGTTTGCGAATATTCGGGCCCACCCTGTGTACCTCGTGGAACATCATATCCTAACTAAAACCCCAAAACACTATTTTTATTTCATATCATTGCTAGAATATTTTTTCTTTTCATCCATTTCTTGAACTATATTAAAGGTAGCTTCACTTCATTTATGAGTCTAACATGTTTTTTTTTACTTAAAAGGTGGAATAACCAAGACAAACCATTGAAGGATGATCTTATAGAGAGAATGACCCAACTCTTTGGACCTCGTGCATTCGAGAGAAACAAGCTCCTGGAAAAAGATGGTTTATGTTTGAAGTATATTAGGGACTAGTACAGGAAAACTTACAGCATAACCCCAGGTACGAGAGTCTGCCCTATGTTGTTGAGGCTGAGTGGTAGGCTCTGATTTTGGTTGGAAAGTATAAAGCTAACAAGAAAAATAATATTACACCAGTAGAGAGTACAGAAAGGTCTGTGATACTGTGAAGAATGTAATTATGTACTAATTAACCTCTATATTTATAGTATCTAACATATTTCAAAATTTTCATAGATTGCCTAATACATCAAAGGAAATAAAGTCAAGACTAGAAAAGCACGAGACACATAAGCTCAGCTTTGGTGGTTTTTTGAAATTTCAAGCATGAGTTGTAAGTATTAGTAAATGAAAAATTGTATCAAATTTTTTATATAATGTGATGGGAAATGCTAGGATAGACTAGCTTGTCTATGCTCTTGATCCTCAACTTGATCTTAGTGTTCCTCCAGACCAATATATGATGCAGAGTAACATGCTTTAGAATCACCAACAAACTCCTAGCACCTTGGAACAACTAAGCAATTCAAATTATCACCCCAATCCTTTGTTCTCCACAAGAACATTCAAGGCTTGATTCCCCTTCAAACAAGGAACTAATTTGCTGTTACAACTCATCACATAAGGCTGCATACTAGTTACTTCTCCCTTGTACCATTCAAGGCCTCATACACCCAACCTTGACACTAAGTGTTTTGGACAACTCCAACCCTCTAACATAAATGGAAACCCAAAAAAATTCAATACAACCCAAAACAAATCAGGTCTAAGGAAAACATGCTGTTAATAGTCACAGGGTAGATTGCTGCACTTGACCTTTATTCTACACACCCAACCAAGAGTGCAATTGGATCCTCTAGGACTCCCAAACACCAAAGAAAGTTTAGAACAACTCCAACATGACCAAAATAAGGTGTAACAAGGGTTGAAAACCCTTCTAACTATTTACCATTTCCTTTTGATATTTTAACTACCCTCCATTGGTTGATGAAACAATGCAAGTAAAATTCACCATATCACGCAAAAATGTAGGGCTTAGAGTTTAAGAGATGCCTCACAGAAGAGGATAAGAGAATTGGCTTCCAACAAGGCTATAGAGCCATGGCTAAATGGCTACGAGCTGAAATTAGTGTGGAAGGTTCTAATAATGATGCATCTGAGCCACAAGTAAATAAGCGAAATGAAATTTATTTCAAATTGAATACTTTACCAATTAGTCTATTTTTATGTTAAGTTCCAATATAAAGTGAGTATATTTGTTTTAAGCAAGCAATGATAACAATGCGTAGGATGTTGGAATGTAGCCTAACAATCCTTCTACACAATTTGTGGATGCTGAAGGTTTGCCTGATGTGCATCCCAGTGGTGGAGGTATACATTTTCTATTAAATTTTTATATGTAATTGTAGTTGGTGTTTGGATTAACGTAACATTTTGTATAATAGTTGGAGAGGATCGAGGTGTTGATGTTAATGAGTGTGTTGACATTGAGTCTAGACAAAATGATGTGGTTAGATTAGGTAAACAACATCACAATTATGTTATTTAAAATAATTAAATACTTGTAACAATTATAATAAATTATTTTTAATTTAACTCTTTTATTTGTTATTGTAGAGGACCCCCCTTTGCAACAGCATAGGAATTTGAGATCATCAAGAACAAAGAACAAAACAACTGATGAGGGGGGAATTGATGATGACACTGATGCTCCTCTTAGAGCTTACATAGAAAAAAGAAATAGAAAGAAAAAGAAGAAATGATTGTCATCTACATACCTTAATTCATAATGACTGAAGTTTATGTCTCAATGAATTTAATTATGTTCTAATGAATGTTCATGAATTATGTGTTAATGCAAAATATTGATGAATGTTGCATGTTAATGAATCTAATGTGTTAATGATATCATGTGATATTGATTGAATGTCATCATGTGATATTGATTGAATGTTACATTTTATTAATGGTTGAAAGAATGAATGAATGTTAGATGTTAACAGGGAATGTAGAGTGATGTTAGGGGGTGGAGGGTGGGGCCAAATGGGCTTCCACCTTCACGTGGTTGGCCCTGTTTAGTAGAGAATATTAAAATATTCTAGAAACAAAGTGAAGCTCAATAAGATACTAAATATTTCTCTATTTTGTCCTATGTTTAGACTGTTGTCCTATGCAGCTAAGGCCTCATGCTTTGAACTATCATGAAGTTCTAAACTTTTAGCTTTTTTATTGCATCCTTGGATCTCAGCACTATCTTGGGACTGTGTTATCACCAATGATACAATTATCATGATTTTCTTTGGGCACCAAGTTAGATAATTTGTGATGTGTTCACTACTTTTCCAACCTGAGTGAATTTTTCCCATAAGGCTATTGACTTGGGTGACAGAAGGATTCATTCACGCGAGATTGTTATTCAATTCATCTTATAAGCTATCTATACTTTGAAGAGGTCAAGCAAGACAACAACCTTGTTACCAACACAATTTGGACATAGCCCCATTTCTGCAATCTGTTACCATCATGCTCTAGATGTAGGGCAGGTCTGCAGTCAGCAATCTCTTCTATTCTGCAATCAACAATCTCCTCTATCCTGGATGTAGTCATTGTGAGTTTTTAGAAAAACTTCTCTTAATAATTAGACCAAGGGAGTCATTCAAAATTGTGCATCTGAGAATAACTCTAATTTGTCCAAAGATTCTGAACATCTGTCAATCTACTCATGAACCAAGTTTCTAAAATATGCCAAGAATCTAAGATTTCCAGGGCCTAGAAAATAACATTTCTATGGTATCAGAGCTATAAACCCTCCTAGCCTATGGGGTTTTTTATTTGTAACATTTTTTTGTATCCCAAAGGTTTTGAATCACACATATATAACATAAGAAGTAGGTCAAGGCAACAAGAGGAGGCTCAAGTTAATGCAATGGAAGCAGAGATGGGTGAAAAGAAGAGATGGAAGCCTATGAAGAGAACAAAATAATCAACTTAACGAATTCCTGACCATACAATTTTCTACCATGCAATACAATTTTCTACCATGCACCTAGAAGGGTAGCTTCCGATTGGTTGAAGTGGAACCATGAATTAGTTTCCAAGGATCATGCCATGATACGTGCTTGTACAAAGTATTTGTTAAGTGGCTAGTTACTTGCTTTAACTGAAAAGACATAGAAGTCTATTATAGAGAATTGGCCCGACTTAAGCATGTAGGACATGTGGAGACTTACATAAATAAGTTTTGATATGTCAAAAAAAAGAGTCACAGTGCTTTTTGTATAAGGGTTGAGTGATAGATTGAAAGGATTGGTAAAGGCACATAGGTGTAATACATTGGATAATATCATTGAGTTAGCTCTTGATGTTGAAGTCAGACCTCCTTCTAAGAAATACAAGAAGAACTTCAGGAATCAAAAATCAGATGATGAATCAGATGTGAAGGCTCCTAATTAGCCTAAAGTCACATCTCCTAAGTTAGGAAAAGAATCAAGTAATGAGTTAAGAAGAATGAATCTTTGATTTCATTGCAAAGAAAATTGGAAAATAGACATAAGTCTCTTGGTAAGGGTAAGGCATACCTTATTGAGGTGAATTCTGATGCAGGCAGTGATGAGGATAAATGAACTCTTGCATCACTATTTGGGTATTCCAAAAATCATCTTTGACAAAGGATGGGAAGTTATGCATATGGCAGAGAGTAGTGCTACACATAAATTTTTTGATGAAAAATTTGTAGTAAATGAAGTACTAAAAGTAGAGAACTTTGATCAATTTAGCATTATGTTGATGGATGAATCCAAAATTAGTTGCGCAAGGAAAATACCAAGGGTGGGCACAGAATTAGATAATCATATATTTGATGTTGAGTACTGTGTGATTGGCATTGGTGGAATAAAAGTAGTATTGGAAGTACTGTATTAGAAGTACCATGGTTGAAGTCCTTTGGAGGACACATTCAGGATTTCAACAACAGGGAGCTTGAGTTTTCTAATGAAGGTAAAAAAATTGTGTTGAAGGCTACCAAAAATGACAACCCAAAAGTTATGGCAGCTAAGTGTATGCAAGCTCACTTTATGATGCAAATTCCCTTGAGAGACATGGGGATAAATTAGACCATTCCAAATATGATAGTAGTAACTTATGTTTTGATTCTCATGATATGTCATCTTTAGTACATAATGATGTGTCATGCTTAGAATTGGAATAATATGGAGGCATACATTCTAACAATCCATTGGCAGTAAAAGAATTGCACCTTCATTTGATGTCCATTATTATGGATATTATAGATTCGAACAATCCATTGGTAGCAAAAGAATTGCACCTTCATTTGATGTCCAATATTATGGATATTAATGTGGGATCATGTATGGTCATTGTTCTTAATGGAGAAGGGTCGGAAAAATGTTGTAATTGGCTTGCAGCTGGGTAGTGATACCTGGGATGTTGGTTTTTTTTTAACGTTTTACAGATAGTAGATGTTTCATCATTATTGAGTGACTTGATGAGCTACTACTTTTTCACACTGTATGATGGGTTTCGGATTGTGGTGCAACATTGAAACACCTTCACTATGCAGAAGTTGTTGCATGAAATGTTTTCTTATGTGCAACTTTCTTCACTTAAAACTTTGATCTCCAGTTATGAGGCTATAAATTATAGCCCATGATGATTTTAGAAGTTTGCATCAATCATATCATGGGAGCATTAGCTATGGTTCATAATGAGGCTTCTAGGGTTAAATGCTCTTAACATTTATTCTTGGCAAGCAATTTGATATTATAGTGTTATAAGTTATAGTTGTACTATGCCAAATCAATTGTCATGACACCAATCCTCAAAAAACTTCAAAATTTTGTAGAGGCCAAGGCAATTATCACATCTAGGACATCCAGTTTGGTGTATCTAGATAATTAAATTATTCATGACATTCAATTATGCATTTCCAATTAATATGTGCATCTACATATATAAATATACATAATTATGGCACATATAGATATACACACACAAGTAAAAATGATTGACTGTCTTAGCTTAATTTAAAAAGTAAAAGATAAATTTAACCATTAAATTTTGAGTATAATGTGATGATTAATTTGTATCATTATTGTACTAGCCATCAAGATTCAAATTCCACCCATTTTAACTTTTACTAAAAATTAACCAATCTAAATAAATATTCATTAAAAAATATAATAAATATATAATATAATACATATAATAATAATAAAAATATTTTACCTTGGTATTTAATCCATCACATGGAACTTCAAAATTCAAAGAGTGAGGGGTTAGAACTCGTAAGGTGGTTTGTTTAGATTTAAAAACTATCATGTTTAATTTAGCTACAATATTTGATCTCTCTGATGGTACAATTCCTATTGTTTAAGAATTAGGCATCTCAGAACCTTCATAGCGTCCCCTAAAGCTATATCAGATGAGAGAAAGAGTGCCCAAATGCTATTCCTACTCATCAATTGGGCATTCCCATTATTGATATGGGCATGTTTTTGGGAGAATCAGATCTCTATAGGCAAAAGGAATTAGAAATCCTTGGCATTGCATGTTAGGATGGGGATTTTTTCAAGTGGGTACCTTCAACATTGACTATAAATTATGTTGTAGAATAGGGGTTAGGTTCCATATTGTTTTCAATCTTCTAACTTGCTTGCTTCACTAATATGATATCTATATCTCTATTGCAGGCTGTGAATCATGAAATTCCTCTTTTCCCAACAAATAGAATGAAGAGAATTGTAAGGGATTTCATTCAATTGCCCCTACAAGAAAAACTCATATACAAAATACAAGAGCTTGAAGGCTATGACTAGGATTTTCTAATCTCTGATGAAAAAGTACTAGACTAGGTGGACATGACATCCTTGACTACTCTACCCCCACAGGATAGAAAAATGGACTTTTGGCCAACAAAGCCAACGGATTTTAGGTACCCAAATATTTGTTAATTCATATTGATAAAAAATATTATGTAAAATCTATTTTTTCCTCTTCCGCTATCCTAGGCCTCTGATGGCTGTAGGTATGAAAAGCACATCTACATCATTAAGTTTTTACAGTCCATTTCAAAATAATTTCTTGGTGTATTAGCTCTATTCATGTCCATTTGATTTTCATCATTTTCTTTTTCTTTTCAAATCATGTTGCCCATTTGTTGCAGATTAACTATGGATCAATATGCTCTTTGAATTCAAAGACTTCGCAATGAAATTATTTACCTCTTAATTGAATATCCTGGGCTACCACCAAACTATTTTCTTAACATGTGAGAAAAAATGAGACAAAGAATGAGATTGAATTACTACCCACCCTGCCCAAGACCGGATCTGGGTTTAGGCATAAGCCCTCATTAAGATGGATATGGTTTGATTGTTTTGTTGTAGGATGATGAAATAGTAGGGCTACAGATGTGTAATGATGGTGAATGGATTCCTGTTAAACCCATCTTCTACGGTCATCAATATCAGGGACATGATCAAGGTAAGACTTAATTGAATCTCATTCTTATTTGAGCAGTGTTAATTGGTAATATTTGGGCATTGGATTAGTCTATCCATGCTATTTCTAATACCAACATCTAGAATAGCCCATTTGTAAGTGATTAGAGAGGTTACATGGGAGTACCAAAATCTAATTAAAGGTTTGATTATGGTGAATTGAATGTAACTAAAATTAGATAAATAGTTATTTTTATGGCATTAAATTCGATTATATGAGAGAATTTTAAGGTTGTGAGATGATTGGATTTTAGATCTCTTTAGGCTTTAACTCCATTCTGGCATAAGGAAATGCTAGATTGATAAGCCCTTGGTACAGGACTATGTGCTAGATGGAGCAAACTAACATAAATGAATGTGGCACACTATGAATTTTGTTATGTAGTGTTGGATGGTCTTGCTTACACAATTGAAGGTTATGGGGAGAATGGTGAAAATATTTCAAGTGTCTCCAGCAAACAAGAACTTTTTATAGCTAATCAAGTTTTCAAATATTGTTAATTGGTCTCCTAAATTTAGTAATAGAGATATGAATCTAGGTCTTGCTCTCAAACGTGCACCCTAAATTGTTTTACAACACTATTTTCTGGAATACAATGAAGAATATTTTGTTCTAGGTCATCACAATCCCTTTGGACTTGATTCTTGCTTGAGTTCAGTTTATATTAGTCTCAATGTTTTATTCATGCTGAAAATAAACTGACACTAAAAATGATAAATGTTGAGTTTGAAATTTGAAGACACTGAATGTCAATGAAAATATCATATTATTAAGAGATAATATTTTCTCTTTTGATCTTATTAACTTTGTGATCAATGCATCTGGTGTTAATCCATTTTGGGTATTCTATATTATGAATCTCTAATAAATTTATGACTAAAAAATAGTTTTATAGACATGTTCTTTCATGTCAAGTATAAATTTTTATCATTGTGAATTGGATTTTAACTTATTTATTTGAGACTTATAGACTCTTATCATTATTGATAACTTTGTGTTTTCTTTAATCACTAGTTTCTTATTCTTGGGGACCACTACCTTTATATTATAAGATCAAAAAATTTATGAAAGATGAGGAAAGATTCTCATATACAATAGTAGTTCATAGCTGGAAAACATACTCAAACAACTTATTGGTAATAAGGAGATGGCATCATGATACCTTATAATTTTATTTTTTATTTGTCTATGCAGGTTCACCAATTTCAAAATGAAGCTTCAACGAAGGACCTAAAAATTGTTTTGTTTCAAGTTTCCCAAGGCCTTAGACAACACAAGCTAGATAGAGGGGATATGTTAGCCATTAGTCATGAACACGAGGCAAGTTCATTTTAATCTTAGAATGTTTGATCAACACCTTTTGTCCCTGCACTTTTTAATAACAATACCTTACTTGATTCTTATCATTGATTATCTTCTAGAAGACGTTATCTACCCCAAGACATAATTGATTTGAATGCTATTACTTAGTAAACCATCATGCATCTCCATTTTGAAAAATCTACAACAAATGCTTTAGGATTTCTATTTTTTTATTTGTGTACTGTAAAGGCTCATTTTTTTTTAGCATGATACATTAATGAGTTAATCATTTTTGTAAATGCTCATTTATTCTTAGCACAATACTTTAGTGAGTAAATCTTGGGGTTTTATGCCATCTCTATTTTAATGGCATATTTGTTGACATTGTCATAATATATAACTTTTTTTATCACGATCAATATTAACTATAAACATGGTCGACTGTCTATAAATTGCCAATGGTATTATTAATCAGTGCTAACACCTCCATTGTACTGTCATGTCGTTTTATAAAACACAGTTTCCTTTCATGAGATATCAATAATATTCATTAAATTAATGTTTCTTTTATTGCTAATGACTTCTTTTGATTTGGGACTGCTCAATGGGTGCATTAACTCCTATAGCTGCATGTTACCACTACAATAGCATACTGCCCTAGTGCTATCATCACTGATGCATCAATGACTTCATTGTGTTTCATAAGCTTACTGCTATAGTATTTCCTTAACATATTTCCTAAACTTATATTTAGATTGATCACTGTGACTCAAGTAACATTGGTTTGGGTTTATCACAATGTACTCATACCCCTGCTTTTGTAAAACAACATGTCTACTTGCTTGCCATGACCATTATTTTCAGACATTATCTCTACTATGTTGTTAGTCTAGGTGGTTAGATTATTTTTTCTATAGCACATGACTGCAAATGTATTTTAGTTTGATGTTCAATGCCACTATTTGTTGATGGTTCCATGGTCACTGCATCTTTTGCATATCGTCATTGACAGTCATAATTTTACTCTCTCTATTATGAGTTGTAACATTGATGTCTTATTACCATAATGATCTATTATTCTTCATTATTTTAGAGTTGTAAAAGTGATGAGCTATTCTTCATTGTTTTATAGTTTCAAAGTCCACTATTTTGATGTTTTGGAGTTATTTTTGGTAAACAACATACCAGGTAGATTTAAACCTAATACAAAGAAACAAAGACCAAGGACATGCCTAGGGATGAGCTAAATCCTATATTTAGCAAGGCTAAATCTTAGTTTTGGACAAATTAACAGAGTCATCAGGACTCACTTCACTTTAGGCTTTGCTAAGCCAAGGCGGAAAAACCTAAGGGATTTGTCTGATTAATCTTGATACTTCTTCCCTACAAGACTATCCCCTATAGAAGAAATGGTCAATATTCTTCTTCAATTTGCTAGTAAATCTCCTGATCACAGTAGCTAATCATAACCAAGGAAAGTAATAGAAAACAAGCCATGACCGACACTTCTAGTTCTTCAAAACATAAAATGGGAAATTGATATTCATTTGATTTGATTTCTCAACATAACCCGAGTATGCAACAATAGAGAACATGTATCCTTCAAGCTGACCAGTCCCTTATCCATTGGGCATCAACTAAGCCTTAACATACAGATGGATTCCTGAAATATACTCATATATTCAGGCATATGATCTATCTATTTGACTTGCAAATAGACATCAATATTCATCAAACTCTCATGCTAATGAAAATCCTTCTAATGAAACCAACAACCCTATCAACATAAAAAAGCATTTACTTGGACCTTTGTTCCAACAAAAAATCTATTTTGATATACAACCTTAAAAGATTGCAACTGAGTTCAAGACCTTGGTCCTTAAGCACAGAACATTCCAAATAATAGAAGCAGGAGACAAGAATCAGAATGAAACTAAGAAGGTTAATGTCTTTGTATTAATTTCATTGAAAACAATACATCATCTACATATCAACACTCAAAAAATACACAAGGAATGACTGTGAAATAACTATGCTTCAAAAGAGATACAACATGTTATTCATAATAGGAAATACACTAATAATATTGGTATCATAACTCAAAAAAACTGGAGCCAACCTTGTGGTCTCACAAATTCTAAAAAATTGGAACCCATACAAAGAGTAGAAGAAGGAGATATATAGGAGAAGATATCTTAGGAAATGCAAGCTAAATTTTACATCTGTTCCACTGAGAAATCTTGACAAATGGAGTTGCTGAAATTAAACTTCTTCTATCTACCTGCACTTGAAAAACCATAAATGATGTCAAAATATCTGATATAATTCCACTTAAAATATGCAAATATCTCATGGAGGAAATATCAGAATCATCACACTATACTAAGGCTCCAAAAATCTGATCTCAACATGTCACATTTTCTTTGCCGTGAAATTCACTTGTGTTGATGTTGCCCAAAACATAACTGCTCCCAACTACATTAAAAACCATAAAATCATCTTGAAAATATTTGGAGAAGTCATAGATGATGAATATATATATATATATATATATATATATATATCTGACTGCAATTTCATTTGCAACATTAAATTTCCACATTTCACTGTGAAGCCCCCAAAATTAGAAAAACACCTATAGCTGCTTCCTATTAATACCTACTGAAAATCTAATTGCACAAATGAAGATTTCACTCTCTCCCGATTTTGACAGTATATAACAATCTATATTTTGGAAAAAAATACCCCTCCTAAGACACATTCAAAATTCTGGCTCCTAGACTGAACAGTTCAATTAAAATGAAAATTTTAAAATGCTTATATAGTTAAAAGTATATAAAACATAAAAATTATTCAAATCTTTTCATTTTAAAAACTGAGCATTGAAATCTCTGAAGTTTAATTTTTAAATCATTTCCAAATCTCTCTCCTCCACATGTCGATCGTAGATTCGCTGCTGATCACTCTATGGGCCCCACTTCATCTTTAACATTTGAATCACAAATTCATCATATTATCATACCTCTTCATTCTTAGCTGCCCGATGATACAAGAGATGAACACATTAGTATATTACTAATATATTAGACCATTTTCAACCTCCCCGTCGTAGCATCACACCACATTTGAAAAATCCTCCCGATCATATGACAGATGAACATTGTAGCATCGAGCCGCTAAAATTTTGGTTTTCTGACCTGCCAACAAGGCCAGGTGGTAGCATCGAAGGGGCATGGAAATCATCATATGCTCTTATGAAAGGGGCCCGGTCATCACATCATAGAAAGCTTTGAATTGCTCTATGATCTTACGATTCATCGTAAAATTGGGGGACTTTATAATTTGTACTTTGACCTTACGATGAATGGTAAGATCGGGATCCTTTGAAAATTGCACCCTGACCTTATGGGAATAGTCAAATGGCGTTGACCGACTGGGACCCTCAAAAAAGTAGTGGTAGTCTCATAAGAGACGTGTCTCAAAGACATTTCACCATCGTGCACTCGTGTATTTAAAGGCCTCCAATGCCTTCCTCGCAATGCACATGGGATTAAACTGGTTTCATTTCCTTGTTGTAGAGAACAGCTCCTTCTTCATCATCATGGAATGCTTTGCATATATGAGTGGCCTCTCTCATTCCTCTGTGGACCTTTTCAAACTCCCCCTCTCAATGGACAATTTAAAAGACCTAGGCCCCCATTTTTTTTCCTTGTTTGTATGCAGCGACCCATACTCAAAATGTGGCACTTCCTTTGTATATTTGTTCTTCTTAAAAGGCATATAATCGCTCCTTTCTTTATCGATTACTGTCCCCTACTCCATTTCGTGGATACCCCCACACAAAACATGAGGTTCCCATAAAAATAAAACATAGATCCCATAGAAGATATGTTCTTCATCACATGGATCACTTGAAGATTGAAATAATTGAAAAGCCACATCATTAAAACAATCATATGAATGGAGAAAAGAAAATTTATTGTATTGATTATGCTCTCTGTACTGAGGAGAGTTAAAAATGGAAAAAACCGGAATAGACTTGCAGGAGAGCGCCCCTAAAACCACTTCATTTAATCTTTAGGATGATCACATTTCCTTTAACAATTACAAATCAAAAGGTGCAAATGTGTTCTAAATTCTGGTCTAGAAGAAAAACCATTAATCAATGTGCAACCTTATCTATCTGATGTAATTAGTCAGATGCCAAAGTGGGTTCGGCTATAAAAAAAAAATTCATTTTCGAACACTAGATATTGCAAACTAATTCATTGACCTCCTCGAACTGTCTAGGAACAAATGTGATCACAAATTGATCATTTAAAACTCATTTAACTCTATTCTTTAAACTATGATTCACTGACAGGAAGGCATGTTTCCTGGCCTAGAAAACTAATCTAAACACCTGACCAAGCTCCGAAAATCTGCAATTCTGTTCTCTCTGACACATTCAACAGGCCTGCAAAATCTCATTACATGATGACATCGGGGTCAAAAGATATTGACCTATAAACATGCATACTTCAAACTGCCTACAGATAAACATATCAAAAAGATGGAAATTGCATTTGGTTTGAGCCTAAAAAACTGGGCAAATGTATGTTTGAGGATCTGGAAATAGGGGCATTGGTACTTTGTCATGAGGAGAGTTTACTTCTATGATTTCAACTCATGAAAAATCACAGGGAAAGTTTCATGAGCATGCAAAGTCAGCTACTTGGATTTGCAGGATAGGGAACAATAGCAAAAAAGTGTTTTTTGCAAATGGAATGGCTGTGGAAAAGTGTGTAGAGGGATCCGTCAAGGTTTATAAACTGGCACACTTCTACTATTTTTAAAGTAGAACATAGGGGAAAAACCCATTTGATCCAGGAAATCATGGATTAAAATTTATGACATCTTGAACAGGGGTGCTAACTCATCTGCATTTATGATTAGCAGTGAAAATTTATAATTTGCATTCAGAATCGCATTTAAAAATTGATCAAACGGATTCATCATGACCTCAAATCTGGAGCATAGCAAGTGTCTGATGCCTAGAATATGATGCAAAAGGAAATTTCTTATGTGGGTTAATTTATCAAAAGTTATAGTCTGTCAAACAGGGCTACCAAGAATTATGAACAAAATGCAGATTTGCAACAGGGGTAACTGACCAACTTTGAGGGGTTTGAAACCTAGTCAAACTAATTCAAAATGACTTAAAACTTGGAACATAGGTTCTCTGGTAGGCATACTAAACATTCTTCAACTGGTGAATCATGAAACATAACCAGGTAAAAGATACTCAAATGCAAACATGCCCTCCAACTACTATTTGATACTTAGGCAGAAAATGCAAAACTGACAACTCAAAATGGGACCTCACAAAATGGTCCAGAATGTCAGTTTATCATTACAAAACACATGGATAGGCTGAATGAAAGGTGTTAGAAATAGGAAACACCATTTAGGGAATAATACGATAGCCAGGTACAAGCACGAAAATGCATTTAAAAGGGGCTCAAAGTGACTCAAAATTTGGGATAGGCACTAAAAATAGGAATGCAATTTTGAGTCCCACCATGATGAACTATACTCTATGTCCTTTGTGGCCTTGTACTCCTATTATAGAAGCATACCTTTGTCCAAAAGAGAATCAATTTTCCCATTTATATTTTGTTCAATTTTTCTTTGCAAGTTATTGGTTTCTTTGTGGAGATTGAGTTGGGATATATTAGTGATATCAAAGGCTCAAGCAAGAAACTCAAGTAATATGGAGAAAATAACAAGATTTAGTGACATCCAATTGTTGATGGAGAAAATGAAGCACATGTAGGAATAAAGAGGATTAAACCTAAGGTGAAAGTGATGCAAGAAACTCAAGTAAGAAAAACCTTACCAAGAACAATAGATGAATCATGTATGGATGTGTTCGAAACAAGTGATTTTTTTGAGGAAAAATTATCTCCATTTAAGGATGTTAATATGAGTGTCATAGCTACAATCCAACATGTCCCAAGAACTAGAAAGACTACTTAGACCTCTATAAGGAGTTCTCAACCTGTAGGGAGAAAGTAAACATAGTACATATTCCTACACTATCAATAAGCTTCTAAACTAGATGCGTCTTAATAGAGCATGTCCTACTTAGAATTATTTTTCTTAATATGTTTGTTTGTTTAAACTTTACAAGTGGTATAATTTTATTTCTACTAATCCCCCCAAATTGCTTTACTAATCCCTCCCAGGCCTCATTCTTATTTGATCTAGTTGCTGATGGTATCTAGGAGTCTGCCCTCCTCTCCATACCCCACCACACCTCCTCCCCCCTTGGCTGTGCTAGTCAAAAATCATGTCCTACTACTCTTATGTTGGACGTTAGGTGTAAGTCTTTCCATCTCTCCTTGCATGCATCTTTTTTTTCCCATTCCCCCCTGTGCACTCAGATGGGCTCTTGATATCATCACCTTATTTATCATAGGAAGTGATTATTTATGGCTTAACAGTGCAGATCCATTTGTGACATGCGTGCCCACAACCCAAAATCCTTCTGGCACACTTTGTTCTTTCACCATCCTCCCCTACCTACCACCCTTGATTGGCACTCCCTAGTTTTCCATGCCTCTACTCTTTATGATATCCTTGGTCAATGACCCACTCATCTTACCTCCCCCACCCATTACCATCTTTTCACTCCATCTATAGTTTGTGAGGCTATCAGAGTTATGAGATGTAGCAGAGCTGCCAACAAGTATAGTTTTTAGGAAAAGTTTTTAAAGAATTGTATTCTAATTATGTGCCCCATCCTCCCAGTGCTCTTTAATAGGGTGGTGTGTACTGGTTTACATGCTTCTTGGTTGAGGCACATGATTTACTCGATTCATAAATCTGGGCTAGCATCAGACCCCAATAGCTATAGGACCATCATGATCGAGCATACCTTTCCCAAGCTTTATGCCATAGTTCTAAACATTATTCTTACTCGACAACTTGACAAGCAATAGTGTCATGCTAGAGGACATACGAGATTTTATGTAAATTATTAAACTATGGATCACATTTTAACCTTGCGAGCTATTGAGGAGGCTCGACACTATACTGCAAAAGTCTACTATTATTTTGTAGACTTTCACAAGGGGTTTGACTCAAAGCCTTAGGGGGCTCTCTTTCAGAGACTCAGAGACATTGGTACTCTAGATATACTAGTGATAGTGATTATGAGACTCTACAAGACAATGTTTGTTAGATTTAGGACTCTGGAGGGATTTTTAGATCTAATTCACAACATCATCAGGGTGAAGGAGGATTTCTCTCTCTCCCCTAAATTATTGGGCATCTATATTGATGAGCTTTAGGTCTCCCTCCATAAGGCTTCACTCCCCAAGGATGGCTTCTACTTGCATTGGGTTCTGATCTCCATTCTCCTATTTGTAGATGATTTTGTCCTTCTGTCCTCTTCTCAGGAGGGGCTCCAGAGGCTTATTGATGAACTGGCCTCATTTTGTGACCAATGCCAGTTGGTGGTGAACCTAAGCAAGACTCAAGTTATGATCTTCATTTGTTTGAAGACCTTGCATCCTCACTTCAACTTCTTGGGTCAAAAAATTGAGATTGTCTCCTCGTACACTTATCTCGAGTCAATTTCTCCTCGTACAAATAACTCCACTTTTTGTCTTATGTTATCAATCTTGCTCTCCAACTCTTCTTGTAATGTGTTTTAAGTGCCTTATTTCTCAATTCAATATAGCCTAGCAATCCTTGCCTATACGGAAGAATAAATTTATTGAAAACTGATTGGTAGGGGTGGTTAGTATGGGCAAGTATTGACAATTGAATATAACTGAGGACATTTTTTTTTGTTTTGCTTTATTTCCTTTGCAATTGCAACTCCTATTGCTCAAATTATGATGGCATTGTTGTAGCTATGATGACGACTACCGTCACAAATCTTGTGGCTGACATCCTAATTTTGATGTCCTCCACAAGAATTGTGACGGTGTTGCTATAGCTGCAATGGCAAATGCTGTTGCAATGCTTGTGGTGGATGTCAGAATTGCAATGTCGGCCACAAGATTTGTGACAGTGTTGATGCCATAATAGAGTGGTCAATAGCCATTGCAATTTCCAAGGTTTCTATCATAATTATGATGTCAGCCACTAGAATTGTGACAGCATTGATGTCATAATAAAGTGGTGGCATAGTGATGGATATGCGTCATAATTGTGATGCTATAGGATAGACGTCATAATTTGTGACTAAAAAACAATGATGTCTATCATTATCATAGTGGTGACACATTTGTCTCATAATTGCAACACATAGCCATTACAAATCGATGCCAAATGTATTAGTGTATTAAGATAAAGTGTTTGAGATCAA
This sequence comes from Cupressus sempervirens, assembly GCA_028749045.1. Classification (NCBI taxonomy): domain Eukaryota; kingdom Viridiplantae; phylum Streptophyta; class Pinopsida; order Cupressales; family Cupressaceae; genus Cupressus; species Cupressus sempervirens. Next base: position 12,968,838 of record CM053786.1, read on the forward strand.
ATAGAGGAGGAGAATTTACCTCTTGATAGTCTAACATTTTTTGTGAAGAGAATGAAATCAAAGGGTAGCTATCTTCACCTAAAAAACCTAAGCAAAATGGGTTTTCTAAAAGAAGGAATAATTCTATAGTAGAAGCAACAAGAGTTTTGTTGTTTGAGAATGATATCTCTAAGACATTTTGAAGAGAAGCAGTCAATGCAATAGTGTAGACCCTGAATAGAGTACATATCAACAAAGGTATGAATAAGACACCTTATGAACTATGGTTTGGTCATTCATCGTCAATTAAGTATTGTAGAATATTTGGGAGAAAATGTTACATTAAGATAGATGATGACATTGGTAAGTTTGATCCAAGAAGTGATGAAGGTATGTTTCTTGTCTATTCATTGAAAACAAAAGCTTATAAAAGTTTTAACTATAGAACCAAGACAATAGTTGAATGTGAAAATGTAAGGATTAATGAAAAATTTGGAACTAAGGAAAGATGGTAGAATATAAGTCAGATGAATAAGAAGATAACTCTGGAATTGTTAGATAGAATGCTGAAGATTTCTTTACAAATAACAATGATTTAAAGAATGATGTGATAACTATTGAGCAAAGAGGAGAGTAGAGATCTGAACCTACAGAAGTGATAAGAGTTAAGATGTCAACTCCTACCTCTAATAGGAATCTCACATAAAACCCCTCTTGACCAGATAATTACAAGTAAAGATAGCTATATAATGACAAGAAACAGAGTAAATGATGAGATATGTATGATATCTGTTAGAAAGGACAGGTTTGTCATTGCACCAAAAGATTGACTTATTAATGCTTGATATAACCAGTAATCATATAGAACCATAGGAAGTGGTTAAGAAATATCATGAATCTTGTGAGGGATGTTGGTCCACTACCAAAAATCCCCCTCCTAGCGTCACTTGTTGTGGCTAGTAGCATTCAAACTTGTGACCAAGCTTTGATACTAGTTCTTAGAAAGGATAAGGTTGTTATTGCACCAAAAGATTGACCTATTAATGCTCAATGCAACAATATTCGTATAGAACCATAGTAGGTTGTTAAGCCATGTCATGAATCCCATAAGGGACATTGGTCCACTACCAAGAATATCTCAAGTTGAGCCTAAGAGCATAGTTGAAGCATGTAAAGATGACCATTGGATTTGAGAAATGAAGAAAAAAATAGATTAGATTTTGAAGAATGATACATGGCAGTTAGTTCCTAGACCTAAGACAAAGAATGTGATAGGAACCAAATGGGTATTCATAATTAAGCTAAATGAGAAAGGCATAGTTGTGAGGAACAAGGCTAGAGTTGTATCAAGGGATATTCATAGTAAGAAGGCATTGACTATAAGGAGACATATGCACATGTAGCTAGAATGGAAGTAGTAAGGATGCTCTTAGCTTATACAATGAATAAAGGGCTCAATATTTATGAGATAGATGTTAGATCAACCTTTCTGAATGAAGAACATGAAGAAGAGGTGTATATTGAGAAGCCTAGAGGTTTTCCTTTATCAGAAGACAAAGACATGGTATGAAGACTAAAGAAAGCTCTATATGTTCTGAAGCAAGCACCTAAAACCTAGCAAGCTTGGAAAGTTATTTGGAAAATCTCATATCTACTAAAGTTATGGTAGATTGTAACTTGTACTTGATAAACTTGTTCAAAAGGTTAGGCTTGGAATGTTGTAAACCTATTGATAAACCTATGATAACTAGTCACAAGTCATCCAATAACATTGATTCACTTGCATTAGAGAAAAAGAAGTACATATCCATGATTGGATTTTTGCACTATCTCACACCATACTATATATGGAAAATGTAGTTGGAATTGTAACCAGATTTCAAGATGATCCTAAGAAGTATCATTTTGTAGCAATGAGGAGAATATTTAAATATTCAAAAGGGACATATGACTATGGAATTTTGTATGACAGATCGAGTGATTTGAATCTATATGTATATATTGATGTAGATTGGGCATGTAGTATGGATGACATATAGAACACTAGTGGTTGAGAATTCTTTTTTCGAGAAACATTGGTTTCTTAATTAAACAAGAAGAAAGATTGTATCTCATAGAGTACTACTTAGGCAGAGTATGTTGCAGTAAAAAAATAACTATAATCAAGTTATGTGGATGAATAAAATGTTGAAGACTATCAAAATAGAGTTTGAAGAACCTTTTATCATTTACTATGATAACAAAAGTATAGTCAATATTTTCAAGAATCATGTATTGCATTCTATGAGTAAGTATTTATCAATGAAGTATCATTTTTTAAGAGAGAAAGAAACATAAAGGATATCAAATTGAAGTATGTGAGTAATAAAGATAAGATTGGAGATATTTTTACAAAGCCTTTTCCTAAAGATACTTTTGAGTACTTGAGAGGTATGCTTGGGGCTATGCCCCTACCTACTTATGAGTAGGTGATGTAGAGAGTGCATTAGTCTAGTCATATAAATAACTATTGTTAGCTTGGACTAAATCTTAATACTTCTCGTATAGGGGAGTATCTATGATAAACTAAGTCATTAAAGACTCTTAGCATTTGGTATTAAACAATGTCTTTGGACACTTGAACTAGTTGAAGACTTGGAGTAGCATATTAGTAATTAGTAGTTAACAATTGGTATGTTGTAACATTAAGATTGAGACCTTTGACAGTGATGTCAATGGGGGAGAATATGCATCGATAACATTCCTTAGGTTATGTGGGAGAAGATTTTTTATGGCAATGGGGAAAACTATCTCTTTAGAGAGATTTAGAAAGATTCATAAAAGGAAGAAGAAATGTATTGTGAATTAAAGTGTGAAGTAAACAATTGATGTCTAAGAAGGAGTATGCACCTATTGGGCACCTATAATTTTGAGCTTCTTTTAGTATGTGGACAACTAATGTTTGTCAATAGTACTAGCAATAGAATACTATTTTTTATTCCTTTTTCATCTAAGTTTTCATTAGTGCCAAAGGGGGAGATTGTTAGCATGAATGTTGATGATACTATATTAGGGAAGTATTCATAGTATTGAAGATTATTGACATGTTACACTCATGACTCTTTTTGTCATTGATGTCAACATGACACTATTTTTGTAAAGACTAGCTAAGTAACATGTTGGCGCTCAAAATTGTAGCCCAAATTTTGAGCACTATTGAAGAATGAGCCTCGTAAATGCATATGTACCTGACTATACCTTTGAGGCCCCTAAGGTGTTTAATGTTTCTAACACCTTTCATTTAGTGCATCTACCTATTCCATGAAGTTAAATTGATGTTCCAAGCCAGTTTGTGAAGTCTCATTTTGAGGAATTGTCAAATATGCATTTTCACCTATGTCAAATAGCAACAAGAGGCCATGTTTGCATATGCATATCTCGCACCCAGAAATGTTTCATGAATTTTTACTTTGGGAGTGTCTAGTATCCATACCTGAGAGCCTATGTTTCAGATTTTGAGTCATTTTGAGTTTTTTTTACTAGGTTTCGAATCCCTCAAATTTGGTTAGTTACTGTTTTCATGCTTCTGTAATTAATTCTAAATTCTGGGAAGCCCTATTTGACAAGTTCTAATTTTGACCTAGTTGACCAAAATGCTAAAATTCCTATAGTGTTGTAGATGTCAGAGATTTGTTATGTTTCAAGTTTTGGCTTATGACGAATCCATTTGATCAGTTTTCAAACATGATTCCAAACACAATTTCTATCTTTTTATCGGTGTCAGCATTTGTAGATTGATTGGTACCCTTGTTTAGGACGTCATAACTTGAGATCCATGATTGGTAAGATTGAATGGATTGTACCCCTATGTTGTCCTCTAAAAATACTCCAAGTGTGCCAGTGTTTAAATCATGACGAATCCGTCTGCACTCTTTTACAAGTAAATTCCATTTGCAAAAATCACCTTTTTGACATTGTTTTAATCTACAAAATCCAAGTAGCCCACTTTGACCGCTTGCCATTTAAGCCCAGTTATTTTTCATGAGCCCAAATTGCAGGTTCATACTCACCTCATGATAGTGAACCGATGCCCCAGTTTTTGTCCTCCCAAGTGTCAGTTTACCGAGTTTTTGAAGCCAATTTTGAACCTAATTTATTACTTTTTGACATGTTTTCTTGCAGTTAGTTCTAAGAGGTCAACTTTGATATCGAATATCTTTTGATTTCGAATTCATCATGAGATGATATTTGATAGGGTGGAAGTATACGGAACAGAGAATTCGTGTGCTAGTTTTCAAAGCTCAGTTTAATTGTCTAGGTCAATTTTTAAAGCCAGTCAAATGACCTCCTGGCACAAAGTCGACAAGTTGTAAGGCAGTGATAAAATGAGTTTTAAGTGATGATTCAACAGTCAATTTTGTTTCAATTCAGTATGAGGTGATCATTGGATCAATTTCATGGTTCAGTTGTTTGAAAATGAATTTTTTTTTTAGCCGGACCCACTTTGGGGCCCGGCTAAATGATATCAGACTAATAAAGCATATCAGGGATTAAAAGTTCCCTAAAAGTTGAAAGATTGTAGTGATTGTAATCATTATAATTGTGAGAACACATCTTTTGAAGTTGAAAATGTGGAAGATGAAGCAAATGGATTTCCATCAGAATCTGAAGCCAAAGAATTTCCTTGCCAATGTGGACTGCAAGCTTAAACTTTGTGATTTTTGACTAGCAAGAGTTTCCTTCAGTGACACTCCTATAGCAATCTTTTGGACTAATTATGTTGCTACAAGGTGGCACAAGGCTCTTAAGTTGTGTGGTTATTTTTTTTTCTCTAAGTACACTCCTACCATTGATATTTGGAATATTGGATGCATTTTTGTTGAAGTCTTAAATGGGAAACCACTTTTTCTTGGCAAAATGTGGTTCACCAACTTAGTTTGATGATGGATCTTATTGGCACACTCTCCCCAGAAACAATTGCAAGGGTTTGTAATGAAAAGGCTAAAAGGTACTTGAATGGCATGCATAAGAAGCAATTATATCCTTTGCACATAAATTCTCAGCAATAGATCCCTAAATTCTAAAGCTCTTGGACGGATTGCTAGCACATGATCCTTATTTCAGAGGGTTATTAAGAGTGTCATGAGAACTAGTAGCTTAGCTAGTAACTAGATTGGAGTTCAAGTTTTAAGACTTGTCAATATAAATAGAAAACCAAAGCAATAGGTGGCTTATTGGTTTATGGGCAGTCTTGACCCTAAGAGTTCCACGACATGAAAAGAATAGAGCAAGCTTCCAGCAAGAAAAAAATGAAGCCACATGTGATCATGGTAAGTCACTATTGAATTAAAAAGGAGATCATGCTTGTTAAAGGGAAGACAAGCCGCTGATTGAAGATAGCTCATGTAGTCAAAGACAATAAAGATGCCAAGCAACTGAGCAGCCCATGACTTATAAGAGGTTCGCCAACATTTTTAAAGGGAGTTGAATGCTGAGAAGAAACCATGACAGTAGGCATAAAAGAAATTCCCATCACGAGTTCTATACAAGTTCTTACCAAACCATTGCAAATCTTTTCGACTTACCAATGAAAACCTCCACTCCCACAAGTTCTATACAATCCCTAGTTCCCATGTCATCACCCAAATCAACCACCAACTCCTCAAATTTTTTTGGCATAGCCTTGTGGGTTTTGCGATCACTGTACATTAAATAAACTATGCTAAAGATTAAAAAGAAAAGGACGTGAAAAACATTCATAATTTCATAGGATTTCTCTAAAACTAGAAAGCCTCCCTTAGTAGCATGTGTTAATGGTCCCTTTCTATCTATAAATGCCTGACACCATCTAGAGTTGGAGTAGGATTTTAACAAAATGTCTTTATTATCATCTTTTCACCAATTTTTGACATCTAGTCAAATCCATTCCCTTCATCCTTTTCCAGAAAAAATTAAATCTTATGGCGATTGAATCATTAAGGAATATCCTCATGGAATCTTGCCAAATGATCCCTTTATGAAGAGCCTTTCCTTTGCACCCATGTTGATAATTGAAGGCCTACCACCTTTTCTAATGATTCATGTGACTTTATGGTTAGTACAGTCCCTTTCCATCATAACTTGAGTTGATGATGGAAACTTTCTAACATCCTCCCGTTCAATTAACCCTGTGACACTATAGGCGAATTTATCTAGCTCATCTGCCACTACATTCCCTTTTGGATATATGTGATCCCCATGGATCTGATAATGGAGCACCATGGGTGTATGAGCAATCTTGCATTACCCAAAAATATTTTATTTTCAATCTTTTCTATTTTAAAAAGGACTAGTAGACAAGGGGTGGTTATTTCTAGGAACTTGCTATTTTAAGTAAGTTTGTCATACAATTTTGGAATGTTCTCATTTTTTCCTTCAATCTCATTTCTATAGCTTAAGTATCAGAGAAGTTATTGTAAATTTTTGGTGGAAAATATAGGATAAAAATATTTAGGCTCACCATTGGAGGCCTTAGAGTGCCCAAATGTGGTTTATAAACTCAACAAAAAGGTGCAACCATCAATTTGATCATGTAGATTAGGTGCTAGAGTTTTTGAAAAGTGGTTATAATAGACAATTGGAGCAACAATTCTTGAGTTATGGCCTTCCAAAGTTGGGTTACATGAAATTATAAAAATATTTGTCATAGATGTATTTCGCTAAATCTATATGTACTATTAGGGTCTATTGACACTACATATTAAGTTTCAATGTCCAAATCCTTCCCATGTGGCATAAAATTGCTTATTTAGGAAAGGTTTGAATATTTTCTAGGATATATGTGGGTGGTAGTTCATAGCTTTGTCTTGTAGATTAGAGTAATGAAGGCACCCATTTGGGTTGCATATTGTACTTGTGAATTCTATAGTTTCACATTTGTAATGATAATAAGAAGTCCATATTTTTTTCTTTCATTTGTTGTTGTTCATTTGTTTGTGCTATGTGTTTGTGGTATTAAGGGGAGCACCCTTCATTAAGTGGTATTAGAGCTAGAGATCTTGAGTGTGTGGATAGATCGCCTACTATGAGGTAGTTTGCACTAGGACCATGGTTTGGGCTAAGTGTGTAGACATATCACTGATTATGAGGCAGTTTACACTAGGTTTTTAGTGAAAGAGAAAAAATGCCTCAATGAAGAGAGCATGGGGGAAGAGTTGTCGGTTTTACACCTTAGGGTTTTAGAGCCCTCTAAAGAAAAATGCAAGCACTGGAAGAACAAATGTGTAGGGGACTAAATGTTGTTGTAAGAAAAGAAAGTAAGGATGAGGATGAAGAAGAATAAAATGCTAAACTAGAGGTAGTTATAAACCCAAATGAAGAGAGGCCTTTTAAGGGTATCTCCAAAATTGGAAAAAGACCTAAGTTTGAAGTTTCCACATTTTTGGGAAATATTAACCTAGAGGAGTTGATTGATTAGATAAATGAATTAGAGGAGTACTTTGAGTATAAAGATATTGATGATCCTAATAGGGTCAAGTTTGTGAAGGTGAAGCTAAGGGACATGCAAAAATCTTATGGCAAGAGGTTCAATTGGAGTGAAATAGAAATGGGAAAGGAAAAAATCACTAGATGCGATCAGATGATAGCTAAACTGAAGTGACAAATAATTCCTATGAGATATGAGCTTGAACTATTGAAGAAAATGCAAGGGTTAAAGAACGTGAGAAAATATGTTCAAGATTATACTAAAGAGTTCTACTAAGTCCTCATTAGAACTAGCCATGCAAAAGTTTATTTGAGAAAGTAACCCATTATCTTAATGGGTTAAGGGCAAGTATTTAGGATGAACTAAGTCTAGTTTGAATGAACAATATTGAGGAAGAATATTAGTTTTCCTTAAGTGTTAAGGAGAAACTAAGTGGCAAGCTTGACACCAAGAATAGTGGAAGAGGTTGTGGTGGTAGATCTAGAGAACAATCTTATGGTGACTATAATGATGGTTAGAAGAAAAAGGACAAGGCTTGAAGTAGCAGTTAGAACCAGAGGGGAAAAGAATTGCAATCTCTTCCATGATAAAAATAATAGAGATCAGAGATGACAAGGATCCAGAAGAGGCGGCTTCTATGGAAAATGTTTTCACTATAAGGAAGAAAAACATAGATAATTTGAATGTTCTCAACACCAAGGAATCAAATATTCAAGAACAAAAGGCTAGGCCAGAGTTGCACATTTTGATGAAGATGGTAGATCCTCAAATTTAGAAGATGTTGAAATAGTAGAGGTGCTAGCTAACAGAAGAGTCCTACTGAATGGTGAGAATGAACATGATAAGAATAAGAGCTTGTTTCACACAAGGTGTAGATGTGAAGACAAGTGTTGTGATGTGATAATTGATGGTGGAAGTGTAGACAATATGGTCTCAGAAATGATGGTCACAAAGTTGAAACCTAAGAAAAAGAAACACCTGTGTCCATACCATATTGCTTTGGTGCAAGATGACCATAAGGTCATGGTCAATGAGTAGTTCCTAGTAAAGTTCAAGATTAGAAGCTATCAGGATGAGGTATAATATGTTATATCATACCTATGGACATATGTCACATGTTTTTGGGTAGGTCATGGTAGTTTGATAGGCATGTTGTACACAATGGGCAAGAAAATACCTATACTTTTACCAACAATGGAGTGAAGCATTAGTTGAAGTCATTAAAGAATAAAGATGAAAAGGTATGTAGTGCTTATAGAATATGTTTTGTTGATGGAAAAGAGTTTCTCAAAGGTATCAAGCATGGGAATATGTGTTTTTTTATAGTTCCAATAGATAGTAAAGGAGAAGTAGAGGAGGTACCTGTAGATATTGTAGATATGTTGGGAAAGTTTTCTAATATTGTGTTAGGTAATGTAATTGATGGATTGCCCATAATGAGAAAGATTAGTCACCAAATGGATTTGGTTCCAATAGCTAGTTTTCAAAGAAAGGTAGTGCACAAAATGACACTAGTGGAAAGTGAAGAGTTGAACAGACAAGTTCATGAGTTGTTGTAGAAAGGGTTGATTTGAGAGATTCTATGTCCACGTGTTGTACTAGCCATATGAGCACCAAAGAAGAATGAAGAATGGAGGATATGAATAGATTCTCACACTATCAACAAGATCACAATCAAGTACATATTTTCATTGCCAAGGATGGATGATATTATGGATTGTTTGAGTGGAGATGAGTATTTCATAAAGATAGATCTAAAGAGCGGGTACAAACATATTCATATTAGACAAGGTGATAAATGGAAGACTACTTTCAAGACAAAAGGACTATATGAGTGCTTAGTCATACCCTTTGGGATAACTAATGCACTGAGTACTTTAACGAGGCTCATGAATGAGGTATTGAATGGGTTTCTAGGTAAGTTTGTCATTGTTTACCTAGATGATATTTTGATCTTTAGTAAAACATTGGAGAAACATTTGATTCATATTTACAATTTTTTTGATAGGTTGAGGGAAGAAAAGTTTCTAATAAACTTGAAGAAGTGTAGATTTATAAAGAATGAGTTGTTGTACCTAGGATTTTTAGTCTCACTAGAAGGTCTAAAAATGGACCCATAGAAAGTGAAGGCTATCTTTGAATGTCCTACTACAAGAAGTGTGATAGAGGTAAGATTTTTTCATTGATTGGCTAGTTTTAATAAAAAGTTCAAAAGTGGTTTTAGCAATATTTGTGGACCCTTGACTAAAACAATGAGAAGGGATAGGAAAGAATTTAAGTGGATTGTAGGAGTAGATAAGAGTTTAGTTTGTTGAAATAGAAAGTTACTAAGAAACTTTCTTTAGCACTTCCTAATTTTAACAAGGTGTTTCAAGTAGACTATGATGCTAGTGGTACTAAAATAGGAGCTGTTTTGAGTAAGGAAGGTAGAATTGTTGCTTATTTAAATGATAAGCTTAATGATGTACAAGGAAAATATTTTGTTTATGATCAAGAATTTTATGCTATTTTTTAAGCATTGAAGAAGTGGAGACACTATCTTCTTCCTTAGGATTTTGTTTCATATATTGATCGTCAAGCATTACAATATTTGAATAGTCAAGGAAAATTAAACCAAAGACATTTGAAGTGGGTCAAGTTTTTGAAGATTTATATATTTGTTTTGAAACATAGGAGTGGGAAGTTTAACTGAATTGCAGATGCACTTAGCGAAAGACAACTTTTGCTAAAAGAAATGCAGATTGAGGTGGTTAGTTTCAAGGAACTCGATATTTTGTATTATGGTGATCCTAATCTTTGGTGAAGTGTGGAAGACTTGTATAAAACTTGTTGGCCTAGTTTTTCACCCTATATAATTTGTTATGCCTTATAATGAAAAACCCTAGTCCCATGATTAAAATTGTAAGATGTGTCAAAACCCTACGTGAAATTATTTTAAAAATTCATAAAACCCTTGTTATTGTGTCTTAGGCCTTAAAATTTTTTGGAATGTAATATTTTATAAATCATTAGGAAGCCTTTATCCTAAGTTTTTATTCTTACCTTTTCTCATAATTTATTTTAAACCACTTTTCACAAAATTTTAAAAGTCCTTTATTGTAATCCTTTCCTAATGATGGTCCTACCTTTGTTTTTGCCTTAATATCTGGCTAGTCTTTTTAACCGCTATGGTTTTAATCTACCAGTCATTGATCTTTGGAAGATCAATCATGATTGCATGCCTGCATTGAAAATTTTCTTGATCTTTAGCAAATGTAGAAATGTTGCTATTTGACACATTACATTTGAGGAAACAAGCTCTTTAATGCACCACGAAAGCTTGGAGATGTCAAGAATGGGTTCAAATCTATCAAGGGTTGTCAAAGCACATTCAAATTACAAGGTATCCCATTGGTCAAGGTAAACATTGGGGTCACCTTTTGGTATTATATTATTGAGTCCTTGATCTTGGAAAGATCAACAATGCATGTATTACCACTCCATGAAGATGTGCAAAGTTTACCCAATGTAGTAAAGTGCCCTAGTGACATGTGTTTTTAGTGATGTCATGCAATCTATTGAAGTAGTTCAAAAGGTACAAGATAAATACATCATTGATATTGAGAAGATCAACAGATAACACTTGCCTTCAATATGAACATTCTCAAAGTTTAGTTGAAGCACAGAAGCACCTACACACCATGTGTATTGGGATGAGGTCATACACCTCCATTTCAAAAAGGATGACAGTATGATTAGAAGTTGGCAGTTTTTAGAACACATTGGCAAAGGAAAGGGATTTCATTGGTTAACCTTGTTGACTAGGTTGTAATACAGGTAAGATGTATGACATTGTTGATATTTGAAATATCAATGGAAGGTGCTTCACCACAATATGAAAATGATTAAACATTAACTAATGTGTTAAAGTCCATGCTTGCCATGTGGACAAATAGGATTGGTTAATCATAAGGTTGTCTAGTCATGCCAGAGTGGAAGAGCATGGTGATATGGAACAAAATGATTAGAGGGAAGGTCCATGTGTGTGCTAAGCTAGATAGTGATTGTATTAGTGGACCTATAATTTTGAAGCTTGGATTATAAACTAAGAAGGATTTTTCATGCTCATTGATATTTAGAAGATTGACAATCAACTTTTCACCACTTCATGAAGATGCTTGAATGTTATGAAATGCAAGAATGCACCCTGTTGACATGTGGAAATTTTCAAAGAAGGATAATTCTTCTTTTTTGGTTTAAAAACAAATCATCCAATTCTTTGTGATCAATGGTTGAAATTAAAACTTCATGGCACAACACAAAATTTGACTGTTAGAGTATTAACTTTGATCAATTTCACTTCATTCAAGCTTAATGTTGTAGTAAAATTCTCATTTTTCCATTATTGAGCCATAAAATCATAGAATTATTGTAGCGCAAATGTCTCTAGAGCTAGAACCAAGAGTTTTCAAATTTTACAACACATCAAGAAGTAATTATAGAGAGAAAATGGAAAGAAAAGTGAGTAAGTCATCTAAACATCTAAAAATTAAGAAATTATAATTGCACTAGGGTGAACTAAAAAAATGCCTCCATCCAAGGATTTCTTGGGAAAAGTAGATTACTTAAAGAGGGTAGTTCACAATGATTTTCTAGATAAAATGTTACTATCAATGAATGAATCGGCTAGGGGTAGAGAATTGATTCCAAAACATTTCTATGACAAAGTTAATTGGTTAAGAGATGTAGAAGTGTCTGTGGGAGGGTCAGAGCTTTTTTGGAAGTGGTTTGCACAGAGGAAATTGGACACTCCAATAAGCAATGTCTAGGAATTTGTCATAGGAAAATTAATTGTCCTTAGAGTCCTCTTTGATAATAATCTACAAGGAGACATAGCAAAGAAGTATGATTCAATAACTAGGGTTGTAAAGAACCATGTAGGGGATAACCTTTTTAGGGTTTCACCAAAACTTATCAGAGAGGATTTCAAGCTAAACCCTAAGTTGTTCATGAGAAAATTGAAATGGAAGACCTCTAACCCAAATATGATGAACAAAGGATGTATCTATGAGGAGGGCCACTATAGTAGCATTTTTCTAAAATTGGATCATTGCACTTGGTCACACAAAATAACCCCTTGTTGAAAAAATATTTTAACCCAATGGAATAGGCCTTGTACTTTCCTCTTTGTAATATTTTTGGTATGGATGAACAAGATCACCTCCCAGGTTCTATTGTTCTTATGATTTCTCAAACTCTTCAATATGGAATGAGTTTAATCCTTGATTTTTCTACTTTCTTGGCTGAAGAAATTCATAGTACTTTGATTGGAATAGCAATGGCTAAAGTTGACAAGACCTTCTATTGGTATTCAATATTGATGTATATCTATTTATACAAAGGAGTTACCTTTTTCTCTAAGGAGATGAAACTAGAATTAGAAAGAGATGGAGAAAGACTCCTTGTTTAGTTATGGAGTGTAGATATGACATGGGAAGTAACTAATGCCAGCTTTTTTAGGTTTGATAGTGTTGCCCCACTTTTCATCCTGTACCTATCTTGCAAAAGTGGAAATTTAACTTGTATCATGTTTACACTGGTTGAGTTAGTTGGTCCCTTCCTCCTTAAGTGATAAGTATCTCCATCAGGTTTCCATCTTCTCCCTTCTCCTACATTACATAACTGGGTGGGTTTCTATATCATCATGAGTCTTATGGGTAGATTAGGACCTTGCTCAATGGAGATTCTTGGATTATGTTATCTCAGATGAACTTACTCACAACTCATTTCAATCTGGGTATAAAGAAAATAGAACTTGCGAAAAATCTAGTTTCGTCTTCTCCTTGGCAGGTTTTTGCACCCTAAAGGTGAAACCCAGTTGAGATTTATGAGTATAGTTCATGAGCTTGAAGATGGAGAGTAGGATTATATTATGGATTGATCATTCAAGTATTGTCATATTTTTACCATGGGAATCATTCAAAATTCACTAAGATGATTAGAATAAAATCTGGCAAAAAACTCTAAAATAGCTTCTCCTCGGCGGACTTTGAACCAAGAAGTCAATTTTTGAAAAGGCATTTGTGAAAAGTTAAAGTAAGTCAGTGAGTCCCATTTTGAACTTTCAAATTCTCTTTCATATTTCTTGAATGGTTGAAGTCAAGTGATTTGGGCATAGGAGGAAAAACAAAGATAAATGATGAAAAGCAGAGATTGCCTTCTCCTCTACGGGGTTTCTACCCTTGAAAGCAATTTTCCACATCTAATAGAAAATTATTCCTGCAAGCATAGTTATTTGTCAAATTGGTCATGAGGTGTTTTGGGAAAGTAATGGAAGAAAATTTGTTACATATGTGAAAGTATTTTAAATAGAATTCAGCCAGGTAGGTTTTCTTCCAAGGAGTACTCCATTTCTATTTCTTTGAAACTAGATAAAAATGGGAAAGTAAGCTTGTAGTTAAAGAAAGTTATTGTTGGGCCAACAAAAACAATGAAAAGATAGGGAAAAATATTTTAGAACCCTCACTTTTTCTAATTCAATAGATTTATCCTTAAATTTGCTCGTGTGGCATAGATCATGAAAATCAATGGATAGATTAAGGGTTCTTGTATAAAGATGAACGTAACAAATTTTCAAATTACTGATTTCTCTTTTGAACTATTATACTATTGGATTGAATAGTGCTTTCAAAAAAATTTGAAGTTACAAGATTTACTCCTTCCACTATTTGTAATTTTTGAATTTTAGTTTACCTCTATATCAGACAAAATGGCAACAAGATTCACCAATTTTGATGGACTGGGTCGAATCATGTCTATATGGTAGAATATCATAGAAACTTCACTTCATTTCTTCGACATGTAAGATTTCCAAAGAGGGCTAAGGATGGAACCAATCCATCTCATAACAAAGAAACTCCAAGGAAGTGGACTAGTAGAAGCAACCAAATTTCCAATAGCAGTACAAGCCCTAGAGCTAATTGTTGAATGTATCAATCACTACAACCTGAATACTAAGAAAATGTTACTACCTGATCAAATGGTGTTAATCTCAATTGATTGACAAGCAGTAGTCAATTGTCTCTAGATTCTAGAGAGAGTAGAATTCTTTAAATTGACAATAGGAGGAGCTATGTCAGAATTCTCTTTGAAGAAAAGGGTATGGAAGAAAGAGATTATGATGTCTTTATTTTAGCAACCAAGGGGAGCTAAGAGTAAGGTTCCTATAACCCTTTTCAATACTGATCTCAAACTTGAGATCATGGACAATATGGTCCTTTTGAATTGATTTAAAGGTGAGGTAGAAGCACTTAATTTTATAGAACATTATTTGTTTTTGGTGCAAATTATTTTCTCAGATACACCATATATTGACTAGGCATATGAGCTAAGTGAACATCTATCCAAGGCCCTTAGTGTAGAAAAGTTCTACAATTCAATTTACATGTCTTCCTTCTTAATATATATGTTAGCTTTCGTACAATTATGCTCGGCCCTTCCCAGAATAGAGAATTTTCCTGACGATGTAAAGAGTTATGAGTTTTACCAATGCTTATAGTTATAGAATAGTTATGCAGAGTATATTAGAGTTAATGATGCATTTACAATGAGGATTTGTAGGGAACTCCAATGATGCCCAGAGAGGAGATTCAATCTAGAAGTGATGGTGGTCATCAATCAGTTTTGTAGCTATTTCATTCAATTCTCATCCTTTTCATATTTATGTCTTGTAGCTTTCAATGGATTTCCCCTAAAGTTTCCCAAATACCCGAATGACACGATCATGCTCATTGAGATCATCAGACAAGCAATTTAGGTGAACATGTTGAGCACTAATTTGAGGAAGAAGGGAAATGAATTCCCCATTAAATTTGGAGCCTATAGTTGTGAGTCTTGATTAGATGCTAAAAACATGCTTAAGGCAGTAAACAACAAGTATAAGTTAGAGGAGTATGAAGTGGTGAGGCCTATGTTTGACCCAACTATGTGCTTCAAATTGGAAGTGTAATCAAGCATGTTACTACTATGGAGGATTATTGGGTAGCTTGTAAAGATGAGTTGGAGAGCTGAGATCGGGCTTTTTCTAGATTTATAGAGGATCAAGTAAAGACATATGGCATTAACTTAGATGTGGAAGGCCTAGAAGATGATGGGAAAAATATGTATAGTAATACATATTTGACTGAACTAAGGAATACTCCTATCAATTCTCAACCTTATGTGGATATAGAGGAAGATTTTGATGTTATGATGGCTTGAATCATCAAGAGGACTGGGAAATGGGTTGAGTGGACAGAAAAAAAGGGTCAGAGTAAGAGGAAGACTACTCAAGCTTCTATAGCTATTGCTACTCCTACTTCTTCTTAGAGTGCCACACCAAGTGTTACAACTACAACTACTCAACAACCTACTCAATCTACAGGAGGAGATGATCAACCCCCAAAGAAGAACATTTCAATAGGTCCAACTTGCCAGGGTAGCCCTCTACCAATTATTGGAGCCCAAGGTAGTATCGAAGAAAAGAAGACAGAAGAGTCGAAGGATGGTATTACTACTCCAGTCTCATCTCCTCATGTTACTCCAACTCCATCTTGTCATGATACTCTAGTCCCATCTCCTCATGTTACTCCATTTCCATCTCCTCATCATAGCCTTGTTCCATCTACAAGTGCTCCTCTTTTGAAGTCAACTGGTTCCCCCATTCAAATAGTAGAGATTGGGGATGAAAAGAGTAGTAGCAGCAAGTCCACTAAATCTAATGAAGCTATGAAGAAAACTCAAGAGGAAGCGAAAGCCTCGAGTTCATCTAGGCTTCTTTTCCAAGATCCAAAGAATCCTTTCTCTACAACTACATTAGTAGTGATTCCAGTAAAGAAGAATATGTTTAGCATAGAGTCATTCGGGATAGCTTGTAAGGTGATTGGTACAGAGTCTTGGTTAGAAGATACCTTAGAAAGGAAGAAGAAAAGAAAAGGTGAGAGTGTACCTGCAAAGGATATTTTTTCTCAAGCGGTTAACTCTAGGACTACAATGGTGAAAGCTAAGAAGCAGAAGACCCTATCAATACTTGGACAAGATCCAGAAATAGGGAACTTGACCATGGGGATAACAAAGTTGAATAAAGTGGGAAGAATTGAAGATATGTCACCTGATGACTTTACTCTACACTCAATTGATCTTGGAGAAGCTAGACACAATACAAAAGTGGGCTTGTGGAGATCAAGTAATGAGGTGATAAAAGAATAATTGGAAAGCCTAAAATCATCAAAAATTAAGACAAAGGCCGAGATAGAAGAATTGAATAGGTTTATTAAGAAACTATTTGTTCCATTAGCAACCATCACTAGTGTACCTACTACTCTGAATCCTACCACAGCAAAAATATAGGCTTTTTTCTTGCAACTCCAAAAAGATAGGGATTTTGGCTAGATTGGAAAAGAATGGATTGAGAAACTCAATTCAGATGAAATTACTCTGATTGATCAAATTGGAAATGTTATCCTTTGATTGGAAATAGAGAAAGATAATATCATATCTAATTGTAACACTTTGGCTGCAGAGAAGGCAAGATGTGATGAATGCATTTTCCTCCTGAAAATTATCATCCAAATGAAGGCAAAAGAGGCGGTTGAAGCAAAGATTTTGAAGAAAGGGACCGAGCCTCTATTCAAATGGCTTAAAAGTATGCAATTTAAGCTAGAGATGATTCAAGAAGCTGAAGAAAGACTCAAAGAAATAGAGGAAAAAGTGAAGAAGTTTGAGGACAGAGCATTCAAACTCATGCAAGGATTACACACTAATTCACAAACCAGTGGGCAAGGGAAAGCTCTTATTGGAGTAGAAGTAATGAAGAACAACTTCTCCACATACTTGAGTAATCTGTCTAGAATGACTTCAAGTAGTCAAAACAGAGTGGTAGAGTTGCAAATGCTTGGTCAATGTGTACACATGGCTATGAAAGAATTAAAAAATTAGTAAAATGTTGTGAAGGAACTAGCTCGAGAGCATTCAAAGTGGCTCTTGAGGTTCACTAATGTACATGTGCCTAGTCATGAGGAACTAGTTCCAGTTATAGTTACTGCCAAGACATATAAGGTGAGAGCTAAAAAGGGCAAGAAGTCCAAGTGACTCAAATGATGCCTCCTTTTCACTTTATTTTACAATTTCTATCAATTTCATAAATTTTGTAATGTGACAAACTAGCATCTTGCCATCTGTCCTTCTTAGAAGATGAACTAATCGAGTTTCTATTGTAGCAGTCATCTCTTAAACCCTATATGTACAAAGTTGAATGATGAATGAAGGGTTGGCAGAATTTTTGGTGTGAAATACTTCTTGTTACAAAGACAATCAAGAGTATTTTATATTGATCATTTTCTGTTCTAGTTGGTGTTAATTTAAGTTTGTATCTTTCTCTTATGGTTTGGATTGGAATGAGGAAGAAACATAGTTTTACTTCCCCTATTTGTTACACAAGGAATGAATATGATAAGTATTGTTATTGTTCATTCTAAGAGGAATTTTAAGTGTTATCAATTTAGTAGTTAAACTATAGATTTAAGTTCTTTTAGTTTAGCTCATGGGAAAGTTTTGTGAATTCATAAGATGTGTGGGTGCATAAAATTAAATAAATTGTTTAAAAATTTTATTCCCCTGAGTTAGATCTTGCCTAAGTCTACCTTGGTTATACCTCTACTATTCTCATGGTTAAGAACACACCCCCAATTAGTTGATAAGAATTAACATAATTCACTTAAAATCTATCATAGGGAGTTGTACATATTAATTCAGAGAAAAGCCCATTCATCCACATATGGCTTTTCAATTGTTCTAACTAGATATTGTTTATAACTTTAAGTATTCATGAGTAAAATAAAAAAGAACAAATCTGTTTGCCAACAGATAGATACTTTTCCTTTAAGCTTAGACAGTTGTTGGTAAGGGATAGCCATAGGATACCATAGTCTTTATTAGGATTGATTAGGAATAAAAG
Source organism: Cupressus sempervirens (assembly GCA_028749045.1). Taxonomy (NCBI): domain Eukaryota; kingdom Viridiplantae; phylum Streptophyta; class Pinopsida; order Cupressales; family Cupressaceae; genus Cupressus; species Cupressus sempervirens. The sequence goes on from CM053786.1 coordinate 12,987,233, forward strand.
CCATGCCAAAGGACTATTGGTAAGCCACAACTGGAGTGATATTATTCCATATTCTATTTTCATTATTTTCAGTGTATGATTTTTTGGGAAAGCCCCATGTGTTACCATACCAGGTGCCCTTGAAAGTAGGAATTGTTGAGTTGTTATGGAAAATTGGATTAGTTGAGGAGAAAGATTTACTTGGTAAATCTAAAGGTACTTTCTTTCCAATGATTACTATTATTCACAATTTTTTTTTTGTTAAAAAGGGATGGAGGAACTTGGGAAAATTCTTAGACAAAAATTAGATGGCCCAATCACATGCCCATTTTCTTGATTCAGAAGGATTTTATGACCTTCTCAAAGAAAGGAGTAAGGTTAAGGTTCATATGCAAACTATATACTTTCTTGAGGACATAATCATAAATAAGAGCTTAGAAAAAAAAAAGGGTAGTTTATAGTTAAGTTTTTGATTTTATAAATGCTTTTGAGCCAAAATATGATCCCTTAGTAGATACAAATATGGGGAATGAAAATAGATATGCTAATGGACAAATTTATTGGGATTATGGAAACATTAACTAAGAAGAAAGAAATTATAACAAAAACTTACCCAAATACGGCTATTGAGGTGGAGAAGAGGTTGGCTAGCAAAATGATTATAACCCCAAGGCAATATACATTGCAGAAAAAGGTTGGGTATGTAGTGGCCCAAAATATATAGTATGTTCATCCATACAAGAGGCCAATGTCTAAAAGCCCTCTTAACACACATGATCCTAAGAAGTAGGGACTAGAGCAGGGATCATCTTCTCATGCAGAGGAATATTCACCTACCCAAACTCCACTCAAAATAGATGATGAAGCATCTCTAATAGACAGTTGATACAAATTGGAGGGGAAAGGGACATTATGGTCACAACTACTAATATTGAAGGAGGAGCACTTGAAGAGCCTACTATTCCATCTTTTGATGTTACTATTGCAGATTATAGAGGTAAGGAGATAGACCCTATGAGTTCAAAGGCTTCTAAAAATTTCATTGATGATGAAAGTTTTGTAAAGTCTAGAGACTTACCCCAATTTTTATGGAGAAGAAACATTGGTAATTTTGAAAATAAGAGTAAATAGATAAAAGTAGAGCAACTAAATAAGTTGGACTCTAAAATTGAAGAGGAAGTTAAAATTAACTTCATAGAAGAATTTGCATAATTAACCCCTGAAGGGGAAAGAAAACTATTAAGAGACTCAAGAGTTTTAATCTTACCTAAGTGGGACATAGCCAACACTATGATTTTCTATTTTATTAGGAAGGTAAAGGATACTTAATTTAAAACTGAGGAAGAGATCCTATAGGCACATAGATGTTTAAAGTACAATAATGATCACTGAGCATTATTTATTTGGTCTATTGAAAAGAGAGATAAACTAGGATACAAGAAATTTAAAATGCTAAGCATATAGGTAGCCTCATGGTGTATAGAGAAGATGAGGTTGATAGTGAAAAAGTATCTAAAATGACTAGAGAAATGATGGATTTTGGGGTGGTGGTTTCTAAAAAAGATAAAAATAAATTCTTAGATCTCAATGCCAAGTTTGAAGAAATACTGAAGGCATACGAGGAAAGAGGGGACATAATACATCGGTTAGAGACTCAGGTAGCCTAGATGGACAAGGAATTAGGAAAGACAAAAGTGGGAGAGTTAAGCCAGCCCCAAATTACTTCTCCCTTCCACTAGTGGAGCCTTTTAAATCCACTCCTCATGTTAAAATTCTAGATACTCCATAAAGGTCTAAATGTTATAGTGCAGAAGATTTTGAAGAAAAAAAGAGTAAACTATGGGTGTTACATGTAGAGCTAAATACTCGGTATGAGGATAAGATAAGGAAATATCTCATGTATTTAGTTAATAAAATTGATTATCCATCATTTTATGAAAAAATAACAAAGAAAAAAAAATGGGATGATATGAAAGCAAATGATGAGGCCTTGATGCCAATTGTCAACACATGGAGTAAAAGGAGTAAAGGTGTTACTCTTAGTGCTTATCAGTTTATATTGTGAATATATAGAAAATACTTATGATCTGACAAATGATCTCTTAGAATTCGATGATAACAAAGTTGAATTACAAAAAGGATCATAAATATCTTCACAAATATAAGAGTATTAATTTTGAACTCTTCTCGCATGCCACAGATAAAAGGGATAAATTGAAAAATAAAGAGGGATGAGCCTAGGAATCAAATGACTTATTTTGGCTTGAAATGAATAAGGTCATAAATGAGAAAAGGAAATGCATGATGGGCAGCTACAACTGAAGAAGTTGTAAAAGTGCAACTATTTTATGATGCTTTGAGGAAAGATTTTGCTAAAATTGAAAAGGTTGGAGAATATAGAATAAAAAAGAAACATGATATTCTAAACTTTAATTGGCTAGATGAAACATTATTTGACAAGTGGGATGGTAGATTTTGTCCTTGAAATTGATGATGATCAAAGTGAAGTTCAAATAATTGACACATTGGTACAAGCTAAAGAGGACAAGGGAAATCAACCAACTGCAACTACTAGAATTGAGGTCCAAACTGATAATATAGCAATAGGAGAATTAGAGGTAACTATAGTTTTGGTAGTACATGATGAGATGGATGGATATTCTTGAGTTAAAGTAATTCTAAAATCACCCATGCCAGGTCAATCATATGCAATTTCATTGGCCACACCATTCAAAGGATGCCAAAAACTTTGAAACCACTCTTGAAACTCTTAGCATGGAAAGTGTAGCAGAAATTGGCCCCATAAGAGAATATTTTGTAAAAAATTTCTATTGTACTATTTTTTTCTTTTATGATAGTAACATCGTACCCATTTTTCTATCTTAAGGATAGCTATCAGTTTCTCTATGTGTGAAGCTTGTTACATCTCACACTATATAAGTGACATTCCAAGGCTAGAGAAAGGGTCCTAGTATTTGATAATTTTTAGTTTTGGTATACTTTGTTCAGTCTAGTCCTTGATACAATTTTTATGAAGTATTTTCTTTGCAAAATCTGAAAATACATTGATGTTATAGGATCATAGTATCTTATCTTGAGTTTTTTTGAGTTCTATTTCAATATTATATTGTTTTCAAAGAGAATTAATTCAAAGGCAAACTATCCACATATCTTTTCTCTCTGAATCTTGTCTCCATTTTTATTATTTAGTTATTTTGAGATTGCATGAGCAAAGCTTGTCCAATTGAATGCAACTAGGATAGGTTTTACATTATCTCACAATTTCATTTAATTTAATGAATTAAGTAAATGCTTTAGTGAATATGATAGGGTCTCTAGGTAGTAGGGAGGATATGTGTAAGAATGAGATCTAGTAAAAATTGTTGATAATATGACTTCTAATGTAGTCAATTAGGTAAAGAAATTGTATATACGTAGAATCCCAACGGATGAGGTACTGATCAAATAGTCTATTTTTCATATGAAGAAATCATGCATAAGCATCAAACACAATTTCAAAATTCAAAATCAATTTTACTTTAAATATTGTCAAAGCTGGTCAATACTTAGTTACATTTGATATTTGAGTCTTAGTTAGTTTCTTTTTCCTAGAAGTATTTGTAGATCTAAGAAAAATTATGACCAATCTACTATAGGGGATGAATACTGGCATAAATATGATGAAATTAATGTAATGTGAATGCATTATCAAGTGGTAAATATTTTATCCCTCAGGTGCACCTGAGTTAGTTGTGCAGAGCCAAAAGAGTAGAAAATCTCTCATGATTCTATTGAAGTTGAGTCTAGATCTTAAGAACATATGATTTCTTATAGGAAAGTAGCTAATCATTAGGTTATTGTGAGGTTCATCATCTTGGTATTAAGTATTTTGTTAATTGGGTATGTGCAGGATCATGGTGTGCCAAAAAGTGGTGATCTGAAAAATCTGTAGTCTTGAAATATCTCAAACCATTTCAAAATCTATTCCAACTTTTTTTCCACCCAACCTAATAGTAAATGAAAACAATTAATATATTTATAAGGTATACTATATCTTTTGATACCAAACCTATATGGTCAACTTTTAAAACATCCTAAAAATATGTTTTTGGCCTATTCTTATATGATTTTTATTTCAAACATGTAGTTGATGTCTCTTTTTTAACCAAAATTTGATGAAATGAAATGGGTTTCTTAAGAATGTTCTTATCTTTCCATTAATGTAAGTTTTGTCAAATTATGAGTTTAGTAAGTAATTACTACTTATTTTCTAATGGAGTTACATATAAAGTCTTCACTGACACACTACTTGAAAAACAACTATAACTTTCAAATGGTACAACATTTTTTAAATCTAAATGATGCATCACACTCTATGTTTCTTCTTCTATAAGGAAAAAAGATGAAAATTTGAAATTTTCTAAGTTTTGAATTAGTTAAGGTGGTCAAACACGAGAGTTATTTTATTCCAAAAATACTAAAGTCAAAAATTACTTATTAATTATTTACTTAGAATAAAAATACCCAAAAATATGTGTCACATCTAGGCATGAGTTTACTACTTATATCTAGACTATTATTAAAATATATTATCATTTGATTTTGATTAAGGTGATTAGACATACATCTACTTCTTATTTTTGTTCTAAAATTTTTGTAATATTGCATTAAAATTCGAAATTTTGGCCAATCAACTTTTATTTTTTTAGATAAGTCCTAGTAGTTTAGAAACTAGATTCAATTTGCTAGAGATTCTTTTCTCTCAACTTTTTGATAAAAGGTTAATAACAAGTAGAAAATTGCATGTCAAGTTGAGATAACCCTAATTTTCTTATTTTTTATTGCTACTTAGGAGCATAGTTTGGTTGACCATTATCTTGAACTACCCCACTTAGTAGTGTGAAAATACCAACAAAACCTGTTACATGATCTAGGATAATATGTTGTTCAAAGGAAGTGAGTTGTGCATTCTAAAAATTTAAATGACAAAGAATCTCATCAAGAAGAAGCATAGTGGAGGATTGGTTGGATATTTTGGTAGAGATAAAACCATAGCTTTGGTTGTTGAGAATTATTATTGGCCATAGTTGTAGAAAGATGTGAAAAATTTTATATAGAGATGTAAAGTAGGCTAGATGGCAAAAGGAGTGAACAAGAATATAGGGTTGTATCAACCATTACCTATAATAGAGAAGCCTTGGGAGGATGTCAGTATGGATTTTGTGTTAGAATATATAGTCCACTGATATGACTTGGTCGCTGGTGAATCAGTTATACATCTATCATCAAAAACATTAACCTTAAACAAACTTAACCATGTGATTAATGTAAACTTAAACCATAATAAGAAAATCATGCACAATTAATATTAGATATATTAATAAGTGAAACCCTTGATCAAAGGGAAAACTTTGATGCAGATGGTACCCATAAGATGATGTACTAATATAAAATTTTATTGTTAGAGGATAGACCCTATTAAAAGTATATTACAACATTCAGTACATATGATTCCCTAGTAGGAGACTTTGAGTCCATATTAGGATATTTTGAATTTGTTAGGAGTTGTGGAAGACAGTTGGACCCACTGCCTAAATAGCTATGAGGTTAATATCAAAGAACCCACTATCCAAATGATCTTTGTATAATTTGTGACCACATGATCACCCTCTATCACTATTATCTGTGAATCACCTTCATTACATTTCAGATGAAAGATAGTGATAGATCAAAACATTTTTTTCTAATGCTCTATTTTTGTACTACTTCTAGTAGAACAAGTGTAACTTTCGTACAATAGTGAATCAGACTTAGTAATTTAAACCACATCATAAAGACAACCTTAGGAACATGTCCTCCACTACACATCATCTAAAGCTATTAGTATATGATTGAAAATATCATTTGAGAAGAAAGAATTTTGAAAGAGACTATGTGTTTAAATCATTATTTTGTCACTGATGTCAAATCTGCTACATGCTAGTAAGACAATTTCTTATATGTTTCAAGCACTATCACTTAGTTGATAGATGAGGAGGATTTGATCAACAAGATGTAACAAAAGTACCTAGAGGAAAGGCTGAGTTATTCTTATGTATCGAAGTGCAAGAATCAGTTAAGACAATGATAACATAATGTATTGATCATCTACTTGAGGTTACAAAATGATTGGATACAATTAGGAAGTTCAGAAGAATAAGGTTAAACAAAGTTCATTTGCTAAGCTTGACAAGTTGATCGAAGGTGCCGAGCAAAAGTTAGTGCAAGCCGAGGAAAAAGTTAGTTGGAGCCAAGTGAAAGCAAGATAGTTGATGCTAAGCACCAGTAAAATCTAGTTGATGTTGAGTGATTTTATAATAGATGTCGAGTAATATAGTATGTTCCAAGCATTAGTTAATTGATAATGTTGTGTTGTTGCATTATGAAATGATCAAATATTTTCCAAATAAAAGCCAACAAGTTTGTTTTCTTAGAACTTTTGAATCAGGAGGAAGATAGGATTGATGAGCTAGAGGCATAGAATCTTATGTAAACCATTTTGGAGGTGAATTCAAATAGATTCTTGGAGAAGTTTCTAGAGAAGAAAATATATGGGGTAGATACATTGTATCCTACCTAATCTATCAAAAATCCTACTTGTGGTGATGGTTAATGAGTGGGAAAAGTGTTCGAATTTCCTATATATAGGTATGTCTGGTCATGACGCAAAGCGGTTGGAGATTTTTGATGAGAAAATATGAAAAGGAGAAGGAAGGGGGTTTGCTTCATCAAGTGACCCATAGAGAAGAAATATGGAATGGTGTACTAAGCAAGAAGGCTTAAAGAGAATGAATGCTTGAAGGGTGAACTAGTTGTCAGAGCTACAAAGATTGGAAGCCAAGTAGAGTTGAGCATTGAATAGTGATCTATAATCTACAAATAAGGTTGTAAGTTGTATCATATCAAAGCTCTACTGTTACTTTCTAACAATTGTCTCAGCTTAGGGTAAATCCTTTGGAGTAAGGTTGATTTAATAGGAATTGGAAAATCCTTTAATAGGGTGGCATTCCAAGTTAATGGCCTAAAGTCCTCTAACAAGGTTCACTTTTAATAGGGTGATTGAAATCCCTTAACTAAGTCACATTTAATAGTGTGTATTGTAACCTTTAATAGGGCATCATTTTAGATGAGTGAAAAAGGAGTAGCATATTATTGGTGGTTTTTCCCAAATTGGGTTTCCATGTTAAATCATTGTGTCAAATGTGTTGATGGATATGTTGTGTTTTACATTTCTACATGTTGATTTGACAGTAACATATCAATTTTGGTAAATACACAATGAATGCATGCATGGTTAAGAATAATTTATGGGTTCACTAAATTTTGAAAAGTTTTATTTATACATCTGGACCTTGAATAATTGATTCAACCCCCCTCTAAGTTATTCAAAAATAATTCCAATAATTAGTATTAGAGTCATTTGCTTAAGAGGATTAATTTTAAGGTACTAGAAGCACAAAGATCAAGATGTCAAAAAAAGAGGTACCCAAGCTCAATAGAGATAACTTTCATGTATGGAAAATTTTGATGAAGCTACACCTTGGAGGACTTGGAGATTATGCACAATCTTGCATTTTAGTAAAACATGTTGATCTAGTAGGAGCCCTAACTATTGAAGATTTGAAGAAAAAGAAAGAACACAATCAGACAATCTTGGAGATTTCCTTTGCCCTAACCTATGCTAAATTTGATGATATCAAAGGCCTTAAGAATGCAAAGAAAATGTAGGATGACCTAGAAACCATCTATGGAAGAGACAAAAATGTTCAAAGAGACAAGTTAGAGAGCCTTAGAGGTAAGTTTGATGACATGAGAATAGAAGAAGCTGAGAATATTGTTCAATATTTTTTAAGATAAAAGAAGTTGTTAGTGCAATAAAAGCTACCATTGGTAAAATAGATGGTGATACTATGCTAAGTAAAGTCTTGAGAGCATTGTTGCTTGTGTATGCCATCAGAGTGTATACAATCCAAGAGTTTAGATGTATACAAGTAAGTGATCTAACCCTTGAAGGTCTGGTAGGAAGACTCACTACTTTTGGTCTATCTAATTTTGAAAACTAGATACTAGAAAGTATTGAATCAAATTTCATAGAAAAGTTGTTGTTGAAGGATTCTAAGGAGGTAAATTAGAAGAAGAAGAAAGGAATGATAAAGTATGCATCCAAAGATACTAGTATAGATGAGAAAGACATTCAAAAATTGGAAGCATTGTTGGCAAGAAGATTTCATAAAGGAAAAGGTAAATTCAAAGGTAAGCTACCTATCATTTGTTTTGATTGCAATGAATTTGGTCATATTGTAGTAAGATGTACACAAAAGAAGAACTTTAGAGAAGGGAACAAGCACAAAAATAAAAGAGAAGATGATGGAAGAGACTACAAAGAGAAAGACAAGAAGCCATGCTATATTATTGATGAACATGACTTTGATGAAAATGATGATGAAGTGGTGTATGTTGTAGTGAAGGATGAATCTGATGAGGATGAGGCCACTACACTTATGACTTGAGAAAACAAGAATGAAAAATGGATTATTGTTAGTGGATGCTCACATCACATTACTAGAGACAAAAGTAAGTTCATTACCTTGACCTATTATGAGGGAAATAGTGTAAGATTTGGTAATGATTCACCATGTTTAACAAAAGAGAAAGGGTCTATCAAACTCATAGACAAGATTTCATGTGATGATATTTATTATGTTGAAGGATTGAATTGTAATTCGTTAAGTGTGTCACAATTGAATAATTTGGGGTGTAAAGTTGAGTTTGGAAATAAATCAGCCAAGATATATGATACAAATGGAAACTTGATTGGAAAAGTTGATCCAACTAGGAGTAATCAAATCTATTTGGATATAGAAGATGCTACTTGTCTTATTGCAAAATTTTATGATATATGGTTTTGGCACAAGTGTCATGTTAACTTTGATAATTTGATTAGTATCAGTAACATGAAAAGAGTTAGAGTTTTCCCTATGTTGAAGTAACCTAAAAATATAATGTACAAACAATGTTAGCTAGGAAAGATGACAAAATCAAACTTTAAAAGTAAAGCTTATACCTCTAAGGAAGTACTTGAAATTGTTCATACTAACTTGTGTGGACCTATTGAAGTGCAAAGCTACAAAGGAGATAAGTATATAATGTTGTTTGTTGATGATTACTCTAGGATAATGAGAATCATGTTTTCAAAACAAAAATCATATGCTTTTTAGATGTTTAAATGGTAGTTGGAAATAGTTGAAAAAGAAATAGGTAAGAGCTTGAAATTGCTGAGATTAGACAGAGGAGGAGAATTCAATTCACATGAGTTTGAGATGTTTTGCAATGATAGAGGAAAAAAGAGACAAACATCTACACCTAGGACCCCTCCACAAAATGGAATTGTTGAAAGAAGAAATAGGTCTATAATGGACTGTACCAGGAAACTCATGATGGAGAAAAAGGTTGCTCTAAAATACTGGAGAGAAATAGTCACTACTATTGTATACACCTTGAACCACATGCAAGTTAGGAAAGGTACTCACTCAACACCTATTGAACTATGGTATGGTTGTCCACTTAATGTGAAATTTTTTAAGGTATTTGGAAGAAAATGCTATATTCTTAAAGATGTCAGGAGTCGAAAGTTTGATTCAAAGAGTAAAGGAGGTATATTCCTTGGTTACTCCACAATAAGTAAAATGTATAAGTATTTAAATACTAACACTAACAAAACTATGGAAAGTGCAAATGTGAATTTTGATGAATTTATAGAAGCACATGAGGCTAAATCTACAAAAGAGCTAGAAGAATACAATACATTTGTATACTATGATGAAGGAATACCTACTTGGGAAGATGCTACAAATCATGCAACAAACCAAAAACAAGTCTCAACAACTGTCGACTCACATCCTATGAATGTCGAGTTGCATTTAGATGCTGAGTTGTAGAATGATGAAAATGCACAATCTGACTCTGAGATTAGTACATATTAAAGAGATGCTGAAACACTTAACATAGATGTACACAATGATACTAAACCTAAGAGAAAAAATGTAACTACAAGAACTAAGGCTAGACTACCCAAATATGTCAAAAGACACCATCCTATAGATCAACTCAATGGAGACAAAGATGCAAGGCCAATGAGAAGAAATAGGCTGAGAAGTGAATCATGTTTCTTAAGCATGAAGGAACCAAAAGTAGTGAGAGATGCATTGGAAGATGATGATTGGTACAAGGCTATGGAAGAAGAATGTTATTGCCACAAAATGGGTATTCAGAAACAAGCTAGATAAGAATGTTGAAGTGACAAGAAATAAATAAAAACTAGTTTGCAAAGGGTATTCACAAGAAGAAGGAATTGACTATGGTGAGACATTTTCTCCTATTGCAATAATGGAAGGAGTGATAATTCTACTTTCTTATGCTACATATAAAGGTTTCAAAGACTATCAGATGGATGTCAAGTCTCCATTTTTGAATGGAATATTAGAAGGAGAAGTCTACATAGAATAGCCATAAGGTTTTGTCAGAAAAAAAAAAAAGAACATGGTATATAGACTACACAAAGCCCCATATGAATTAAAACAAGCACCAAGAGCATGGCATGAGAGACTTCATATTTATCTTGTTAATATTGGATTTTAAAGGACAAATAATAACAAAAATTTGTACATTGTTGCTAAACAAATTTTTTCTTTCTGATTGCTAATTTTTAAATGCCCAAATTATGAACAATATCTGATTACTGACAGTTGAAAAGTTACTTCTAAAGGATAAATTTTCTCTAAATTAATAGGTACAACTCCCTGTTATGGATTTACAATGACTTATGGTTTTTTCCTAAAACTTATATAGGTTGTATTCTTGACCTAAGAACAGGAGAGGTAAAACTGAGCTACGCCTCAATACGATCTAACACAAGAAAGAAGTAATTTCTAAATAATTTTTTGTGTTTGTGAACCCACACATCTTATGAACTCACAAAACTTAATAACTAAAAATGTTATAATAGCTAATACTACTTGAGTCAATTAAAATCTAAGCTACAAGGAAAAAAAATTAACTGGAAAGAAATACATCTAAGAGATTTCTCTTTGAACATGCCATGACATTACTTATCACATTCATTCACTAGTTCAAAATAGGGGAATGAAACTCTATTCATTCCTTAATTCAAATTAGATTAAAGAGAAAACATGTAATTAACAAATAACATAAATGGAACAAATAATAATTGATACAAAATACCATTCAATTGACTTCACAACATAAAGTACTTCACACAAAAAATAATCTAACCTTTTATTAATCTTTCAATTTCATACATATAGGATTCTAAGATGATTATTACAATAGAAGCTCAATCGGTTCATCTTCTTAAAAGAATGACTAATGGAAAGAAACACGTTTGTCATGTTACAATGGTTACATCAAAAAATAAAAGAGGTGGAATATGAATCACTTTCCCTTCTTTCCCTTTTCAAAATTTACCCTATATGGCTTAGCAGCTACAATGATTGGGATTAGCTCTTCATGCCTAGGAATGTGTATGTTGATGTATCTTAAGAGCCACTTAGAATGCTCCCTAGCTAACTCTTTCACAAAATTCAATCAATCTTGCAGTTCCTCTATGGCCACATGTATGCATCTATTGAGTTTATAGAGTTTTGCAGCTTTATTTTGTTATTGGAGGTTATATCTTTAGACTACCTATGAATTCAGAGAGATTCTCCTACATGATGGTTATTCCAATGAGACCTCTCCCTTGGCTGCTAGTCTATGAATCTATATGTAGTCCCCTCATGAGCTCAAAACTTTTGTCTTGGTCCTTCTTTACCTCTCCTTATTTCCTTAAATCATTTTTCTACTACCAGGATCATTTATGTTTTGAAAAACATGCTCTAAAGTCATTCAAATAGAGGTACATCTTCCTTTAGCAAGATCTTTTCTTTGACAGCTTCCTTTTCCTTCATTTGAATAATCATCTTTAGAAGAGAGATATAATCACCAATCTTCACTCTTTCTCTAGCGAAAATATTTCTATTTACTACGATTGTTTCCTTCTTTGTTTCTAATCTCAAGATAACATTGCCAATTTATTCTATGATGGAAACTCCCTCCAATTTGAGCTATCCAATCTAGTCTTTTCCAATTTGACCAAAGTGCCTATCTTCTTGAAGCTAAGATATAAGGGCTTGAACTTTGGCATTACTTGTTACTCACATTCTAGAGATACTTGCTAGTGGAGTGACCAATTGTCTAATAAATCTATTCAATTCCTCTATCTCTTCCTTCATCTTTACCTTTAAAAACTTGAGCCTTTCCAGTTGCAGTTCAATTAATTCATTGGTTGATTTCCAGAAGCTAAACTTGGTGTTGTGCCTAACCTCTCCATGATCTACTTAGTGCAGAGTGAAATCATCTATGGTCATATCTTTCATTCATCCATCCTTGGTGGGCTTTGCAATATCCACTATTAGGTGCATAATTTCAAGATCTTGTCCAAGATAGACAAGGTCTTTTACTTCTTGACCTTACTCAAAGCAGACCCAGAGTGAACTGCAATAGATAAGGTATCCTTATTTGGAGCACCTTCACCCTTCCTCTTCCTCTTCTTCTCTAAAGGGTCCTCCAACTAGGAATCTATGCCTATCACCTTGGAGGCAATCCCAAGTGAGTCTATGCTAAACATCTTCATCCTAATTGGAGTGATTTCCATCGTAGCCAAAGAGAAGGGATACTTCAGGGGTTGAGAAATGAGCTTGGAAGAGCTCAAGCCTTTCTCCACCTCTGAATTTTTCTTAGTTGCCTCATTCAATTTAGTAGATTCACTACTACTACTCTTTCTATCACCCAAAATCTACTATCTGCACTGGGGAGCTACTTGGTTGCAAAAGTGTAGCACTTACTTGTGGAACTGGACTATGATGAGGTGAGAGAATTGGCATGACATTAGGAGAGGAAATTTGGGCGGCATGAGGAGAGGGAACTGGGGTGATAGTACTATCTTTTGGCTCCTTTTTCTTCTTCACCTTGACATTAGTTTGGCTTCCAATAAATAGGAGGGAGCCGTCATGACAAGTCTTAGCCATGGGAATGTTCTTGTCTAGAGATTGGTCACCTCCCCCTGATGATTGAGTTGGTCCTTTAGTAATGGCCCAAGTTACACCTGTTGTGCCACCTTGAGAGGAGGAAGGCATTGCAGTTGCTAGAGAAGCTTGAGCTTATGTGCTTTTACTTCTACTCCTCCTTGCAATAGTCCATTCGACCAACTTTATAGTTATTTTGATGTTTCAAGCCATCATGATATCCATGTTTTCCTCAACATCCTCCTAGGGCTCCAAACTAATAGGAGTGTTTCTTAACTTAGTTAGATATGTATTATTATACATATGTTACCCATCATCCTCTAATCCTTCAACATCAAAATTGATATTGTATGTTTTTATTTACACTACTATGAGCCTGGCGAAAGCATGATCTCAACTTTCAAATTTATCTCTACAATCTGCCCAATAATCCTCAACAGTGGTAACGTGTTTGATCACATTCCCAATCTGCAACACCTCCTTGGCATATCCATTTAGATCAAACATAGTTCTTAGGACCTCGTACATCTCTAATTTGTATTGCATCTCAAACATTTTAATTATATTCTTTGCATTAGATTGGGACTCGCAACTAAAAGCTCATACTTTCATAGGGAACTCATATCCCTTTTTCTTCAAGCTCCTGCTTAGCATGTTCACTTGGATTGCCTACCTCACAATCTCTATCAACAAGATCATGTCACTTGAATATCAAGGTAGCTTCAAGGGGAATCCATTGAAAGTTGCAAGGTGCAAATACGAGAAATATGAGAACTAGATAAAATAACTTTCAAACTAGCTAATAGTCGCCATTGCTTTTAGGCTGAATCTCCTCTCTAGGCATCCTTAGATCTCCCTACAAATTCTCATAGTGAATGCATCATCAACATTCACATACTCTGCATAAATATTTTGCAATTGCAAACATGGATAGAACTCATAACACTTCACATCATTAGGAGAATTTTCTATCCTTCGAAAGCCCAGTCATAACTGTAGAGATGATAGCATGTAAATTAGAAAGGACAACATATATAAAGTGTTGTAGACATTTGCAACACTAAGAGCTCTAAAAATATTTTCACTTACATCATGGGCCTAGTCAATATATTATGTATCTAAAAAAATAACTTGTACTAGAAAGAAATATTGTTCAATGAAATTTAGAGCTTCTACCTCACCTTTCAGTCTAAGATTAGTAACAAATAGAGTGTTGGGGACCTTAATTTTGGTGCTCCATGGATTTTGAAACTAGAACTGCATAACCTCCTTCCTCCAGACCATCTTCTTTATGGAGAACTTAGAAACTCCTCCTCCCACTGTCAAATATAAAAACTCCTCTCATTCTGAAACTCAGAGGCAATTCACCATAGTTTGCATATTAATGGAGGTTAATACTATATCATCTGGTAACACAATCTATCTAGTATCTAGATTATAATGATTTATGCATTCATAAATCAATTCTTAAGCTTGGACTACCACCAAGAAACTAGCTACTTCAACTAGTTTACATCCCTGGAGCTTTTCAATTATGGGATGAATCGGCTCTAATCTCAGTTGCTTTTGAAAGTCTTGCATATCATAAAAATAGGGTGAGGTACTCATGAAATTTTACAATATGGACTTGATTCCATTTAGTCCATCAAAACCTGCAAACCTAGTTTCCATTCTATTTGGTAATGAAATGAATTGAAATTTTGAATCTAAAAGAAGAAATAAATATTGAATTTACGATTACAGGTTGTTTGAAAAAGTTGTGCGATTTAACAAAATAAAAGTTCAAGAAAAAGTAGTAGTTTGAATAACTATTATGTTTCCATCTATATAGGAGTCTCAATTCATCTATTTATCTTTAGGATTCGTGCCACATGAATAAATTAAAGGATAAATCATTGAAACAATAAATGTGGGAGCTCAAATAGATATTTCAGTATCTTTTCCTTGTTTCCATTGGCCCTATAGTAACTTTCCATTCTTTCATACTTACTTTACCATTTCCCTTTAAGTTTCAAAATATTATGAACAGTGTACTCCATAAGGAAATATCTACCTAGTTGAATTCTACTTAGTAGACCTTTCCCATAATAGTCAAATTGTTTCAATTGTCATTTAAGATGTTTTGTGTACAATTTCTAGATCCAATCTGAGTACAAATTTGATTTTCTTTTGAATGTAGAAAATCATCCTCATGTGTTGAAAACCTATCGAGGAAAAGGTGATTTTCATTTCTCCACCCAGGCTTTCTTTTAAACTTTATCCTTTGAGTTAATACTTTCTTTAGGTTTAGAGAAGTTTATAAGGATGGCAAAAATTGAAGGGGGCCCACAACCATTTTTTCTTTCCTTCACAATTGCCTTTGGCAAAAAATGGACTTCATGGGTTGAAAACATGCTAAGGAGAAGTCAATTTTGATTTTTCCACTTGAGATGATTCTGAGCATTGTGATGAATCCTGAATGCTTCCCAAGGTAGCATATTGCAATGAAAATAGGATTTTACCATAATATATCTCATTATCATTTTACATGGATCCATGAGCATCATTTATTGCTCTTCACAGAAAATTGCCTTCATGGATTGAAAACCCGCCGAGAAGAAGGTGAAGCTCAATTTTCCAAAAGCTTCTTCTTTTCATTACAAATATGATAAACCACAAGCAAGCTCAGCTTTGTGAATAATTTTTGCATGTTACAAGAATATCCCTTGGGTTAGGTACTAAACTACCTATAAGATTCACAACATAAAGGAAAACCACCCATCTATGAAATGTGGGGTAAGGGAAAGATGAAAAACCCAAAGAAGAATCTTCTTGCCTAAGGGGACTTAAAACTAGACTTAGACGTACCTAGGCTTGATAGAGACACAATTTTTTTCACTTTTTCAAAATGGTTATAGGGTGAAAAGTGGGGCAACTATTGGATCTAACTAGGGACTTGGGTAGACTATACCCAAGCAAGGAATCCAAGATCTCTAGTTTCACAAAAATAAAAATTGGCTACACCACAAAACTAAAGTGAGAAAAACAAGGAAGCAAAAGAAAGAAAGGAAAAGTAACTAGGAAAACATGGAAAGGAACTAAACATAACTATAATACAATACAAGGGTTACCTCAGTAATACATTAGGGGTCAAATTGCGATGGCAGGCAAATGTAATGTGTTTTTGGCTTTTTTTTTTCAATTATAGCCTGATGATGTCACAATTGTGATGCTAATGGGATATAAGAAAAAAAGAAGAAGAAAACATTTCTCATTTGCATTGACACAAAAATTATTGATCTTGGACTATAATATAGGAGGGCATGTCAAATATCGATCTATCTTTATACGTAACAACTCATCTTCCTTGCCACCCGAGATCAATTCGATTGTAGGTTTGGTCATGAATCTGCATGCAAAGGAACTTTCTTTCATGATTCCTATCCCATCCACCTGGTAGGTCAGGTGTTTGTAGATTGATTTCGCAGCTGCAAAGCTGAGGCTCACAAGTATCTTATTATCTGCTACTAGATGCAATGTTGGATGGATGGATGATTTAGGTCAAGTTTGAGGCGAGGCCATTTTTGGACTCCTATTCACATTCTGACTTGAGTTGGCTTTGGTTTTGCTGGTGAAGGGGAGCAATGGAGCTGCTAAAGATCCAGATAGAGTGGAAAGCCTCCCAGGCAAACCCCCCATAGGTTTTTCTCAATATGTTGGTTATGTGAGCATTAATGAAAGGATGGCCTTATTTTACTAGTTCTTTGAAGCCATGAGGGATCCATTAGAAAGGCCTTTTGTTCTTTGGTTGAATGGAGGTATATTCAATCTTATTAATTAATGTCTTTCATTTTCATTCATTAGAACATCTTCAATTTATTTATTTTTTGAAAATTTGGGTTCTAGCACTGATAATTAATTTGGGGCTTTTGTAAGTTAAACCATAAAACTAGCAAGGGCCCTGGGCTACTTCAAGATTATTTATTCAATGAATCAATTTCTTTGGATTCAAACTAACAAAATTAATTAGCAATGTCAATCCTAGATTTTTTACTTCTATCAGAAATAGCTCTCAACATCTTCAATTAATTTGTTTATTCTTCTTCTAGGTCTTCCACAACTTTTTAGATAACTTGGTCATTCTCTCTTAATTTAATTTCCTTGTCATCACTTTCCTTATTTATAGATTTATGACCTCTTCTTCTATCCTATTTAACATCTAACTAGATAAGTAAATTTTCTCTATTCTTCCAACAATATTAGCAACGGCTTGGCCTCTACCCATTCTTTAAGGAGGAACCTTGACTTTGGACCTTATGCAAACATCCTTTAATTCAGCGATATATCTGCAAACTCCCCTAGAAACTACCTCAATGTCTTGCTTTATTTAATACCTTTCAATGTGGACAGCCAAAAATTCAATAATCTATTTACAAGAAAGAAACTTGGTTGTCTCTCATAACCTTTTCTCAACATTCAATGTCATGCCTTGATACCATTTGGTACAGCTAAAGGGTCCAACTATGCAATCAAGTACAAGCATACAATGGAACTCAATATATATCAAATAAACAATGATAGGCCTTTGTTGATCAGTAATAATGAAATACATTACAGTTTTTTATAATGGGCTTACAACAAAAGGCCTAAACCTTCACAGATATATATGGGTGCAAATATGTTGTAAACTACAAAACTGTATGATATTACAATAAAAATCTATTGATATGCTATCAAACTATGAGCCTTATGTTAAAATCTCTCAATTTGATCCATTGAGAATGCTACTTTACATTGCTCAAGAATGATTTTTATAAAGTGATCCTTAGCCTCTAAAATCATTTGTATCAGCCACAAGATGGTAGAAAACTTGATGCAAGATAGACTATCTAATTGTGATACATGTAGAAGGGAATCTTATACATCAAATGTAACTAAGAATGTGAAATGGATCAGTAAGAAATTCAAACCACAAATTTTTTTGAACTAGTGAGCTTGGAAATTTAAAAGTGTGGCTACAAAGTTTAAATGGTTGCCACAAAGTAAAAACTCTAATACACCTATGAATGAGCCTAAAAATCATAAGCACCTTAGTAATGTGAACCACAGATTGTGAACATATGATGGTTGGAACATTATAAAAAACTTACATACAAATGCAAAAGGAAACATTTTTTATTGATGCAAGATTGCTCATACACCTTGTTTTCTTGCATTGGCTCAATAGCTTAGAAGATTTGTTCATAATTACATTCATTCTTTCTAAAAATATTTCAATCTCTTGGTTAATATAATTTTGGCCCTCATCACATTTTTGAAAACTTTGATACGTGAGCAATGGTTTGAAGACATGTGCTCTATGGCATGGGTGATGATGAGAAGATGCAAACAATTCAAGGTCGGTAAGTCAATTTGAATGGAAATCATCTTACATTCTAGCAAGAAGGCTGAGGAGGAAAGATGAATTTCCATCAGCATTTGCATACTTGTTTAATTTAAGCCCTTCCAAGATGTTGTATAAATGGGATTTTTGTTCTAGAATTTCAAGGATTCTTATTTTCTATACAACGGAGAGATATACCCATCACAAGGAGATATGCAACAATCTTGTTAGCTAGCATCTCAAACACCAAAACATTAAAGTTCCAATGACAAAAAAAATTAGTCGTCCTGAAAATTGCACTGATTCATTTATCCAAGATTATATAAAAATAGCTTTCCATAATAAATTTCACAAAAACATTTATGATGTGAATTTAAGCAAGAAATAAGTCAATGACAGAGCACTATCTCAAAAAACTTAAAAATGGATTCTTTCTTTGCTATGATGTTTATACAGGTCAAACACATAGAAGAGTTATATAGTAGTCAAACTTACTGGCAGAGCTTTTATGTACTCTAGAATCATCTTGAAGTTGTTACCGTCCACTGATCCTTGTTTTGAAGTTGTAGTAGTTTCTCTCTATTACATTTTACCAATGGAATAAATCATAATCTATCAAGTTACAAATAAAAGCAAGTCCTATTCAGTTGTAGTCTAGCCACATATAAATATTTTCAAGTTCTTTTTATTTGTTAATGTGAAATAAGACACAAACAATGTAAATAGTACATGAACTAGAAAAAAGGATTGCCTTCTTTCTTGGCTCAAAGTTAATTCTCATCATATGTACAAGGAATGGATCCAATCCAGGATCATCAGGTTTCATAGACCGAAAAGTGGAGAAAGGTAGCCTATACTACATGACAATAAGTAGCAACCAATTTCAATAATTTATGTTCATTTTTTTTAATCTTCAGAGATTTTATGATCACAATTAAATTATATTAATATTCTTATGTGCTGTAATCATTCATTGAATTTCAAAAACAAAAAGTTGTCTACCCTGCCATAGCCTATACTTGTTGCAAACCGTGTGAAGTATAGTTTTCTTTGAGATGTATCCCCAACTAGCAAAGTTTCTAGTATTACAGTATATGCCTTTCCATCTCCACTAACAGAGAATAATAGGCCTTCATACCTATCAACAACAAGTATAGAAAAAGTTTACAGTTATTAAATGTTCAAAGGAAATTGGAAATGCACTGGTATATATTTTAAGTTAGTCTATGTCGAAATCATTTCCTATCAACTTTAAAGAATTTATTTCTGCAATTAGATACTTCAAAAAATACCTCAACGAAAGATATAACTTAAGGGGCTAAAAGTTTCTTTAAGAAACATGTACAAATATAGAAGTTGCTCTAAAATTGTTCATACCATTTCAAATATGTTAATTGGCTAGTTAGATCATAAATGTATTTATAGAAGTGTTAACAATTAATCTCACTTTTATAATTACTATAATCTATAATAAAAATTTTTTGATGTTCCTTACATGTATACTATAATGAATAGTCCATAAAAGGAAAAGCATGCAATTTGAATAACACACATTTGTACCTGTCAAGCGTAAAACCCAAGGGAAGAGAAAGCTTCTTTGTTATCTCCACATATCCAGTTTTGGTATACATAAATCCTACAAATGAAATTCATATTTATAAAGTAATAGAGTAATCTGATAAGGAAAACACTCTTTTAGTGAATGTGTCATCACTTAAGTCATGATATCATGTGGCAATTGAGATAGCAAGGAATTCATTCGATAAGTAAACAATTGAAAATTTATAATTATATCCATTTACCATGCCATTAAACAATTGTAAAGAAATTAAAAACTAAAGGACTACTGAAACAGTTCTAAATAGAAACATGAATGAACCAAGTTACAATTGTTTGTAATGGAGAAACCAATTATTTTAGTGATAGTGAGGATCAAATCAACTATAGAGTTGTTGGATATCTCATTAAATAGAACTTCCAAAGGTGACCCCCCTTTGATTATTTGGATTAATTACCATTTTAAACAAGAAAGAAGCACCTAGATTTCCCTAAGATAGTCTTGTATTTAGAAATAAGTCTGGTCACTTGCACTTCATTTCTTCAACAAGAAGTTATTGGTAAAGAATGAAATACATATTCCTTTCTTTTCTCAGCATGTTTTGCAATGTTATTTATAAATTTGTTATCTATCATGCATTTAATTAGCAATGACTTATCATTTTTATGTACAAAATGAAATTTTCAATAAATCCCAAAGGATACAAGTTAGAAAGTCCTGCAAGATTAAGAAAAAAGAGGGATTAGAAGAAACAAAGTTAATTTTGATTAGAGTCCAGTATTACAATAAGTGGACCTCCTTTTAGAGATGAAGTGGTCATGAGAAAGAAGAAGTGTTGTCTAAATGTTGGACGGTGTTTTTGATTGAATTAGTTGGGAAATGACCTTGATCCCTCACAAGTTCAATTTAGCTAATAATATCCAATACAACCAACATAGAAACAATAGCAGGCAAAATAAGAACAGAAGCATAAAACCTCACCCTACTATATAATAGCCCAATATACAATAAAAAAGATGATCTATCAAAAACCTTAACCTATAGATCTGATTTAACACTATCATAACCATAAGTGAAGTATTAGTATCACTAAAAGACTTATTAGTCCCATGCCCATACTTCTCACCAATATTTGCAGTTAAACCATTATAGCTAATCATAGCCATAGTGGGCACGTAGAACTTTACATTATTACCAGTATTATAGAAAAGCATACTAAAACTACATCTAAATAACTACACCATCAGGCAGCACCAAGGCCTCAAAGTTTCAAATAAAATAGAAAACTTATGAAACATAACAAGACCAAAATGACATTAAATCCAGCAGACCAACAGGAGCATCGCCATCATTTAGAGTGCCCCTTGTAGGGCCTAGCTACTCATCCATTGGCTATGGCATGGCATTGGAATTAGGGCCATTTAAAGTGCAAAAGAATTTACCTTACCTACGTTTAAACCCATATTCGTGGAACAAAGGTTATTATCATTTCTCAATCCATTTTCACTATGACATTGAATAGCAGAATTCCTTTATTTATTTCTTTTCTTGATACATTCGCTACTCCCTCAACTACTACTCTTGTGTCTTATAAAGACCTTACCATTATAGACTTTTTCCCATCTACCTGACTCATCAAACTGAACCAAAGGCCCCTTGGTTGCCAACTATCCCTCATAGCTGTCACATGACAATAACAAACTCTTTTTTAACAACACTCATTATTTGTTTTGTTATCCTTCGTGACAAGGACTTATAAAACCTTGTTTTTCATTCCTAGGGACTTCTAAAAGACTTTTAAAACAACCTTCACACCCCTATAATCTCAACTAACCCATTCAAGCGTTATTTGTCTTATGTTGCCAACATTGGCAATTTACAAGATCTTGCACTTATAGTGCATTTTACACTAGTTAGAGCCTTATTACATTATGTAAAGAATATTATTCATTGCCATCAACCTATAACTCTTCCTAGGACACTCTAGGATGTCAAATGACTTCATAATGACCCCTTACATCACATTTCCTATTCTTGGCAATACATTACAATTTGAAAACTTTATGAAATTCCTTACATTTTGATAGCTTCAATAGCTATAATCCATCATCAAATGAATTATCATGTCTTCATTAGGTGTTGATTTCCCTTGGTACCTTCATGGTCTCCTTCATGACTCCTGGTGTACCCTATAGGTTCATGTGTCCCTTGGGTGCCCCTAAACCATTGTACCACTTCACTAGATGTGCTTCCTACATCAGCCTTGTTTTTATCTTCAGCAATTACATCTCAAGCAGTAGTTGTTAATCTCTACTATGGATCATTATCTAGTTGAGCATCGATGACATGAATTCCTTGAGCCTGCTGAGAACTTTTTTCTAGCATTGGTGCATCAAAAATGTTAACTATAGATGCCTGCTGACAATTTTGATCCAAGGTTGTGGATGTTTGATTTAAATTTTCTATCATTTCTTTACATGGCGAGATGAATTCCAGTTGTCCCTATCTAACTATTTCATTTCTTCAATATGCCCTATGGATGACCATTTCATTTCTTCAATATGCCATATGGATGTCCCTATCTACCTATATATCTTTTAATTGCATATAATAACTAATTTATGTGCTTTTTCATGACTATGTTTGACTCATATAATTGTGATCTCTCTAGCACTATGATGTCATTTAATATATCTTGTTAAAGCTTGTAAATTTTGTTCCTTTTTCCATGTCATGTAATATGTCTTGCCTTGTAGCTTATATGTTTTGAAATTGTTGTTAGGCCTTGTAGCTTGTATAATTTTATTGCTAGAGAGCTTCTACAACTAAGCAAGAAGGTCATTGCACTAGTTATGACCGCATGCTCGGGTATGAAAATTGTATAGTTTTTAATCTAATGTATATTTTAACTAGAATTTTAGCTTATATGTTTTGAAATTTCTTTTAGTGGCTTAATGTTGTAAGGTCTCTTGAAATAAGACCTTCACGCGATTGGTCAAAGTTTTACAAATAATCTTATCCACAAATTTTCCTAGAGCAATTGATTGAATGTTATAAAAGGTGATTGGGTTAAATGTCTTAGGAATAAAGTCAAAGAAAGTATTTTTAAAATATTAAAGTATTTAGCTAGTTCTACGAAGATTTGTGTACTTTTGACAGTTTTGCTTAGTTTGTGAAAGTTGTAGACCGAAGTTCTCATAGCCCAATTTTTGCTTCCTGCAAAGAACGATCGTGTTAGATAATAAAAGTGAAGAACAAAATAGGGAGACAATTGCTAGATTGTGGTCTAACTTGAAAAAAAAGGTGATGGAAAATGTTATCATCCTTGCAAAATTTTTAAGGGCTTAAACCATACAAGACTACTAATCAAAATAGTTAAGAGACATTGTAGGGAGAATGGTCACATTGAAGGGGGGCATGACTATCATCCACTGGTAAGTTGTTCATTATATCATTTTAAGAATTTATATACATATGAAATCACTTGATGATGATTTGATGATCATGGTTTATTTATGTTAATAAATTTTGTATAGGTTGATCTCCCTAGGGAAGTACATGATATGAAGCACAACAATTTGAAGAATATGGATTTCAAAGTGGAGGAACATGGAGGTGCGAATATCCAAGGTGAAGATAATGATCCCATGGAAGATGATGATCATGCATCAAAAAACACAATTGAAGATGATGGTATAAATACATTGATCCATGACACATTTAGTCCAAGCGTATCTGATCATGATGATGATGATAGCCTCAATTTACCTCTACTTGAGAAGGCATACGAGCCCCTATACAAAGACTCCCAAACAACTCTTCTCTCTATCATATTGTTCTTGTTGATACCCTTTCTTACATAGCTATAAGCTTGGCATTAACCAATTTTAGACTCACTTAGCATCCATTAGCATTTCACTCATTCATAAACCATTACAAGCTTGGCATCAACTAGCTAGTTTGTTAGCTTGACATTGTCTAGCATTTCACTCGGCACTTATAGAAAACTTTTCATTTCAATTCTTCCCTCAATACACCATTCTTATAGAGACTATCATATGCTTGCCTAATCTCCATATCACCAATACTTCCAATTTTGCACTTGTAACATTTCCTAACATCTTGAACCATTAAAATATTTGGTGGTATCATGGATAATGCATCAGAGGGGTCTTGTTTGTAAGGAATGTTAGGAATGGCTTTGAATATCAGTTGTTTGACCTCATCACTAACTAGTTGAACATTCAAAACCTCCTTACCCTCTACATTATTTGAACTAGATTTCATTATGCAAAACTAGGGTTTATGAAAATATAAATAGCATAAGTAGATATTTGATAAATACCTTACAAGATCTAAACAAATGGTGTTGAATTGCAGCTCAAATCTTCTACAATCACTTTGGATGGATTCCCAGATTGCCTCTTGATCTCCTTGCTCTTTCTCAATTTCAAAATGATGAAAAATGAGTTAAAATCGATCAAATACCCTTTTGAAAACTTGCAATTAATAATGAGTGCTTAAACATCTATAAGCTTGGCATCAACCAATTTTAGACTAACTCACTTGAAGGTTATGAATGGTTTATCCAACATAAGAATGTCACGTATGTTAAGGTATGTCATAGATGTCTTTATAGTTAACAAAGGGTGAATAATGTACCACTAATATTTTTTATATTAACAACTTATTTTTTTGCTTTAGATTGATAGGCAAGTTTCTGTTATCACCATCGAATATTATACCTCACTCATATCGAGAATTATCTACTGTTATGAAAGATATTGGAATGGAGTATGAAGCAATACATGCTTGTCCCAATGATCATATTATATATTATAAAGAACATGAATTTGCAACACACTGCCCTGTATGTCATATGAGTAGATATCGAATAGATTGACTAACAAAAAAGGTGCCTCAAAAGGTTCTTCATTACATCCCAATTATTTCATGGATACGACAATTATTTAGGTGTGGTAGCTTGTCTTAATTTATGGATTATCATGCACACAATAGAAGTCAAGATGAAATTATTAAAATCCCTATGGATGGTTCAACATTTATGCACATAGAGGAAAAGTGGCAACACTTCAAAGAAGAACCTCGTAATTCAGGCTTTCATTGGCAGTGGACAATGTCAATCCATTTGGAAAGATGAGATCTATTTACTCAGTGTGACCTATTTTTGTTATCAACAATAACATTCCTCTGTGGATGTCAATAAAGAGGGAGCACATTATGTTGGCAATGATTGTTCTAGGTATCTACTGATTTGATAGTTATTAATTTACATGTACTTACAAATATTATAGTAAAATGGTCACAATAATTATGTAATGTTACTATTCAGTCAAGTAGGTAAATATCAAGTAAAAGATATGAATGTATATATTGAGCCTCTTATAGACAAGTTGGTGGAGTTATGGAACAGTATCACTATGTATGATGTGTCTAGACCAATAGGACAAAGACAATTTCAATTCCATGCAATACTTGCATGGACAATACATGATGCCCCAAGGCTAACACATTTTTGTGGTATGTTATAGTGAATTCATGTTCTACACAATAATTCTAATTATAGAAATCAACATATTTAATAATCCAATTATATCATTATCTAGTAGGTCTTCAAACAAAGGGAAAATTTGCATGTCCATTTTGTGGTCCAAAGATGAAATCTCGCCATTCAAAAAGTTTAGGAAAGCAAGTGTTTGATGAGTGTAGACACTTCCTCCACAAGAATCATAAGTATCAAAGTATGGAAAACCATCTTTTCAATGGGAAAGAAGAGACTACATCAAAGCCATGAAGAATGACACCTTACCTATGGAAGTTGGAATATAATAGAATTAATTGTCGAGGTAATGTCATTCCACCTAATGGTTTATGTTCGTAATTTATATATTTCTATTGTGATTTTTGTTTACTAATTGTGTAATTGATGATTGTTCAGGTTGTCAAGGTAGTACTAACAACCTTCCAAAGGGACTAAAATGCTATCCTAGACAATTTAGTAGGTTGCCCTACTATGAGCACTTACAAATTGTGCATGTGTTTGATACTATGCATATTGGAAAGAATATAACAGAGACATTGTGGAAAATATTAGATGGAAGGGATGACAAAGAAAAAATTGTCAAAATTTGTAATGACATTCATGAATCCAATCATGCATTGAAGAATTTCATTCACTCAAATAGCAATAGAGATCATATTAATATAAGGACAAACCCTACTTGTGGAATGCCTTGAAATAGGACAAACCCCATTTTCTAAGCTAAAAGGCCCATGTATGCTTATACATAGCTAAACGAATTGACATATATTATGAGAATGAGATTGGCACATGAGAGTTCAGATAATAAACATCTTGTGTTTATTTTTACATGGTAGAACTATGAATTACCATCAGACAAAGAATCTACAAATTGTTTAACTTTTATAAGTACAAATATTATATTCATATTCATTGTTAAGATTTAATAAATAACAATTTTTTGGTCATGAGACAACCAACTTCATTGTTGGATACTTGCATTTCAATAGATTACATGCTTTAGCAAGAATAAAAAAAATATAGAATAATAATGAACTCTGGTGGATGATTGAATAGAGTCTGATTTCTTGGAGAGTTTAGAGTGACAGATTAAAAGTCAAATTATAATGACCAAATGTTGAAGTTTATATTATGTTGCACTGGGTCCTATACCCAAACCAGGTCCAATTCATATAGTTTGTAGGCCTTCCTTGGGTCTGTAATAGATGTATCTAGAATAATTTGGTCAGGACACCTGTGCCCTTGCCATATCAAGGCTAAAGCTGGATCCCCATAGCCGATCTTGGAAATAAAATAGTATGAAAAATTACAAAAAAAGAATTAAATATTGATATATATATATATATATATATATATATATATATATATATATATATATATATATATATATATATATATATATATATATATATATATATATATATATATATATATATATATATATATCTTTAGACGTTTTATATAATTATTGAGTGTTGGAAGTAGTTTGACCACTAATGATTTCTTTGTTTTATACATTTGCTGTAAGTATTAAACCTTTATAAATTTTGATATAATATTTGGCTTTGAATTATTTATTTTGTTTCATGATTAATTTAGCTTGTTTTGTGCAAAATGTGGTTGTTTCTAATTTTTATTTATTTATAATGTACTTTTAGCATGAATGCTAAAATGTTACATAGTTAGATGTTAATGACAAGTGTATTTTGATTCACTTTTTTTCAGCGGAATGCTAGAATGCAAGCTTGGACTCAATGATAGGGTGCTACTAGAAGCTCAAGGAAAATCATCAAAGGATAACACAATTGATTTGGATGACATCAAGTTTCATCAATATGCAATCAAGCTCATTTTCTTATTTAACTCCTTAAACTATGATTATTTTGTTTTATATTAAAGTTCTTGCAAATTCCTTTGGTGTTGCACTTAGTTTTTTTTTCCCTTGAAAAGGCATATGTTAATTTCTATTATTTCTATTAGGTGTGTTTGTCTTGCTCATTTTGAAAATGATGGAACTATATCCTTCATACCTCCTAACAGTACTTTTGATCTTATGAACTATAGGCTTAGCACACAGGTTTGTTTAAGAGAATGCAGTTGTCAAATCATTGGAGGTCTATTACAAAGGATTTTTCATGTTATATATTTTTATTAATTTTTAGGTAAAGCCATTGATATGGGTTGAAGCTCAAGTAGAAAGACATTCAAGAAGTTGGGTAGAATATTTGGTGAGAGAATACAGCCAATACAAAGATCACAGGTTTCAAGTTATCTCTCTAGCTTATGTATGCCTTTATTTTAGATCTCAAATATCTTCTATTTAGATAGATCTTTCTAACATGCTAGCTACAAGGACTGGTTTGAGTATGATATTTCTGTATATTGGCTAATTTGTCTCATGGTTTTCTTTAACTTTGTAGTGCAACAAAAAATGTTGAAATTGAATTGCCAGTACCAGCTGATGCATCTACACCTCATGTACGCACATCAATGGGTTCTTCTGCATACTCCATAGAGAGGGATGCTTTGCTTTGGAAAATAAAATCATTTCCTAGTGGAAATGTATCTTGTAGGTTTCAGTGGTTTTCTTGTTCAAGTACAATTAACAATACCATGGTTCTGGATCATGATGTTTTAGTTTCGTGATTGACTTATTATGTGGGTTTTGATTCAGGAATACATATTGAGGGCTGAATTTAGCTAGTTAATAGTACCATGGCTCTGGATCATGATGTTTTAGTTTTTTGATTGACTTATTATGTGGGTTTTTATTTAGGAATACGTATTGAGGGCTGAATTTAGCCTTTCTAGCATAACTGTTGAAGAAGCAACCCTAGAAAAGTGAGTGCCTATTCCTGTCAAATTTGAGATACCATATTTTATTGTATCAAGAATTCAAGTCATTTCTTTACCTTAGTTTACAAATTTAGATTATTTATTTTGTGAGTATCACTAGCTCATTAACATGATTTATAAATTATCAAAAAAATTGGGCCTGTTCAAGCCTTTTTGGGCTGACACTATAGATTTCTAGACTCCATTGAAGTCAGCATAGTGTTGGACCCTTTTTTCTGTTCACTTCTATATTTTTGATTAGAATAAGCTCATTGCTTATATTTATATTGGCCTTAGTGAAAATCATTATACTTTTTAAATATTTATCTCCACAAGTAAATTTTTGCATTGAATAAATGATTTAGAATTTATTTTTTATTCATTTATATTTAGGCTACTACTTTATAACAACTTTCTTTCCTTGCAATTCTTTACTATAGGTCAGGTATCTGAAAATCATTGAAAAGAGTGGATATCAAGCATTGCCATGGGTTAGGTACATTACAATGGTAGGTGAATATGAACTAAGAATGATCTAGACAAAGTGATAACTGAGAAATGTTGCAAACAAGAAAGAATGTTGTATTTGGTCATATTGGTGGCTTAGTAAATTGTTTTCAGTTTTTGAATGGAGGATCAAGTAGAATGATGTTGCCTAACAGTTGTGTGTAATAGTCTTGTTAAAAATCCATCATAAATTTGGTTTTTTTGTGTTCATCATTCTTTCTTCTATATATTCACATTGCCTTCAACTATGGTTTCTCAATCTCACCTAATTTACTCTTCAAGGAAAAAAAAAGAAGCCTTGGAACAAACTTCAGTCATGAAGTTTTTTGTGTGATTGAAATTGTTTAAGGTATAAGAATCATCATGGTAATCTCCTAAGACATATAGTAAGTCTATTTAAGCCTCACAGAAGTCTTGTAATGCCACTCTTATATAGCTGTTATCTTTTGATATTTTACCCAGCTACAGTCAACAAGTTTTGCAAAATTTGTTAGTATTAGGCCTCTAATGACTAGCAATTTTTAATGTTTGTATGTCATTTACTATTTTCTAAAATAATGTGACAATATGGGAAGTGGGGATCCCATTTAGAGTGACACTTGTTTCATTTTACATGATTTCTTTTAAGATAATGTATCATGTCAGATGTGTCTTGATGAGTGTATATGAGAGATTTATAAATGTGAATTTGGAATACATCAGGCGATCTTTACTAATTAATGATGCATATAAGCATTACTAAAAAATGTATAATAACTTTAGAATGGAGCACCTCATTTGATGGGTAGATTTTTTAACTTCAGGATTTATATTCCATGTTCAGATTGCTAACTCATTATTAACTAGGGTAGCTAAATTTATGCCCTTTATGGGCTCGTGAGTTTGGCACAGGATTTAGGAAACCATTTTATGGTTTTCAATTTGGGGTCTGCCCAAATACAATATGCTAAGATGGAAGCCACTAGAATTTCTTTTATTTTTTACTTTGTATCCATCACAATTGTGATGTTAGCCACAAGCATTGTGATGGGCTTGTTGTAGCAGCAACACCCAACTGCCATCACAATTGTCGAGGTGTCTATCATAATTGTGACATCATCTACAAGCATTGCGACGAGCTTTCTAAGTGGCGATACCCAACTTCCATCACAATTTCCAAGGTGTCTGTCACAATTGTAATGTCAGCCACAAGCATTGTGATAGGTTTGTTGTAGCGGCGATGCCCAACTGCCATCGCAATTGTCAGGGTGTCCGTCACAATTGTGATGTCAGCCACAAGAATTGTGATGGGGTTGATGTCACAATAGAGTGGTTTCATTGCAATGGATATGCATCATAATTGTGATGGCAGAGGATAGACATCATAATCTATGACTAAAAAAAATGACGTCTATTACTATCGTAGTGACGATACATTGCTGTCGCAAATCGATGCCAAATGTATTAGTGCCTATTTTTAGTTTAAAATTTGATAAAGTTTCAGAACCTAACCATTATAGGTTAGAGGTAGCACTTCACCATCTTGATAATCCAATTTGAATGAATTATTCTCAAATGCCTAATGAATTATGAATGGGCCTTTGCACAAGGTATCAAAAATTTTATGCATATCGTTTGGAGCTCTTTACTTATCCCATAGTAAACACTATCTCCTACCATGAATTTTTTTGGTCTCACCCTCTAATCAAATAGACTCTTCACTCACATCTGGTGTTGTGTGATGTGATCCACAATTTCTTTTCTTTTCTCTTTAGACTTGCTCAAGTAAAAATCCTCTTTTCTAAGCCATCTTTATAGATATCATCTTCAATTAGTGTTCTATGTTTGTTTGTATCCAATTCCAAAGCTAATGGGAGATTAGCCTCATTTCCATAGACCAATTCAAAAGGGGATATACCAATCACCCTCATGGGTGTTACCCTATCTTCCCACAGTGCCTCATGAATTTTCTTGTGCCAAATTTTCTGATTATCTAAGACCAATTTCTTGACAATATTCATCAAATTCTTGTTACTAGACTCAGCTTGACCATTTCACTATGGGAAATAATTAGACGAATGACTGACTGTGATTTCATGCTCAAAGAAAAAATTGGTAATCTCAATTGAACAAAAATATGCTGCATTGTCCATCACCAATTTGATAGGAACACAAAACCTAACTAGTATGTTTTCTTTAATGAATTCACATACTACTTCCAAAGAAGTTTTCTTAGTTTCTTTGGCTTCCACCCACTTAGTGAAATAATTAGTTGTATCTATCACATACTGGTGACCACTACTAGATATTGGGTTAATTAGACCATTGAAATCAAGATCCCATTGTTGAAAAGGCCCCTCAATGATGACAGGCTTGAGTGGTAATGTGGCTAATTGAGGACATTTAGTGAACATCTTACATTTTTCATATTTACCAACCTAGAAATAGGCATCTTTGAACATTCCTAACCAATAATAACATTGTCTTAATATTTTAAAAGCCATGACTAAGGATGAGAAATGCCCTCCATAGGCCTCATCATAAATAGTTTCAACATCTTTTCTTGCTATTGTTTGTCTACACATCCAAGGAAAGTGCCATCTATGGCTTTTTAAAATAATCTACCATCCCAAATTACATATTTAGCCACTTTCAATTTAAGATCTCTCCTCTATTTTGCATTTAGGCCCTCTAGACGTTCTCCATATGTTAGCATATAAGTAATATCCTTAAATCAAGGATCATGCAAAGCTATAGCCAAAACTAATTTCTTTTCTCCCAATTCTTTTGGTTCTTCAGCAATCTTGTTTTCTACAATCACTTTGCACAAGGAATAACTCTTTACTAGTTTGGTAGGATTAATTTCTATATCATACTCTTGTGTCTTCACTATCCATGTTCCTCTAGCATTACACCCTATATCCTACTATGTTAACAAACATTTTACTACTACATCTAAGACATAGATCATAGAATGTGAATGCAAAATGTAAAATCTAAGATTTTTAAGTTCTTTGACTACTACAAAAGTATGTTTCTCAATTTCTGAGTACTTCAACTCATGATTTTTTAGAGGTATGCTCATGCAAGCAATTGGGGCTTGTATCCCTTCATCATTATCTTGCATAAGAATTACTAATAAAGTATGTTCAGAGGCATGATAGTAAATTATGAAATCTCAGTTATAATTTAGGTGGCATAATATTGGAGCATTAGCAATATCAATTTTTATGTTTTGAAAAGCTCGCTTTCCCACCTCATTTCATTTAAAATTTAAATTTCCTCTCATCATGTCTATGATATAGTTAGTGGTTTCTAAAAAATTTGGTACAAACCTTCTGAGGAAATTCACTTGCCCAAAGAATGATTGAATTCTCATTTTATTTGATGGTGACCTCAATATTCAAATAACTTCAACTCATTTGGGATCAATTCTAATACCTTCTCGAGAAACTATATGACTGAGTTTTCCCTCTGTCACATAGAAAACGGATTTTTTTGGATTAAGTGAGATTCCATTCCTGGCACCTTTGCAATACTTTCCTCAAATCCTCTATGTGGTCTTTTCTTTTTTTTGAAAACATGGTGAGGTCATCAAGATATATAACAATAATCTGATCCTTTAGATTAGCAAGTATTTTACTCATACACCTTTAAAATGTAATGCCTGCATTAATAAGCCCAAAAAGCATTCTATGAAATGCAAATGTACCCAAAAGTTTGGTGAATGTTGTTTTATGCTGATCCTTTTCTTCCACTTCAACTTGATTGTAACTTGAGAA
The DNA here is from genome assembly GCA_028749045.1 of Cupressus sempervirens. Taxonomy (NCBI): domain Eukaryota; kingdom Viridiplantae; phylum Streptophyta; class Pinopsida; order Cupressales; family Cupressaceae; genus Cupressus; species Cupressus sempervirens. Next base: position 13,019,919 of record CM053786.1, read on the forward strand.
TCTATCAAGCATTGACATCATTTCAACTCTAGCCACTATTTTTATTAAGTAATCCATATTGGGGAGAGAAAAATTATCCTTTAGTGTTGTCTGGTTCAAATTCCAAAAATCAACACAGATCCTGATTTCTCCATTCTTCTTTCTTACTAGTACTATATTAGCTGTCCAGGTGGAGTGATGGATGAGATAGATGATTTTTTCCTTCAACATCTTGTTAACTTCTCGAAATGTAGCATCTTCTACCTTAGGATTGTAATTCCTTTATTTTTATCGAAAAGGGACTGCATCAGGTTTGAGGGGAATCTGATGTTTTATCTTCCCACCGAGCTATAGATTTTTAAATCTTCATAACTCTAGGAAAAAATGTCCCAATATTCTATGAGGAGTTCTTTTGCAACTTCTTTCTCTTTAGGCAAACACAATTTTCCAATATTAATCATTTTGGGGTCATGAGTATCTCCAATATTCACCCCTTCACACTCACTAGTAGTAGGACCCTTTTCTATCTTCTTCTATTTGATGTAAGCATCATGTCTATTGAATAGTTTTTCTGAAGATACAAAGTATGGGGGAATGATATTACCTCACAATTGGACTTCATCATTTTGATTCCTTTTATCCTTGACATCAAAATTTTCATGATTATCATTATTGGATTCACATCTAGAACTAGATTTGTCATTTTCTAGGAATAGTTGCAAAATTCTATCATCTTCAAAGACTCACCAAGACTCTACATTGTTAGGGATAGAGGATCAGTATATGATTTCTACTTGATACTTCTTATCTTTGAATTCTAGATGAGGTAGCAAGAGAGATGCAGAAACCACTAATGAATTGGCTTTGGTATTCATTTTCCTCAGTATTGATTCGATTGAAAAGGTATCAAGACCTTCTATTTCATCCCAAACTCTATTTCTATAATTCTTCAACTTGTGATTCTTCATAGAGTATTGCCCCTTATTTTTTCTTTCAATGAGCTTTGCATCACCTCAAGCTTTTAGGAGTTTTATTCCTTTTTCTTTTGTGGCCACTATCCCTAGAAGAAGGGCTTCATACTGCATAGTGTTATTCATGTTTCAAAACTCAGGCTTGAAAGCCATGGGTTTGGGTTCTCCTTTAGGGGGAATTAACACTAGACCTACACCAAATCCTGATGAGGAACAACTTCCATTGAACTCCAATTTCCATATAGATGATGACTCTTTCTCTTCACTTAAGGCTTTCATTTTTGAGCCTTTAGTTTTTCACTCATTCAGAGTGTCTTTAGTAAATAACATGTAACTGCCAAAATCTAGCTCATGATAGAGGATTTGAGCTTTAGGATCATTTGATTTTAGCATAGTAAATTTAGCTTTTTCTCGAGGTTCTAGTTTAACTTTCTTATTTCCTATGGGTATAATTGCTTGGGACAAGTCTAGTTTTATTTCTCCTCCTAAGTTTTAGAAAAAAATCCTGCATAAGACAAGCCCATAGGGTGCTAGAATATTAACCACTAGAATAGTCAATAGAAGTTTCTTTATTGGGTGAGAAACTAAGGCTACTTGAGCATCTTTAATTTGTCTGATTGAGGGAACCTATTTGGCATCCATAGAATAACATCTTCTATGCACCTTAGTTAGGTTGAGATCTAGGGCCTTAGCTACAAAATAAGGCATAACATTTTCTGATGCACCTAAATCTATTATGCAATTCCTTAGTTTTCATCCATTGATAAATAGTGAAATATAGATTGGGTTAGGGTTTTTCCTGGAAGAGGTTGCTAGGGCAGTAGAATCATCTTGATTAAATAGGTTATATGTCAAAGTTTCATCTCTTTCTTCTACAATCACATTGTGATTTAAATTTGTAGTATTCCCTTTACAATGATCTATTAGCCTTTTCAACTAGGAGGAATGAGACTTCAAACAATCTATGGGGGAAATTTAAATTTTTGACTCTTCACAAAATTGAATGAAATGAAAGGGTGTTTTTTCCTTACTTGTTTGAATTGTGGATACTCCTTGATCAACATGAATATTACTCACTAAAGGATTGGGATCATTCTTGTGAGCATGATTGGAGGATTGATTCTTTTTCCTTTGACCTTGAGTCAATATTATGTATGAAGTTCCTTCAATAGTTTCATAGCATTTTCCCTTTAGCTCAGAATCTTACTCATACTCCAAAAATAAATTTCCAGAGTCACCATTTGAGTATGAATCTGACTCAGAACAAGGAGTCATAGTGTTCAACTCATTGGTGGAAAACACCTACATCATACAACCAGTTTTTGGACAAGTCTCACTATCATGATCTTTTGTTAAATGAAACACACATATTTCCCTTTTTTGGTGTCACTTCAATTGCCAACCTTGGTTGTGAACTTGTATGTTGTGGAAATTTTTCATCATTATTCCTTCCTGGCAAGTTTTCACAATTGTGTTGGTAACAATTACTAGATCTGGGTAATTTCCTTTTTATTGCTACCAATTCATTTGACAATTTCTAAATCATTTCATCAGCTGATGTGGTGCTACTGGAATTTCCTTTAGTTTTAAGTTCTCGCTTCCATTTTCCTATAGAAATCAAATCATTTTCAAATTCAATTACCTTCTTTTGTGTGTCTGTTAAATATATGGGATGTGCCCTTCGTAAGTCATAACTAATATCTAGGGACATTGCACTTATGAAGAAGGCTTTTAGATTACCGATAGTGGGCTTGTTAGTAGTTATAATTCTATTGGTAAACTTATTGAAAGTAGCAAAAAAATCTCTCATACTCATGGTGGGTTTCTTTTTAATAGATGTCAACTGTGTTAATAAGACATGTTCATCTTCCATAGTTTTAAATCATGTCTCAAAGGCCATTCTCATTGTATCCCAATAAATGATTCAACCATCATCCAAATTATAGAACCAATCTACTATATCTTCTAGCAAGGTTTCCATAAATAGTCTTACATCAACATCTTTTGTGCAAACCCTAAAATGTGAGTAGATGAAAAGAAGGCCTTAATGTGCTCATCTATGGTAACCTTCCCATCATCTAAAAATTTAGGAAAATTATTCCTTGAGCTAGTTGGGAGTGGTAGTGGTCTTATTTTTGCAGCCCAAGGAGTAGCTATGATTATTCTAGCAAGGTATGGCAAAAAATTGACAACTGGGGGAGAAATGATTTCGTGCAAGGTCAATACCTGGAAGGTAGTGTGTGAAGTTCTTTGATTCCTAATAGGGGAAGGTGGTATACTCTAACTCTTCTTTTCTCCTTTCAATTTAGGAATATCTAGGATGGAAAAACCATGTTCTGTAAGCTTATCAAAAATAGGGTCTTGTCGACCCTGCTCTTTGGTACTTCTGAGGAACCTTGTTTGTTCTAGGGTACTAGCTTAGTTTTATCTTTGAGCTTCACTTCTCAATTGTCTTTATACTCTTCGGATGTCTCACCTTCAACAAATATTTCCAAAACTTTGGCTCTTGATTCTTCCTCTTCCAATACTTGGCTAGCATTCTTGTAATGTTTAGCTTTCCTCCTATTTCTCCAAACAAATGTATTAAGGGAAAAAATTATGTCTTCTTGGAAACCAAGGTTACGTTGGAGCACTGGAAAAATTTCCTCATGAGGTAGTACCATCTGCCCTCATGATATAGGCTTATTAGTCAAGAAACTATTCATCTCCCCAGTAGAGTCACCAAAAAGCTACTGGTAAATAGATTTATTCTTTCTAATTGTTGACTCTTAAATGCCCAAACTATGAACAATATCTAATTACTGACAGTTGACAAGTTCCTTCTAAAGGCTCACTTTTCTCTGAACTAATAGGTATAGCTCCCTATTATGGATTTGCAATGAATTATTTTTTGTTCCTAAAACTTATATAGGGCATTTTCTTGACATAAGAACAAGATAGGTAAAACTAAGCAAGGCATCAACAAGATCTAACTGAGGTAGGAAGTAATTTTTGAACAATTAGTTTAGTTTGTGAATCCACACATCTTATGAACTCACAAAGCTTAATAACTAAAAATGTTATAATAGCTAATACTATTTGAGTCAATTAGGATCTAAGTGACAAGAAAAGAAAATTTAACTAGAAAAAAAAACATCAAAGAGGTCTCTCTTTGAACATGCCATGACACTACTTATCACATCCATTCACTACTTCAAAATAGGGAATGAAACTCTATCTATTCCTTGCTTCAACTTAGATTAAAGAGAAAACATGTAATTAATAACTAACATAAATGGAATAGAGAATAATTGATACAAAATAACATTTAATTGACTCTACAACATCAAGTACTTCACACCAAAATATAGTCAACCTTTTATTAATCTTTCAATTTCATACATATAGGATTCTGAGATGACTGTTACAATAGAAGTTCAATTGGGCCATCTCCTCAAAAGAATGACAAATGGAAAGAAACTAGTTTGTCATATTAAAAGATTACATCATAAAATAAAATAGGAAAAATATGAATCACTTCACATTCTTTCCCTTTTCAACTTTTTCCCTATATGCCTTAGCAATGAAAATGATTGGGATTAGCTCTTCATGCCTAGGAACATGTATGTTGGTGTATCTCAAGAGCTACTTAAAATAATCCTTGTCTAACTCCTTCACAACATTAAATTGATCTTTTAGTTCCTTTATGGCCTCATGTATGCATCCGCTAAGTTTCTCAAATTCTATAACTCTATTTTGATTATTGGAGGATATATCTTTCAAACTACCTATGAATTTGGAGAAATTCTTGTGCATGATGATTATTCCAATGAGTCCTCTCCCTTGGTGAAATGTACCTTTTCTTATTTTGTATGATATTTCCAACCTCTAATCATATTTTCAAGATCAAACAAATAATATCACAAAGAGCCACCAAATTTCTCAAGAAACCCCAAATCGAGTATGCCAAAAATTGTGCCAAAAGCTTCACAGCTTCACCTATTATTAATAAATATGAAAGTGGAAATTTTTACAGAAATTTAAGCAGAATAACACCCTAGAAAATGATATTTACATATCCATATAGCCTTTACACAACATTTCTCAAATGTAGGACAAAAACTATGCTCATCGGGCTCTCGAAATTAACACAAAAATACCCGAAAACACCACAAAAACTCTAATAATCTATCTCAAAAGTTTAATCACATCCCAATAAATATATTAAGCTCTATTTTAACACCTTAAAGTCTGAAATACAGCAGAAACCCAAACTGATATGAAATACTCAACTGAAAACACCAAACTCATACAAAAAACACACCCGAAAACCCAGAAATTTGCACTGTTCAGCACAAAGGCAAACTCTGTATGAGCATGCACATGGAATGGATTAAAAATCCCATCCTTAGCCTTCCTAGAAACCTACAAATTACCATTATTGGGTCTCCCTAGAAACCTATAAACTCTCGTTCTTGGGTCTCCTTCTCCACAGGTTTGGCAACCTCTAAAGAATAACAAAGAAATGAGCAAAATCAAGTTCTGGAATCCCTCCAAAATGCCTCCAAACCCCTTTAAAGAGGGAATAATCATAACTCACATCCAAGAGAGGTTAATGAAACATATTTTAATAATAATTTTCATTTATTAGTCCAACGGTTTCCAAAGATTAACCCCCTTTTTCCGAAACTTCACTTTCTTGGGCCTGCCTGCCTTAGCAAAGATTATTATTTTTAATTATTTGAAAAGGGGACATGACAAGTCCTCCTCTCCCAAAAATTGCTTGTCCTCAAGAAATGGTTGAGAAATAAACCAATCAATCCACCTGGATCCCAAATGTAGTCATGAACTATACTACTACCAATTAACACAGGCTCCTGCAATATCCTCTGCAATATGACCAAGAGGAATCCATAATCAAACTGACAATTATAGCTCAACCAAACTCCAAAATCACCACTACCATAGTCAAAAACCCATGAGACACAAACTCTTAGAACATCAGAACCCAAGTAAAGTGGACAAATCAAACTACCAACATAGTAAATACCATCAACGCATCCCACTGGCCTATATGGAATGTATAATCCAACTCTGCAACAATGGTGAATGCTCTCAAATGAAACTATACCAAGTATGGAGAATCCACACACTATACAACTCCTGCAGTCAACACAACTCTATAAATCACTGGCCACTATCTCATAACCATAACTCCCATGCACTGTTGATGGTGAAAAGACATTACAAGATAAAGAGTAAGAAATGGAATCCAAACCAAATTTTCCTACCATCAACTCCTCAAAACAAGGATCAAATGCTAACTGATGTACATACCCTGCAATATAATGTTGATTAAAAGATCCAACCTCAGTCAACAGCTCACCATGAACAAGTGATACAACCCACTATGACTAATCACTAGCTAAGTTAGGAGATGTCATAGCCAAAGGAGTAGAATCAATAACAACACCCACTGAAACATCACACCCAAACTCCTGCTCTAGGTCACATATTATCAAGCTGTCAACTGCAGAACCTATCACCATGTCATGCCCATCACAACTCTCATCTTGAGGCATCAAACTGTCCCATAACTGATGATAAGTTCTAGGAACCAAAGTACATCTCTGTATCATCATCTCATCAACACGGTCATCAAAGGTAAATTGATGAGCGTACCTCATAGTGTAATGCCGATAGAATTCGCCAATCTCAGTCAGTGGCTCAGACTGTAATATAGATGAAACTAACTACAATTGATCATTAACCATGTTGGAACTGACTACTACCTCTGAAGATATCACCAAGGGAGTAGTATTACTAGCCAGAACCATGCCAACTGTTGACTCACCAACATCACACATGATCTTTGATACATCTCTATTCTTCATGCCATCAGTACTAGAGGCCACCACCATGTCAAGCATACAACAATCTGCTACAACACCCAACTCAACTGAACCTGACTCTAGTGGGAATGAACCTAATATGCCAATTTTAGTATCAAGGATGGATGCATCCCTATCTCCATTGTCTCTGACAATCTTGGCCATGGACATCCTCAAATCACCAAACACCACAGCTTGTGACTGTATAGAATCAGGTAAAGACTGTAGTCACTCTAACTCCATGGTCACCTTAGCCAAATGAAACTGTGACTCCTCGAAATCAACCAGTGTACTCTCAAGAATCTCAGAAGTCACCTCAAGCTACTCAGTAAGCTCACTCACCTCATCTTCCTTGGCCAAAAATGCATCATATACTGTACTGCCCCACTCCATAAGATAATATTTGTTGGCTACCAACTGCATATAATTCTATCTCAAAATTCAAATAGCCTCGCATAAAGAGTGGATCTCTGTCAAGGAAATATAACTGCCTTCCTGCTCATCACTAGTAAGAGAACCCCATCCATAAACTGCTAACAACTGACGAGCAACATCAAAATTTTGGCAAGTGACAGCAATGTCTCAATCACTAACTCTCAATTGATTAGACACATGATCGCACTGGCTTGACTGTCTCCTACAAACCTCCTCTGATGCACTGTCTAAAGGAGTATCCTTAAAGTTACTAGTCTCTAGAGTATTACCATCCATATCTTGTGAATCAAATCTAAAGCTCACATCAGCATATGAAGTATCAAAAACATTAGCACTGCTATCCAACTCCTCTGTACCCAAGGAAACTAAGTCTTCAAAACTGCCCATTGCATCCTCTTGGATGTCATCAATGCCAATATGATCCTAGGACTCATCTGTACACACTACCAAATATGAAATATCATCAACACATTCTAGCAAGTATGGTCAATTGGATATATGAACAAAGCCCAACACCAATGTATAAAAACTAATACCAACATTAGATAAGCTCCTGGCACAAGAAAAGACAACACCGTGCAATCTACTAATCAAATCCATGATAGCACCCAAACAATCACTGCTACCAAAAAGTGTTAAAGATTTCCATTCAATTGAATCCCAAATGCCAATATAACAATCTCGAGTCCATATCCGTAAACTATAATCTGCTGGTAACTCAAGCAAAATCTTCACTTGAGTAATATAACCAATACCAACTAATTTCACATACCTGTCATGATGAGATAATGTAGTCACAATACTATCTTCACTCACCTTCAGCTGGCAAGATAAATCATGTGAAGTACTACTAGCCTCAATCTCATGTGACGAGACATCTAACTGTGCCTAGTACTCTCTCTCAAAAAAGTCATGAATGCTCAATGTCTGCTCATCTCTACCAAGTATCTAACCATCATGCACAACAACATCCTCATAATCATCATCCTTGAGGTCAAAACTATCTATCACTCTTTGACTAAAATCATCAAATGTAGTTACCTGATCATAACCTTGAGTAGTCATTCCATGATACCACCAATCATAGGCTGCATCTTCCAAGTGTAGACTTGCAATTTGAACAGCATCACTCTCCTTCATGGGGTTAAGTGTGAAGAAGGTCTATAATTTTTGTAGCCATGCTCTAGCTGAAATTTTATTTGTTCCATCAAAAGTAGGTGCTATAAACTTGCTTATTTTATTTTTGGGCTCTCTTCCACTTATGTCATGCTCCCTTCTGTACTCTTTCTTGGGCATCAAAGTGTTCATCATATCCACATATTCTCTAAAAGGAACCAAACTATGAAAGTCATCATCTAAGCCATTGTAAGTAGCTCTTAATGTAATCAAGTTACCTATAACCTCTTCCACAGGATTAATGGCTGGATTTGGTACTGGTGGCTCATCTATAGGCAAGAAAATAGTTTTGGTTGATTTGGATGGTGTGGATTTCAGATTTCTTGGCTCCTCTGAAGTGCTTCCTTTCTCATTAATAGATGCAACTCCTTGTAGTTTTTCTGTCAATATTCGCAAAGCCTCTCTAGTTTCTACCAAACTATCCACAGTTTGCTTCTGAGTATTTTGGATGTCTTGGAAGAATTTCTTTTCCATCTCATCTAGATCAGCCATACTTTTCCCTTCCTTGGATTTTGTACTTTTACTTTCGACTGGAGGTTTGATCAAAATTTCTTTATTCTTTTCTTGCTAAAAATATATTTTTTCTCTTTCACTTAGTTGCATGCGACCATAAATTTTGACATGAAACTAATTAGAAGCAACATGCAACCATAAATTATGACATGCAAGATCTGGGTAGTTGTCAAAACTGACATGCAAGGTCTGGGTAGTTGTCAAAACTGACATGCAAACTTCTACAAACCCTTAGGCTGGCAAGATCATGGATTTGATACCACTAAAATGTCCCTTTTCTGATTTTTTATGATATTTCCAACCTCTAATCAAATTTTCAAGATCAAACAACTAATATCACAAAGATCCACCAAATTTCTCAAGAAACCCCAAATCGAGTATGCCAGAAATTGTGCCAAAAGCTTCACAGCTTCACCTATTATTAATAAACTTGAAAGTGAACATTTTTACAGAAATTTAAGCAGCATAACACCCTAAAAAATGAAATTTCCAGATCCGTATAGCCTTTACACAACAGTTCTCAAATGTAGGACAAAAACTATGCTCATCGGGCTCCCGAAATTAACACAAAAATGCTCGGAAACACCACAAAAACACCAATAATCTATCTCAAAAGTTTAATCACGTCCCAATAAATATATTCAGCTCTATTTTAACACCTTAAATTCTTAAATACATCAGCAACCCAAACTGATATGAAATACTCAACTGAAAACACCAAACTCATACAAAAAACACACCCGAAAACCCACAAATCTGCACTATTCAGCACAAAGGCAAACTCTGTATGAGAATGCACATGAAATGACTTCAAACTCCCATCCTTAGCCTTCCTATAAACCTACAAAATCCCTTTCTTGGTTCTCCCTAGAAACCTGTAAACTCCCGTTCTTGGGTCTCCTTCTCCACAGGTTTGGCAGCCTCTGAAGAATAACAAAGAAATGAGCAAAATCAAGTTCTAGAATCCCACCAAAATGCCTTCAAACCCCTTAAAAGAGGGTATAACCATAAATCACGTCCAAGAGAGGTTAATGAAACATATTTCAATAATAATTTTCATTTATTAGTCCAACAGTTTCCAAAGATTAACCCCCTTTTTTCGAAACTTCACTTTCTTGGGCTTGCCTGCCTTAGCAAAGATTATTATTTTTAATTATTTGAAAAGGGGACATGAAACTTGGTTTCTAGTCTATGAATCTATATGTAGTCCCCTCATGATCTCAAAACCTCTATCTTGGTCCTTCTTTACTTTTTCCTTTATTTCCTTAAGTCCTTTCTCTGCTAACAGGACCATTTTTTATTTGAACAACATGCTCTAAAGCCATTCAAATAGAGGTTCATCTACCTTCAGAAATATCTTTTCTTCAAAAAATTCCTTTTCCTTCATTTGAATAATCATCTTTAGAAGAGAGATACAATCATCACTCTTCACTCTTTCTCTAGCCAAAGTATTTCTATTTGTTGAGATGTTATCCTTTTATGTTTCTAATCTTGAGGTAACATTGCCAATTAGTTCTAAAATGGAAACTCCCTCCAATTTGAGCTTTCTAGTCTAGTCTTTACTAATGTGACAAAAGTTTTTATCTTCTTGAAGCTATGAGATAAGGACTTGTACCTTAGCAGTAGTTGGATTATTTGTTATTGACATTCTAGAGATACTTTCCAGTTAAGTGACCAATTGTCTAATAAATATATTCAATTCCTCTATCTCTATCTTCATTCTAACCTTTGACAACATGAGGCTTTCTAGTTCTCCTTCAATTACTTCATTTTTTGACATCCATAAGCCAACCTTGGTGTCATGCTTGGCCTCTCCAAGATCTACTGAGTGTAGAGTGAAATCATCTACGGTTATATCTTCAAATTTGTCCATCCTTGGGGGGCTTTGCAATCTCCATTGTTAGGTGCCCAATTTTAGGATCTTGTCCAAGGATAAACAAGGTCTTTTGCTTCTTGACCTTACTCAAAATAAACCCAAAGCAAACTGCAAGAGATAAGGCATCCTTGTTTGGAGCACCTTCATCCTTCTCCTTCCTCTTCTTCTCCAAAGTGTCCCCCAACTAGGAATCTATGCTTATTACGTTGGAGACATCCTGAGTGAGTCTATGCTAAGCATCTTCTTCCTAACTAGAGTGATTTTCATCACAGTTGAAGAGAAGGGATTCTTTGGGGCCTAAGAAATGAGCTTGGAAGAGCTCTAGCCTTTCTCCACCTCTAAATTTTTCTTAGTTACCTCATCTAATTTAGGAGATTCACTACTATTGCTCTTTCCATCTCCCAAATCTACTATTTGCACTAGGGAGCTACTTGGTTGTAAAAGTGTAGAACTAACTTGTGAAGTTGGACTATGATGAGGTGAGGGAACTAGAGTGTCATGAGTATAAGAAACTTGGGTGGCATGACGAGAGGGAACTAGGGTGATAATACTATCTTTTGGCTCCTCTATCTTCTTCTTCTTGCCCTCAGTTTGGGTTCCAATAACTAAGAGGGATCAACAATGACAAGTCTTTGCCATGAGAATTTTCTTGTTTGGAGGTTTGTCACCTCCCCTTGATGATTGAGTTGGTCCTTAAGTAATGGCTAAGGTTACACCTATTGTGCCACCTTGAGAGAAGGAAGAAGTTGCAACTACTGGAGAAGCTTGAGCTGATGTTCTTTTACTTCTACTCCTCCTTGTAGTAGTCCATTCGACCCACTTTGCAGTTCTTTTGATGATTCAGACCATTATGATATCCAAGTCTTCCTCAACATCCTCGTAAGGCTCCAAACTGATAGGAGTGTTTCTCAAATTAGTGAGATATGTATTCCTATAAATATGATTCCCATCATCCTCTAGTCCTTCAACATCAAAATTGATATTGTATTTTTTTATTTTCTTGACTATGAGCCTGGCAAAAGCACAATCTCGACCTTCAAATTCATCTCTACAATCTACCCAATAATCCTCAACAGTGGTAATGTGTTTGATAACACTCCCAATCTATAACACCTCCCTAGCATATACATTCAGATCAAACATAGGTCTTAGGACCTCATACATATCCAATTTATATTGCATCTCACACACTTTAAGCATATTATTTGCATTAGATCAAGACTCACAACTTAAAGCTCCTACTTTCATAGGGAACTCATATCCCTTCTTCTTCAAGATCTCACTCAGCACATTCACTTGAATCACTTTCCTCACAATCTCTATCAGCATGATCATGTCACTCAAATATATGGGTAGCTTCAAGGAAAATCCATCAAAAGCTACAAGGCACAAAAATGAGAGAGATGAGAACTAGATAAAATAATTTCCAAACTGGCTAATAGCCAGCATTGCTTCTAGGTTGAATCTCCTCTCTGGGCATTCCTGGAGCTCCCTACAAATTCTCATAGTGAATGTATCACTAACTTTGACATAATTCTCATAACTATTTTGTAGCTACAAACATGGATAGAACTCATAATACTTCACATCATCAAGAAAAATTCTCTATCCTTGGTAGGCGTGGCCATAACTGTAGAGATGCTAGCATGTAAATCAGAAAGGAAGACATATAGAAAGTATTTTAAAACTTTACAGCACTGAGAGGATTGGAAAAAATTTCACTTACCTCATGGGCCCAGTCAATGTATTGCATATCTGAACAAATAACTTGTACCAAAAAGAAATATTGTTCAACAAAATTTAGAGCTTCTACCTTGCCTTTCAATCTATACAAGAGAACCCGAATTTCTACAATCTAATATTTGAGATTAGTACCAAATAGAATTTTGGGGACCTTACTTTTGGCATGTTAGTTTGTGGTGACTGATTAGGAAAGTACTATACATACTTCATAAATTCTTTGGGACACAATTTTATCAAGATTTTGGGCTGACATGTAATTATTAATTATAACCTAAAACGGTAAAAATACTCGTACAAAAGAGCTTAGGGCTAGGGATTGTTTCATTGTTGTGATGTGAAAATTGGTTCTTATGATGATATTGAGCTGTAAGGAATTACAAATTGTAATCAAGTTGTAATCATTGAATCATAATAATGTTGAACTTGTTGTTTGGTGGATGTAGCCCAAGGATTTGGTGAACCATGTTAAATCTTGGTGTATTGTGTTAATTTCTATGTGATCTATTATTTTTTGATATTGGTCATATTTGCATGTAATTGTTATTATTAGAATTCTTTAGAATAATTGAGAGAGGGGGGCGAATCAATTATTCAAGGTCCAAATGCCCTGTTAATACCTTTTTACCATCTTTAATAAATCCATACACTTTTCATTCATCCAAACCTAAATAAATCATATAAGCAAGTTACAGTAAATCAACATGCAAAGATAAAACATTCAAGATCAACACATGACACAATGATTTACATGGAAACCCAATTTGGGAAAAACCACCAGTAACATGCTACTTGATTCTCACTCTTCTAAAGTGATGCCCTATTAAAGGCTTACAACACTCTGTTAAATGTGACCTTGTTAGAGGATTTCACCAAATTGTTAGGAATGGGCCTAGTTAAAGGTCTTTAGAATATTCACTTGGAATGTCACCCTAGTAAAGGATTTATCTTATGGCTATTAAATCAACCTAAGTCCATAGGATTTAAACTTACTGTTACAATTGCTAGAAAGTAACAATAATGGTATTTTGATCTGATATAACTTACAACATACTTTGCAAATTTTAGATCACACTCTCAGTTCAATCCTTATGCTTGACTTCAATCACTTCAGCTCAGACTACTTGTCTTCCTCTCAAGCTTCGTCTCCTTGAGTCTTCTTACTCATTTTTCCAATGCATTCATCCTTGTGGTCATCTATCCAAAAAAAGTTCCTATGCTTTCTTCTCCTTAGCACCTTTCTTCAGTACTTCATACTATTATGCTTGACCACCTCTCTCTCTCTCTCTTTTCATTAACTTGTATCTTCTTAAATAGAAAACTGATTTGCCTTTGCTACTCAAATTTCCCTCTCCAATTTTAAGGTTTCAAAATGGATTAGGTAGGATACAATGTATCTACCCCATATCTTGTTCTCTTTTAGAAACTTCACCAATTGTATCTATAAAAATGTTCTACATGGTGTTCTGTTCCACCAGCTTATCATTCTTATCATCCATTTAATTCACATATTTCTAAATAACAACCTTATTGGCTTAGATTTGACAAATCTTCGATTTCCAAAATAATGCAGCAACTTGACATTATTGAGTTACTGGTGCTCGGCACCTCTGTGTTACTTGGCACCTATACCTGCTCAACACTTGGTTTTGCTTGGCACTTGATTTTTCTCAGAACTTGATTTTTCTAAAGGCACTTGGTTTTGTTCGGCACTTGATTTTGCTCAGCACTAACTAAGAATTTTCTCAGCTCTAACTAGCTTGCTCAGCTCCTTCTCTCTAATGAACTTAGTTAAGCTTTACAAAAGACTTAGCTAAAGCCTTAAATCTTTGATATGTTTCAGTGTGCCCATTCTTTGTATCTTATAGTATGTCATCAAATACACTTTTTCATCAATGGCTTAGCTAATCCTTGTACTTCATTACAACATCATAACTTCAACCTTTCTCTAGGTGTTCTAGTTACATCTTATTGATTGCCCCCACCTTGACAATAAACTAATTGATAGTATTTGGATCACTAAAGTAATTTTCATTCCTGCTAGTAGCAAGTTTGACATCAATGACAAAAAAATGATTGAGGACATTCTTTACCAGTTCCATATATTATTCCAACAACTTTACTTATGATCATTTCAATCATTTCCAACAATCTCCCTCTTTGACATTGATGGCAAACCAAACTGATCAATTAATCAACTTAGTTACCACCAAGATTGTATACGTTGTCTTGCTACTGATCTCATATATCTCCCTCTTTCATATGTATCTCCCTCTTTATTTGTATTGATCAGTTTTCTATATACTTCTCCCTCTTTGACATAAATGCCAAAGATGTAGCATCTTTATTATGCAAAATATAAGCTTTGGCTTCTTGTTAATTTTCTCTCTCTATCACCATAGTTGTGACTGATTTGGAGTTTCTGCTCCCGCTGTCATCCTTGCATCAACCTGTTAATATTTCAATAATGTATTCTTGTTGATGCAGGGCAACTTCCTTGTTGCCTTAAACTGCTTGAGTTAGGGGTATTACCCCCAACTTTCCTCTTAGATATTCATAGGAATCCTTGGGCAATGGTTTGGTGAAGATATCTGCAGTTTGTTCTTTTGTGTGAATGCATTCCAACTTTACTTGTTTGTCTTCTACCAATTCTTTGACATAATGATACTTGATTGCAATATGCTTGGTTTTTGCATGGATCACTGGATTTTTGGGTATGTTTATAGCACTTGTATTATCACAGTACAATATCATAGGTTTTGTTAGCTCTTCTTTCATTCCTTCTAATAGATGTGTGATCCATACAATGTTTGTGCAATTGACTGCAGTTGCCACATATTCTGACTCTACAGTGGACTGGGATGTACATGTTTGTTTCTTGCTAGTCCAGGTGACTAGCCTTTTACCTAGAAATAATACACCTCCACTTGTGCTTTTTCTATCATCAATGTTACCTCCCCAGTCTGCATCTGTATATGCATTGAGCTCAAATTTTTCATTCTTTTTTTGGTATAGACCAAAGCCATCAGTTCCTTTAAGATATCTCATTATTCTTTTCATGGCTATGAGTTGATTTTCTTTAAGATTAGCAGAGAACCTAGCCACTATTCCAACTGCTAATGCTATGTCTGGTCTACTATGTACACCATATTGTAGTTTTTTAATCATGGATCTATACATTGTTTGATTGACTTCAGCTAACTCATCATTTTTAGATAGCTTGTTTCTTGTTGTCATTGGTGTGTTGACTAGTTTGGATTCCTCCAATCCAAATATTTTAAAATTTTTTTTGATGTATTTTTATTGTGTAACAAATATTCCATGTTTGAGTTGATGTACTTGCAATCCAACAAAAAATTTGATTTCTCCAAACATAGACATCTCAAATTCATGTTTCATTTTGTCAACAAAGCTTTTGCAAAGTACTTCCTTACCACCAAACACTATGTCATTCAAAAAGATTTCAAATAAAATAATGTCTTTACCTTCTTCTACTTTGATGTACATGTTGTTGTTATCATCAGTTCTTTCAAGTCCAATTTGCACTAGATACTTGTGAAGTCTCTCATACCATGCTCTAGGTGCTTGTTTCAAACCATAGAGTGCTTTATGTAACTTAAACACCATATCCCTATTGTTTTCATCAAAAAATCCTTCTGGTTGTTCAATGTAGACTTCTTCTTCTAGTATACCATTTAAGAAAGCAAATTTTACATCCATCTGATAGACTTTAAAATCTTTGTAGGTAGCATATGCAAGTAAAGTTCTTACTCCTTCCATTCTAGCAACAGGAGCAAATGTTTCCCCATAGTCTATTCCTTCTTCTTGAGCATAACCCTTGCATACCAGTCTAGCTTTATTTCTGGTAATCTCACCATTCTCATCTAGTTTATTTTTGAATACCCATTTGGTGCCAATCACATTCTTGTCAATTAGCCTGGGACCCAAACTCCAAGTTTTATTTTTTCTTATTTGATCAATTTCTTCTTCCATAGCTTTATACCAATCATCATCTTGTAATGCACCATATACTGTCTTGGGTTCAGTTTTGCTAATCAGACATGATTCTTGTCTTAGTCTGTTCCTTCGCATTGATCTTGCATCTTTGTCACCAATTATATGTTCAATAGGGTGATGTCTTTTTACATATTTGGATAACCTTGGCTCTGTCCTTGTTTCCATGTTTGATCTTTTAGATTCAGGATCACTATGCACTTTGTTGTCAGGTTGTTCTTCATCATGTGTACTATTTTCAGAATTAGATTGTCCATTTCCTTCATTCTGCAACTCAGCTTCTAAATGCAACTCGGCATTCACTGGTTGAGACTCGGTTAAGACTAAAGTTTGTTGTTGAGTTTCAATTTGATTGACATCATCCTCATCAATAGTCATTCCTTCATAAGAATATACAAAGATTCTATACTCTTCCATTTTCTTTGGTACTTCAGCTTGGACTTCTGTGTGCTCATCAAAATTTACATTTGCATTTTCCACAGTTTTGTTAGTGTTAATATTCAAACACTTATATGCCTTACTTCTAGTGGAGTAACCAAGAAATATACCTTCATAACATTTTGCATCAAATTTTCCATTTCTAGCATCTTTAAGGATAAAGCATTTACAACCAAACACTTTGAAATGTTTTACATTGGGTGAGTAACCATACCATAATTCAAAAGGTGTTGTATTTGTACCTTTCTTGACTTGTACTCGATTCAGTGTATGAACAGCTACACTTGCCGCTTCTCTCCAGTATTTTAGAGCAACAGTCTTTTCCATCATTAATGTTTTGGCATAGTCAATCATAGATCTATTTCTTCTCTCAGCAATTCCATTCTGTGGTGGAGTTCTAGGGGTTGAAATTTACCTTTTGATTCCTTTATCATTAAAAAATATCTTGAATTCATTTGATGTAAATTCACCACCTCTATCCAATCTTAGGCATTTCAAGCTTTTTTCAGTTTCCTTTTCAACACTAGCCACATACCACTTAAACATTTAAAAAGCTTCAAATTTTTGTTTTAAAAACATAACAGTCATCATCCTGGAATAGTCATTAAAAAATAGCATTATGTATTTATCTCCTCTATAGCTTTGTATTTCCATTGGACCACATAAGTCAGTGTGAACTAACTCAAGTATCTCTTTAGATGTATAGTTTTTGCTTTTGAAACTTGACTTTGTCATCTTTCCTAGCTGACATTGTTTACACATGATGTTATCAAGCTTCTTCAATTTTGGTAAACCTCTGACTTTCTTCATTTTACTGATGTTGACTAGATTATCAAAGTTGACATGACATAATCTTCTATGCCATAACCATTCATCATCAAATTTTGGAAATAGGCAAGAAACATTATCCATATCAAGGTAAAATTAATTATTCTTTCTTTGTTCTCCTTTTTCTATCAGTTTACCATCAGCATCATAGATTTTTACAGTTTTGTTTCCAAATTCCACTTTGCAACCTATATTTCCTAACTATGAGACACTCAGTAAATTGTAGTTTAATCCTTCAACATAGTATGCATTATCACATGAAATTTGTTCTGTGAGCTTAATGGAACCTTTTCCTTTGATTTGACATGGAGCATCATTACCAAATCTAACACTATTTCCATCATACTGAGTAAAGTTAAAAAACTTACTTTTGTCTCCTGTCATGTGATGTGAGCATCCATTATCTATGATCCATCTGTCATTCTTGTTTATACATGTTACCAGTGTTGTGGGGTCTTCTTCATTAGATTGGTCCTTCATGGCTACATAAACAACTTCATCATCATTGTCATCACAATTTTCTTCAACAATATAGCACTTCTTACCTTTTTCTTTGTAATCTCTCTTGTCATCATCTCTTTTGTACTTGTATTTGTTGCCTTCCTTGGAATCCTTTTTCTGTGGACACCTTGCAGCAATATGACCTACTTCATTGCAATTGAAACAAATGATAGGCATCTTACCTTTGAATTTTCCTTTGCCCCTATGAAATCTTCTAGTGAGCAATGCTTCCAATTGTTCCACATCTTCCTCATCAGTGCTGTTGTCACTGGATACATACTTCATTTCTCTTCCTTTCTTTGATTTTACCTATTCAGCATCTTTTAGTGATAACTTGGCCTTAAAAGTAGATTCAACATTTTCAGGTCTATAGTTGTTAAAGTTAGATAACTCAAATGTAGTGAGTCTACCTATTATACCTTCAAAACTTAGATTTTTTCCTGGTATACATCTTAGCTCTTGTATTGTTGATAGTCTAATAGCATAGATAGGGAGCAAGGTTCTTAAGAACTTACTATTAATAGTATCTTCATCTAGTTGACCACTCAAGCATCTAATTGCACTTACCACTTCCTTTATTCTTGCACCATACTGAGCAACATTCTCATTTTCTTCCATTTTCATATCATCAAAATTTCCTCTGAGACTTTCTCTTTTTTCTCTTTGTACATTGTGATCTCCTCCATAGATGTTTGAAAGGGCTTTCCACATTTTGAATGCAGTGTCACATCCTTTGATATCATCAAATTCAGCATAGTTGAGTGTAGAGGCAATTTCTAGCATTGTCTAATTGTGTTCTTGCTTGTTTTTCATGCCTTTTGCAGTAGGAGCACCTGTTGGATCTACATGTTCAGTGACAATTGAATTTTGGGCATAATCTCCTATAGATCCAAGATGTAACTTTATCAAACTTTTTCATGCAACAAAATTTTCTTTGTTGAGCTTGGGAACTTCTCTTTTTGGCATTTTGATCTTTTCTGCTTGTAGTCCCTTTAAATTGAATTAGCAGTTAAGCTCTGATACCAATTGTTAGAATTATTTAGAATAACTGAGAAGGGGGGGTGAATCAGTTATTCATGGTCCAAATGCCCTGTTAATACCTTTTTACCACCTTTAATAAATCCGTACACTTTTCATTCATCCAAACTTAAATCAATCATATAAGCAAGTTACAGTAAATCAACATACAAAGATAAAACATTCAAGATCAACACATGACACAATGATTTACGTGGAAACCCAATTTGGGAAAAACCACTAGTAACATGCTACTTGATTCTCACTCTTCTGAAGTGATGCCTTGTTAAAGGCCTGCCCTATTAAAGGCTTACAACACTATGTTAAATGTGACCTTGTTAGAGGATTTCATCAAACTGTTAGGAATGGGCCTGGTTAAAGGTCTTTAGAACATTCACTTGGAATGTCACCCTATTAAAGGATTTATCTTATGGCTATTAAATCAACCTAAGTCCATAGGATTTAAACTTACTGTTACAATTGCTAGAAAGTAACAATAATTGTCTTTTGATTTGATATAACTTACAACATACTTTTCAGATTTTAGATCACACTCTCAGTTCAATCCTTATGCTTGGCTTCAATCACTTCAGCTCAGACTTCTTGTCTTCCTCTCAAGCTTCATCTCCTTGAGTCTTCTTACTCATTCTACCAATGCATTCATCCTTGTGGTTGTCTATCCAAACAGAGTTCCTTTGCTTTCTTCTCCTTAGCACCTTTCTTCAATACTTCATACTATTATGCTTGACCACCTCTCTCTCTCTTTTTTCATTAACTAGTGTCTTCTTAAATAGAAAACTGATTTTCCTTTGCTGTTCAATTTTCCCTCTCCAATTTTAAGGTTTCAAAATGGATTAGGTAGGATACAATGTATCTACCCCATATCTTGTTCTCTTCTAGAAACTTCACCAATTGTATCCATAAAAACATTCTACATGGTGTTATGTGCCACCAACTCATCATTCTTATCTTCCTTTTAATTAACATATTTCTAGATAACAACCTTATCGGCTTAGATTTGATGAATCTTCAATTTTCAAAATAATGCAGCAACTCGACATTATTGAGTTACTGGTGCTTGGCACCTCTGTGTTACTCAACACCTATACCTACTCAACACTTGTTTTTGCTCAGCACTTGATTCTGCTCGGCACTTGATTTTTCTCAGCACTTTATTTTGCTCGGCACTTGGTTTTGCTCAGCACTTGGTTTTGCTCAGCACTTGATTTTGCTCGGCACTAACTAAGAATTTGCTCGGATCTAACTAGCTTGCTCAGCTCCTTCTCTCTAATGAACTTAGTTGAGCTTTACAAAAGACTTAGCTAAAGCCTTAAATCTTTGATATGTTTTAGTGTGCCCATTCTTTGTATCTTATAGTATGTCATCAAATACACTTTTTCATCAATGGCTTAGCTGATCCTTGTACTCCATTACAACATCATAACTTCAACCTTTCTCTAGGTGTTCTAGTTACATCTTATTGATTGCCCCCACCTTGACAATCAACTAATTGATAGTATTTGGATCACTAAAGCAATTGTCATTCCTGCAAGTAGCAAGTTTGACATCAATGACAAAACAATGATTGAGGACATTCTTTACTAGTTCCATTTATTATTCCAACAACTTTAATTATGATCATTTCAATAATTTCCAACAGTTATTTCTATCCATGGTTTAATCCTGCCATGTGGTATTAGAGTGAGGTTGTTTTTCAATTATCCCATGCAAGAAAGTCTTACGGTTGAGTGGGAGTGATGAGAGATGAGGGTAAGCTGAGGGTTGACTAGTTTAATGGAAAAAACTTCTAATTGTGGAAGATGCAAATGGAAGACTATCTATATCAAAATGATTTACGAAAGTTGTTGGAAGGAAAAACTAAGAATTAGGGATCTATGGAAAATGACAAATGGGATCTTTTAGATAGAAAGGCACATGGAAGAATTCGATTATGCCTAGCACCATTAGTGGCATTTAATATTACGAAGGCAAAGATGATGGAAGAGTTGATGAAAACCCTAGCGACACTATATGAAAAGCCCTCCACTTCAAACAAGGTATTTCTCATGAAGCATTTATTTAATATGAAAATGACAAAAGGTGGATCTATTGCAGATCATTTAAATGAGTTTAATACTATTACTAGTCAATTATCTTCTGTGGGTAATAATTTTGATGGAAAAATTAGGGCTCTCTTGATTTTGTGTTCTTTGCCTAAAGTTGGAATGGCTTGCTAATAGCTATGAGTAATTTTGTTCCTAGATCTAGTACCCTAAAATATGATGATGTGATCAGTGTTGTTTTGAGCGAGGAAACTCATAGGAAAATGTTAGGTGGATCTATATTAGGAAGTTCTTTGAATGCAGAAAGTAGGGGTAGAAGGATGGAGACAGGAATTAATTCTAGAAATTATGGAAAATCAAGAAGAAAGTGTAGACACCTAAATTTGATTACACCGCTTTGGTAATCTAATTTAGCCATCTCTAAAGGCATCATTAATTAAATTCTTATTTAATTAATCCTTGGCCATCCCCTAGCTAATTAATTTAATTAATCATCTATAGTCCTAATTGATAAATCAAATAACCTATCATTTATTAATTAAATCCTATTCTCCTATCTAATTCCAAAATCCCCATTTATTAAATAAATCTATTTGATAAATAAATCCCTCAAATCCAAAAGCCCCTAACTTATCGCTAATCCTCCATTTAGCCTTATCCATCCCATCCACCCATACTAACCAAGCTTAGCCACTAACTTACCCAACCTCATTAATGCCATCCACTTGCACATCTCTAACATCCCTAATCTAATCCTAAACCCAAGCCTAATCCACCCCCTAATGTTGTCACATTCCCTAAACAAGTTTAAGACTTTCCTAAAACAAACCAGAGTCTCCTGTCAAAATATCCCAACCACAAACTTGATGAAGCCCACAAACCCTTAAATGCTCTTACAAGCCCACTCATGACTCTTACACCTCTCCCACTCATGACTCTTACATCCCTCTTACATACTCAAACTCTCTCATCAAGTCTTTAACCAACCCCTTATCCTATCCTCTCACGCTCATCCTCCTTGTGACAAGTGTCACCTTCCCTTTGGTGTTAAACAAGCACAATCCATGTGCTCTCCTTTGAGTGCATCCTAGCCCTCCTTAAGCTTTCATCTCTCCTTGCATCTAAGCCATCCATCCCTCTACCCCTTGGCCTATAATTTGAATCCCCTCCCAAGAAATTTCATCACAATCCTTTTAGTAAAGTCATAATGCTAGTTTGGGAACCAAAATCATCAACCATACCATTATAATGCC
Source organism: Cupressus sempervirens (assembly GCA_028749045.1). Taxonomy (NCBI): domain Eukaryota; kingdom Viridiplantae; phylum Streptophyta; class Pinopsida; order Cupressales; family Cupressaceae; genus Cupressus; species Cupressus sempervirens. Next base: position 13,042,593 of record CM053786.1, read on the forward strand.
AAATTGAGAGCTCACAAGGCTACCAATTTTCCATTACCCATCTCCACCATTTAAGCAATTGAGCAAGCATATTGAGCATACATCCACATCAAAGGACACATCTACCAAATCAAGGAAGCATGGGGTGTTTCCTCTCTTAGGTTTGCATTCTTTAGTTTGCTTTCTTTGTCTAAACTTATATGTGAATTTAGTTTTAGTTTGTGAATGTTTCTCTTATTGTTAATGTTCTTTACACACTAAATCTTGTTCTACATTTTGGCACGCCCAGTGGAACCCCACATTTGGGTCTATCTAATTATGTTTTAGTTTTTTTTTAATTTTTTTATGTCAAACTAACCAAGTCTAACATGGTTTTCTTGTGTGTTCCTGCAAAAGGTTTGTTGATATTTTTGTAGGTATGCAGGCGGTTTTGACCCAGTCAACATTTTTTTTGCATCCCTGCAACTCTAGGAACACAATCCCGCAACGCAAGAATGCTGCTATTTAACCGGTGAGAACATGAACCCATGACAATGAGTTTGTAGTTTAATACTAGATAGCAGCCACATGCCTTAAAAATCTTCTCTGCATCCCTGCCAGCCAATATCTCAGTGGGACGATCATTCTCATTTGCAGGAACGCTCCTCCTTCCTGCGAGATTGTCATTCTCGCTTGCGGGAACGCTCCTCTTTCCTGCAGGATTGTCATTCCCACTTGCAAGAATGCTCATGTTTCTAAAACTATTGCTTAAAAATTTTAAAACCTTATCATTCGTGGGACTGTCATTCCCGTGTTGCAGAAATGTTGTAAGATTGTAAACCAATGGGATTGCTCTGTTCAAAATGAGCTCCCTAGTTTTTTTTTTTTTAAACCAATTTTTTTGGCATTCTTGTGGCTTGGTCAACCTATGGGAACACATCCCCGTGAGGTAAACTCCAGTGGGATCGCTACTTAGACTCGCGGGTTCATTGTGCTAAGTGCTTGGTTCAAATTTTTGACATTTTCTGGTGCATGTTTTTATTCTAACTAGTTTTTTGTAGGTATCATAATCATAATCATTCTAAGTATTTTGACTAATATCAAAAATAAAAAATAAAGTTAAACTTTTTTTCCCCATAGTTAAGCTTTGATTTTGGGATTTTTGGGTGACTAATCAAATGGATTTTTTGTCTCATTGTAGGTTGGAACAACAAACTTAATCATGTTTTTTAGGTTTTTCTTGGAATGAACTTGCATGTTTAAACACATTTTTTATTAAATGAATGTCACTCAAATCACTCTCGAATGCCATGGACTAAAATCGAGCTTTTATTGGAATGCATGATTAAAACAAAAAATCCAATCTTGAATGCCATAGATCAAATAATCATCTTTTGGGTCATAAAAAAATCTGCATTCTAGAAACTTCCTAAATTATAAAAACCAAATAAAGATGCACTAAGTGAGTTTGTAGTTGGACTCACCCTCTTTAATCACCCATCAATTTAACCATTGGTTGCAATCTTAGCGCCATCTATGGGGATGGGTCCACCTAAGAGGGTGTTAAGTGCTCCAAAAATATCAAACTTCACTTGTGTTTTTATTAGTTTTTCTAACTTAGAAAATTCCTTGAATGCACATTAGGCTTGCTAACACTTCATTTGGGCATTAAAATTTGAACAAATCAATTGACATGGAGAGCCTCTGGGTGCACGCTTGAAATTGAGATTCACACAACTTTATTTTGGGCTTAAAACAAACTCACACTCAATCTTGAATGCTTTAAAGAAAATTAATCAAAACTTGACGTGGAGGGCCTTCGGGTGCACAAGTTTTCTTTTTGTTGACCCTAACTCTTCTTCTTGCTTGCATTCTTTGATCAATTTTACTTTTGTTGGCACATTTCAAGTTGAAATTTAACATTTACATCTTAAACATGAGTGCTTGCAAAGTCTAGATTAGAAAACTTAAGCGTCAATTGGAAAAGAATTATGTCTTTTAGCCCAAGATCATCCAAGTCTTCTCTCCCCTTGTCGCCTTTTGAGGCCATCTTGGGTGCATAAGATTAGGATCCAAAATGTTGTTTAAATTTTTAGGAGGCCTTCTTGGGGATTTCATCACCCCTTGGGATGACCTTAACTCCAGCGTTTCGACGGAGTATAAGAATTGGGAGGTGAATCCAAAGACACCTCTCTTGGGATCAAGATTTTGTCCCTCGGGCTAAGCCTCATGGAACTTTATACCCTTGAGAAGTGAAAGAGGAGAAGTGGGTTACCACTCCTCTCGGTTGTGTGATATCTTTTTGGATTCATCTACGGATTTGGGCCTCACGTACCTTGGGTATATCGAGGAATCCCTAGCTAAACCAACTATTAGCCTTGCAAACAACCATCTAGGATGTTAATCTGTTTGAAGTGATTGATCAAAACTTTTGTAGAACATGCACAATCCTTGGCACAAGTATCACATTCTGAGAATCACAAACTTCTATTTGGTTGTTCCCATCTATTGCTTGATTTTTTATTTGTTGAATGAATGTTTGCCAAACTTGGTCAATCCTAGCTTAGGGAACACTTAGCGTAGTCACTGCCTGTTTCAAGAGTTGAACAAGTTGAAGCAAAACAATTGAGATCTCTCAAAACCAAGCAGATTCAAGAATTCATGTCAGAACAACCCAAACCCAAATAGAAGTTTCACAAAGTTAAACTCAAGCCATCTGAGGCATACTAAGAAGTTTCAGCCAAGAGAAAGGAACTAACACCAAGCCCTTGAATTTCCAATCTCCACAAAGTAGAAGACAAAGATGTCAATGAAGCCCTTCAAGAAGCCTGGTTAGATCACACAATCAAATTTAGCCAACATCCAGGAGTTAACCCTGCTTATGCATTACCAACTAGGCATGATTTCTATGATTAGACTCCCTTGTTTCTCCACATCTTCTTGTATAAGCTCCACTTTAGAGTCATCTTTGTAAGAAAGCCAGCCATCTTTAGTCCTCCCCTTAATCATTTTAGCTCATCCATCTCATTTAGAACCAAACCATCTAACCAACAATCCAAAAACTTCACATCCAAGTCTTCAAAATTGTTGTCACCTTGCCAAAGTCTACCATTCCTACCATCTTACAAATCCTCCAATCTCACCAAGATTATCCCTTTGACAGAGCTTTATCTAGGGTAATCCAGCTTTGTCACTTGTTATCCCTCATCACCTTGAGCTAAAAGTTGGGATCCACAAGTGGTCAATCTCATGTTCTTCCTAAAGGATCATCAGTCTATCCTTAAAGTTGACACAATCACCACCAAGCTTGCACATAGGAAAGTAGACCTTTCATACTTTGGCAACATATCTTTGAAGTTAGGATCCCCAACCCAATCCTCCTTAGGTTTTTTCATATAGCTTTTCCTCAACCTAGGAAATCATTTGCATAGAAAAGCCTTCCCCTTTTGCATTCATCAACATTGTTGCATCTCATCCCTAGGAAGCATTCTGCATTTTCATGCCACCCATCACTCGCTTAGCCAAGAAGAACAAGGAAACAATGGAGCCCTATCATTTGGATCAAACAACATCACTCCCCTTGAGCACTCAACCATCCTCTAGCCCAGAGAACACTATACCATCACCTACTGACATTGAAGCTTTCATGAACCAACCAGGAAATGTAGTATTGATGAATGTCGTTATAGACAAGAACAAAGAAACAATCATGGCTAAGTTTCGAAGGGATAATATAAGAGCCTTCAACTTTGGAAGACCTCCTCCAGATCCATCTCACCTATTGTTTGGGTAGCTTCCACCACCCATAGGCTCTTATGATTCAAAATATCCTCAATATGTGCCAAAAGAAGAGCCTCAAGCCAATCCTTTTGATCCAACAAACCCAAACATACCATCCTCCACCCAAGTTGAAATCTCCATTCCACAAGCCAACCAAACCACCACCACTCCATCCTTGGTTCATACCTCTCCACTCCAAACTATCTTTTCCCAAAACACCTCACCATTCACTCCCTTCACTATTGTTGCTGCTGCTCCCCAACCCAACCTTCCAAATCCACCCATCTCCCAAATCAGTGCTAGAATCTTTGGCCAACCTCAACAATATACAACAAGAATGCGACCTATGGGGCCAAGTAATCAACCTTTCACCACCCCTAGCTTGTTCACCACAACCCAAAGCACAATTTTGTCATTTCCATTAGGTTCGTGGAGCTTAGTTCCATCAGCCACAAATCCAAAAGATACTACCCTCACTCCACAAAGCTATCAAACCCCAAAAGCTACCACCAATGTTCTGCCAAGTTCTCAAGTGACCCAAGCTCCTGCCACCACTCTACCAAGCTTTCAAATCTAGCCACCAAGCTATCAAACCCCATAAGTTCCATTCCCAAACTTTCAATTCCTGCCACCTCCACCAACAACTAATCCATTACCTCCTTTTACCAACTACTTTTCAATGCTACTTCTTGGAGGTAATCCACCACCCCAACCAACCACAAATTATTTGCAAATACCATCCCAAATGGGGGTGCAACCCACATGTTTTGGCCAAACTCCTCAAATCCAAAGTCATGTTCCACAAGCTCCCCGATCCTTTCCCTAAGCTTCAAAACCATCTTATACCTTACCTCCACAAAGAAATCCATTTATCCCATAGCCAGCTTTTGTTCCTCAATCCCAACCTCAAATCCCATATCAACAGCAAGCCTCACAACACATGCAGCAATATGTGCCACCTCCACCTCAGCAACTCGTCATCCACCATGCAGCTGCCCAAACAATGTACAATCCCTATCAACAAATCCCTCATAACCATCCATATTCAGTGGCCCCATATAGAACATACCTACCTCAAGGCACTCCTACATTGGGGGCACCCCAGCCATCACCTATCAATTCAGAATGGGAACAAGTGAAGACAGCTCTAAAAGCCATCCAAGAAGGGAATGATCCGAAGACATTCAATTTTGAGACTATGTGTCCTTATCCATTAGTATGACTCAATTCCCCAAGCATTTTGAGATACCTAAATTTGACAAATTTAGAGGAAAAGGGAACCCAGTCACCCACATCAAAGAATTTTACATGCACTACCAAGAAGTGGCATACAGTGACGTCTTCCTCTTATGCCTCTTTCCCAAAAGCTTGGCTAGGCCAGCTCTAGAATTGTTTTATAGAATCCCATATGGCACAATTAAAACCTTCACTAAATTTTTTGAGGCATTTGTAGCCCAATATGCCCATCTTGTTGAAAAAGACTTATCAATAGTCGACCTTGTCCACACTAAGGAAAAAGGTGGAGAAAGCCTTGTCAAATACTTGCAAAGATGGCAAACCCTTACTAGTGCCCACATATCTTGCACCTTGCCAGAGCGCCATGTGGTGAAAATGTTTATTGATAATGCCCATCTTAGCTTGGATCACCACATGACCATGAACTATTTGTAGACCTATAAAGATATCAAAGACAAAGGAATGATCCTTGAGCAAGGACTCATTAAAGATGGTGTGGTCAAGATTTACAAGGAGGTCAACCAAAATCAATCACATTCCAATGACAAGTCTAGGTATTGAAACAAAAAAAAGCATGTTGCAATAGATGGGGTTACTGATACAAGACATGTGAATATTGTTGGGCCTTCCCAAAATCAGTCCAACCCATTGTATCAACCAAACAACCAACAAGCTATCAACTACCAACAACAAATTTACCAAAGCTATCAAAGCCACAATCCAGGACCCAATTTTCAAGGGTCTATCAATCAAGCTAATGCCATCAATGTTGCTATAGGACCAAAGCCCAAGTTCCAACCTACACCTAGAAACTATACAGCCCTTGGTGAGCCATTGGATGTCATTTTTGAAAAATTGATTAAGGAAAACCTCATCAAATTTCCTCCTACCTAGCAAATTGATCCAAGCCAATCCAAAGCTACATGGTACAAAGACAATGAGTACTGCAAACTTCATAGGGTAAAAGGTCACACCACCCTTAGATGCATGAAACTAAAAGATTATGTGTAGGACCTCATTGATCAGAAATAAATCACAGTTGGAGCACAAATCTCTCCCAATGCAGGCTTGCAGATCTACTAAAATGCTTTTCCTCCTCACAACAACCAAAATCCTAGAAAAGCACCTATCCAAAACAACAACAACAACAACACCAACAACTTCCACCCAAACCAACAGCATGGGAAGAACACTGACCACACTTCATCCTATTTAGACTATGGTAGCCTTATAGGTTGTATATCCAAGGACTAGACAATGAGTGTGCAGTCACCACTCGAAGAGCATGATTTAACATCACAGACCCACCAGTTTCATTAGAAGAATCAGCTCCACCGAAAAGTCGGTATAATATCTTGGAACACCTTGGGAACATGCTAGCCCAAATCTCCATTTTAGACTTTCTCCGCACTAGTCCTATGTACAAAGGCATCCTTGACAGTGCTCCCATAGAATCCTGTATCCCTTCAGATATCAACACTACTAATTTTTGTAATCTCATTGGACACCTATCCTCCTCATGTGCCCTATAATTCAAACCCACCGACATACCCTTGGTCATGCCAGATCACACCCTCCCACTTCGCATAGCCATCATGGTATCCAATTTTGCTATAAAAAGAGTAATGATAGATAATGGATCAGCCTTGAATATTTGCACCCTAAAATTCATAAAACAAGCTGGGTATATTGAGGTAGATATCATCAGTGAGGTTATCACCATCAAAGCTTATGACAACTTAGAAAGAACCATAGAAGGAACTATTTTGCTACCAATCAAGGTTGTGTCAGTCATCCAAGAAACACTCTGCCATGTTATTGATCTAAACCTACCATTTAACATCCTCCTCGACCACCCGTGGATTCATGCCATGAAACCCATTCCATCCACTTACCATCAGTGCATCAAATTTTTGCATCAAGGCACTGAGGTAACCATCCATGCCAATCCATAACCCTTTGCTTACTGCAATGCAGTTGAAGCTTCATATACAAACCATTGCCCTAAAATTGATATCGGTACAGCCATCACCAGCTCATCCCACACTTGTAATGACCTCAAAATCATACTTGCCTCCACCTTGTCTACCATGAAGATCAATAACAAGGTTTGTGGAGAGTATAGTCTGTCAGATGCATTTTCTATTGGGACACTCCCACTTAATCCACACACCCATGGATGACTAACATATCACAAAGCTAAGGAGATTCCACCTCCTTGATACAAATAGTTTGGCCCAACAACCTTTGTATCCTTGAAAATCCTTCTTCATGAGGAGCTCACTCTAGATATCAACAATTGGTTACATAAGGATGCACCTCCAAGAAATCAAGCACACCTTGATCACTTCAGCCAGAAATATCCCAAAGAACATAAGCTCATCACTGAAAAATGGAACTATCAAGGTGGTGGTCTAGGACCAGAAGAAAGAGGCATGCAGTGCCCCATCGATGCACACAAGTGGGAATCAAAGTCAGGTCTTGGCTTTGGCATACCCACAACTAGGGGCACCAATACAAATAGTCACGCTTTTTTGAATATTAACCGCAACCTTGTCAAAATTGAAGACATTCCTAAGGAAGTTGAAAAGAGAGCCTAAGATGATATCCCATACCAAATCTTCCTAGAGACTCTATTCTCCAAGAACTATCCATCCATTTCATTGACCTACCACTCGCCCATCCACAACTCATAGATTGGGACCAACCAAGTTTCATACACATTGATGAGTTCACATTAGAGGAAGCACTTCTGAGATTCATGGGAGCTGAAACACCTCACAAGAAAACAAAGCCAGATTTAGCCTATATCTATAAGCTAGATCCCAAGGGATATTTTGGAGAAAATCCCCAACCTAGTTCTAATACACCCAAAATTGGAACTAGGGTGAATCCAAGACTAGCTAAGGCAGCAAAGAGAGCCTCTCAGTAAGAAAATCTAGAGTCACAAGTAGAACATGAGGATTTAGCATTTCTTCCTCAAGATAATCGACCAGAGGTGTCTTCTATTCTAATTGAGGATACTAGAGAAGTCAACATTGGTTCTTTAGAGATCCCTAGACATGTTCGCATTGTTGCATCCCTATCACAAGACCAAGCTAACCTCCTCTTAGAGGTCTTAAGAGAGAACATTGGCCAATTTCCATGGTCATATTAGGACATGCCAAGACTTGATCCAAAGCTTGTAGTTCATCATCTTGCAGTCGATCCAAAGATCAAGCCCATCAGACAAAAGCTTAGAAAAATGCACCCCAAGGTAGCATTACTGGTCAAAGCTGAATTAGAAAGAATGTTAGCTGCTAAGGTTATCTGACCTATCGACTACTCAGAGTGGATCTCCAACATGGTCCTATCACTAAGCCTTTCAGTGACATCAAAATTTGCACTAATTTTAGAGATCTTAACAAAGCTTGTCCAAAAGATGATTTTCCTTTGCCCAACATAGATATGATTGTAGATCTTACAGCTAAACATGAAATTTTGTCCCTCATGGATGGATTTTTTGAGTATAATCAAATCAAGATTGCAGAAGAGGATCAACATAAGACAACATTCACTACCCCTTGGGGAACCTTTTGCTATAACATGATGCCTTTTGGCCTAAAGAATGCAGGGGCTACCTATCAGAGAGCTATGACAGCCATTTTTCATGATCTCATCCATAGAATTTTGGAGGATTATGTGGATGATATCTTTGTCAAATCTCATACCTTCATGGATCATCTTGCTAACCTAGAGAAAGTCTTTGATAGGTTAGCCAAATATCATCTCATCCTGAATTCCAAGAAGTGTGTCTTTGGGGTCAAATCTGGCAGGCTTCTAGGCTTTATAGTTTCTAAATGAGGTATAGAGATTAACCCCAAGAAGGTCAAGGCTATCTTAGACATGCCTTCTCCCCAGAAACTGCAATAGCTTTTCTCTCTTCATTGAAAGCTTCAATCCATCTGGCACTTCATCTCCTAGCTTGCAGATAAGTGTACACCATTTGCACATTTACTGAAAAAGGATGAGAACTTCAAGTGGGATCCTTTATGTTAGTGCAGCTTCAATCAACTCAAGCAGTATCTCACCAATGCCGCTATCTTGGTTCCACCAGTTCCTGGTCATCCCTTAATCTTGTACAAATCAGCAACGCCTACTGCTCTAGGGGCACTTCTAGCATAGCTTGATGACTATGGTAGAGAAAGAGTTGTCTACTACATTAATAAAACCCTAGTTGGTTATGAACTCAATTACATGCCTATGGAAAAAGCTTGTTTGGCAATTGTTTTCTCAACTCAAAAGCTTCACCACTACATGCTAAGTCATACCATCCAACTAGTCTCAAGATTGACCCTCTCAAGTATATGCTCTCCAGAACAACACTTATAGGCTGTTTGGCCAAATGGGTTATGCTCCTTAGTGAATTTGACATCCAATATGTAGATAGAAAGGCAATCAAAGGGAAAGCTATAGAAAATCACCTAGCTAATGCACTTCTAATAGACGCATATTCTTTGATCATAGAATTTCTAGATGAACATATCTGCGTAATTGAAGAACAACCCACATGGAAACTTTATTTTGATGGCTCATACACATCTCATGGATCAGGGGTAGGAATATTGTTGGTTACACCTCAGGGAGATTACATTCCAAAAGCCTTCAAGCTACAATTCCCTAGCACCAACAATATAGCAGAATATGAAGCTCTCGTAGCAGGATTAAAGATAGCTACAGAATGGAACATCACTGAGTTACAAATCTTTGGCGATTCTCAGCTCATCATCAAGGAAGTCCTAAATGAATATCAAACCAAAGATGAAAAGCTATTACCCTACAAAGAGCTAGTTGATCAGCTAACCTAGCATTTTACAAGGCTTCAGTTTACACAAGTGCCTCGAATGTAGAAAAAAGTAGTAGATGATATGGCTACTATAGGCTCGCTCTTGGAAATTCCCCAAGCAGCTACATAGTATGAGTTTTTAGTTGAGCAGCTCCTCACACCCACTTATGTGAATGAGGATTCAAATCGTGTTTGTATCTTGGTTGGTCCCCAAGCCCCTTGGTACAGTGAGATTCATGCTTACCTTAATGATGGTATCATATCCCCTCACCTCACATGCACCCAATGCTAGAACCTCATTCAAAAATCATCCTACTATGTTATCATAGCCAATACCCTATATTGTCGAGGTTATCATGATACTCTCTCTCGATGTTTAGACCAAAATGAGGTCTCGATGGTGTTAAAAGAAGTACACTCTGGACTTTGTGGTGCCCACATGAGTGTTATTGTCCTAGCATGAAAAATCCTTAGAGCAGGCTACTATTGGCCTACCATTGAAGAAGACTCCTATGACTTTGTCAAAAAATGTCTCCCATGTTAGCAGCATGCAAATCTTATGCACGCTCTAGCACAGGATATATAACCTATTGCACCACCTTGGCATTTCACTTGTTGGGACCTTGATCAAGTGTGAACTATCACACCTCTCTCATCTAATGGACATAAATGGATAATAACCACTACAAACTATTTCACTAAATGGGTGGAAGCAGTCCCCCTAGTCTCAGCTATAGGAGTTTAGGTCTCCAAGTTCATCTTATACCACTTTGTTTGCTGCTTCGACATCCCATCCACCATCTTCATTGACCAAGGAGGTAACTTTGAAAATCTTGACATGGAAGAACTATGCACTTCCCTTTGTATCCATCACTACTTTTCTATCCCATATTTCCCACAAGGTAACGTCCAGGTAGAGGCAACTAGCAAAACCCTCCTAAAAATCCTAAAGAAAGTTGTCAATGATTCTGGCCGTGATTGGTACCTACAAATAAATCTAGCCCTATGGGCCTATCAAACCTCCTTCCATACATCCATAGGTACAACTCCATACTCCCTAGTCTATGGTGCCGAGGCAGTATTACCCATAGAGGTTGAACTTTGCTCATTGCACATATCTTTGCAAGGGAAAATATCAGATGAAGAGTACAAAGTAGCTTGGCTCACCCAGCTAGATCTCTTAGACGAGAAGCAAAAACAAGCTTATAATCATCTCATAGTCTATCAAACTCATCTCAAAAGGAATTTCAACAAGAAGGTGCTCCCACGACACTTTCAGCCAAGTGACATGGTTCTTAAAGAAAATATGAAAGTCCTAGCCAATCGAGAAAAGAAAGGCAAGTTTGAACCTACCTGGCTTGGTCCTTATGTTGTCACTGCCTCCGTTGGCTTCGAAGCCTATCAGCTATCTACACTAGAAGGAGAAATCTTGAATGATCCTACTAACATCATTCATCTCAAGAAGTTCTATGCTTGAAGATCCTTGGTATACCCAGCTTTTGAAAAATACAAAAAAAAGAAAAGAAATAATAGTAAAGAGAAATAAGCGTCCAATGGTGAAAACTTGGAAATTCAAGCACCTTGGAGAAAACCTTATAATTCAAGCACCTTGTGTACTAGGACTAATCCATTATCTATCACTATCCTATCCCTCACCCATTACACCCACCATCTCATAAAACACCTGCTTGTTCCCTTGGTGTTCCAACCAAATATCCAAAATCTAATGAAGCTTGTAAATACCTCTTGTACAACTTGTAAATCTTGTACCTCAGCTTGTAAGAATTGTACCAAGGCTTGTATTATACCTTGTAAATCTTGTACCATACCTTGTATATCCAAATTTTGTCCAAAGCTTGTACCATATTCTAGCTTGTAAATAATCTTGTATCCTAGCTTGTATCCTATCACATGCACACAAAGAACCCCATTTTCACTTAAGCTTTTTGCAAACCATCTACCTATCCACCTATCAACTATTACAAACATCCCACCCTTCAAAAATATTTCCATCTCACAAAAAGAAAAACATGAACAACCTTGTACATTTGTAACATATCTTGGTCTGTCAGCTTGTACATCCTCTTTAGCTTAGTACCATTGTATCTATCCAGCTTTTGTGTCAGTTTCTCCTTGATCAGTATCTTGAACACATCGTAAAAATCTTGGTTAGCTATTCCAATTCATCCTTTAGCTAGATCTCCTATCACCAAAGTGTTATCCTTCTTAGTTTAGCTTGCCAGGCGCATCACTCATCCAGATCCATCAACATAGGTGCTCTCCGATAGATCCTTGTAGGATATAACTTTCTTCATGTCTTATCTTGGTCCGTTAGTACCTCATCCTACCCATCTCATTGGCAAATGGCTCTGTTTTGGATTTTCACTTTCTTTTGAGTTGGAATCTTCCCTTTTGGGTCTTGAAGTATCTTTTCCAAGCAATCTTTTTGTTCGCTCCTCAAGGTTGCCACGATCGTCCATATCATGGTATCCTACGAATGGGGCAATCTGAGCGTTAGGTCTTGATCATGTATTTTTCTTGTTTTCTTTTTTGCTTTTGGGTTACCTAGTGTCATTTCCATGCTACTTCCTCTGGGATTCATGTGTGATACTGGGGAAATCCTTGCATGTTTGTTTTGAGTCAGTTTGTCAGTCCTCTGGATGGTTGGTGAAAAGGCCTTGATGTTCTTGGTAACCTTGGCAATTAACTAACAGTCCTATAGAAAATCTAGTGCTCAACTACATGGTGGTACTTCTCTTTGAAGTATCCCCCGCTCAAAAAAAAAGGCTTCAATGGATTCCCTTCATCTCCATTATCCCCCATCCATCTCTAGCATCTGTCACTCCTCGCCCAACTTATGCATCAGTATCTCTTTGAATCACTCCTCACCTTTAGCTTTAGGGATCCAAAATCCTAGTCTTAGGGATCCACCAATCCAATCAATCCACCAAACCTCATCTTTCAAGATCCATAATCCTAGTCCTAGGGATCTCCGAAACCCATCTTCTGCCAATATGACTCTTTGAAATCTTGTTGCATCAGCTTTATCATCCCATCATCCATCTCCCTATCCTAGATTCATTTTTTATAGCGCTCTGCTCCTTAATCCCCCACAATCCCAAAAATTCTTAAGCTTGTGCATCTAATTTCCCTTTATCATTCTCCTATAGTGAGACTTTGAGCTAATTCAGCCCCTTCTCTTTGCCAACCTATGTCTCAGCTCATCTTGATTTCTTGTACTTTTCAAGAAGTCATCAAGCCTCATTTCTCTCCCCACCACCTTCTTGAGGGGGCATCATCTAAGTCTAGTCTCTCCTCTTCTTATCTGAGACTGGAGCAACCTTGTTGCTAAAAACATCTTCCTCGTGTCGTCTCCATTCAAACTTCTTTGAAATAGTGTTGTCTCAACACTATGTCAAAGAGGGGCAAAATGTAGACACCTAAATTTGATTACACTATTTTAGTAATTTAATTTATCCATCTCTAAAGGCATCATTAATTAAATTCTTATTTAATTAATCCTTGGCCATCCCCTAGGTGATTAATTTAATTAATCATCTATAGTCCTAATTGATAAATCAAATAACCTATCATTTATCAATTAAATCCTATTCTCCTATCTAATTTCAAAATCTCCATTTATTAAATAAATCTATTTGATAAATAAATCCCTCAAATCCAAAAGCCCCTAACTTATCCCTAATGCTCCATTTAGCCTAATCCATCCCATGCACCCATACTAACCAAGCTTAGCCACTAACTCACCCAACATCATTAATGCCATCCACTTGAAAATCTCTAAAATCCCTAATCTAATCCTAAACCCAAGCCTAATCCACCCCCTAATGTTGTCACATTCCCTAAACAAGTTTAAGACTTTCCTAAACCAAACCAAAGTCTCCCTTCAAAATATTTTAACCACAAACTTGATGAAGCCCACAAACCCTGAAATGCTCTTACAAGCCCACTCATGACTCTTACACCTCTCCCACTCATGACTCCTACATCCCTCTTACATACCTAAACTCCCTCATCAAGCCTTTAACCAACCCCTTATTCTATCGTCTCACACTCATCCTCCTTGTGACAAGTGTCACCTTCCCTTTGGTGCTAAACAAGCACAATCCATGTGCTTTCCTTTGAGTGCATCCTAGCCCTCCTTAAGCTTTCATCTCTCCTTCCATCTAGGCCATCCATCCCTCTACCCCTTGGCCTATAAATTGAAACCCCTCCCAAGACATTTCATCACAATTCTTTTAGTAAAGTCATAATGCTAGTTTGAGAACCAAAGCCATCAACCATACCCTTATAATGCCAAATTGAGAGCTTACAAGGCTACCAATTTGCTATTACCCATCTCCACCATTTAAGAAATTGAGCAAGCATATTGAGTATACATGCACATCAAATGACACATCTACCAAAGCAAGGAAGTATGGGGTGTTTCCTCTCTTAGGTTTGCATTCCTTAGTTTGCTTTCTTTGTCTAAACTTATATGTGAATTTAGTTTTAGTTTGTGAATGTTTTTCTTATTGTTAATGTTCTTTTCACACTAAATCTTGTTCTACAAAAAGTCAAAGGGGAGGAGGTCTCAATCAAGAGGACTGAACGACTATTGGTACTATGGGAAACTAAGGCACAAAAAGAAAGATTTTTGGAATCAAAAGAAAAATGAAGGAGATAAACCAAATAGAGACAAATAGGCAATTTTGGTAAGTAAAAAAATTGAATAGGATGCTTTTCTTTCATCTTTAGAAGGTGTTCATGATTCTTGGGTTTTAGATTCTAGTGCTTCATTTCATGCTACAACTCATATAGGTTATTTTATTGATTATGTCCAAGGGAATTTTGGGCTTATTTATTTAGGGGATAATGAACCCTATCAGATTGTTGGAAAGGGAAAAATTAAGATTAAGTTGTAGAATTGGAATCATTAGCTACTACATGAGGTAAGACATGTTACTAGGCTAAGCAAATATTTAATTCCAACAAGGTAACTCAGTGAGGAGTGTTGTGTAGTTACTTGTAATGATAAAAATTTGAAGGTTCCAAAAGGTTCTCTTTTAGTAGAAAAAGGTATGAAAGTAGATATCTTATATCTTTGTACAGGTCATATTGTTCCTTCTACTTTAATTGTTTTAGAGAAAAATGAATGTTCAGGAAGAATTGTTATAGTTGAGTAGGGAGAACAAATAACTATTGTAGATTCTGATATAGCACTGTGGCAGAATAGACTTGGGCACATGAGTGAGAAAGTTGTTGGTCTGATTTTTGTAAGATGTATTTCCCCATTTTCTAAAAAAATAATAATTGAATTTGTCAAGTGGAGACTAGGGTTTTTGTTTTAATCCTACAAAATCTTGGTAGCATTTGAATTTTCTTATCAAAGCCCTAGATCTCATTTCCTTTCAAATTTTACCCTGGCACGAAAGTTTAAAAAAGGGATAGGAAAATATTCTTTTCCTGCCTAATTTGAGGTCTTTGTTGAGTCCTTTTGAAAGGGTTTTATCCAGTCGTTGGATCTTATTTGAATCTATGGTTGTCGAATACTTGCTATAGCAAGATGCTCAAAGATTATGCATATCGGAGAACTATGTTGTGATACTAAAAAATGAAGTCCAGCATCAAAAAATGTGTGTTAATATGAAGGCATTCTGATCACGTGCTATGTCCTAGGCTTGTCAGTATTAGGAAGAATGCACGTGGAAAAACTCATAAATGGTGTCATCGGAATTCAAGTTTCTCCAACAACTCACTAAGTCGCTATCAAAAAATCCATGTGATTTGCTATTGGCGATATAGCGAGTGCCCAAATTTTACAAAAGGTAGTGTTCTTTTAATGGTTGATGTGACTGCAAAAATTCTCATGTAGTCTTATAAATAGGCATGACTACCTTCTCTAACACAAGTTTTAATTGGTGAAGTCTGAATCAATGCGGCTTTATTTTCCATCACCAGAATTGTGAATCCATTGAAGGTCGCTATATTACTAGCCGCAAAATCACCAATTTTCTAGTAGCAATGTAGCAAGGGCCCATTCATTGAAAAAGATGGCATTCTTTTAAAATAAGGATTGATTTTGAGGATCTCGATCAAAGAAAATATTGTGCCAACTTTTCTTTTATTTCTATGCAAGTTGTGTCACTCATAATTTTATTTCCTAGTGCAAGTTTTTTTTATGGTTACTGGAAAGTCACTGTATCGCTAATCGGATATTGGTAATTTTATCGGTAGTGATGTAGCGACCCACCTAAAATTAACAAACATGGAAAGGAAAAGGACATGAGCTATCACTAAGGGTTTAAAACAATATATATGTGTGATTACATATTAAACTAGCTTAGTGGTAGTGGTAACCTGGACCCACTCCCCATGTATGAAACATATAAAGAATTTTGATTGCTGTTTCAAATATTTGCCACATGATCAAAGAAAAATCAATGGTTGTCACATACTTGCTATAGCAAGATGCTCAAAAGTTATGCATAGCGAGGAAGTGACTTGATCATATGTGTCCCCAGTCATCAATGGGCCCAGATTGAAATGCCAACATTCAAGGAAAGATACAGATGAAGTCAGTTTATTGGTTTGACTACCAGTGTGCTAAGAAGAAAAGTGAGTTAGTTTTTTTTTCATTCCTAGATTGTGGGATTTTTCAAGGATCAATAGTGCAAATTTAAGGAAGTGTGATGCTACTATGTTTTTCTATTCTACACATTTATGATGAATGAAAGCTTCACATGTGGGAGAAATAGACTATAATCCAGAAGATTTCATTAGTTCCAATCCTACACAAACAAAGATTTCATGTTTTCTGAGTATAAGAGCCTATTGATCATATTGTGTTTAGCTTGGTACAACTATGAACTAATTCCTCATTTGTTTGAGAGCAAGTGCAGAGGTTCAAAGAAGAACAAGTTTGGCCAGTCAAGTAAGTACTAGTATATAACCTCTATAACATTCTAGTTCCTATTATTATGATCAAGATGCCTCCTAAGAAAATAGTTTTTGGGCAAGTTAATTACATGGATAGGAATGTTCATGAAGATTTCTTAGAATTACTCCCAGCATCCACCACTAAACCTACACAAGTTAAAAAGTTGATTTCCTTAAACCCTAGGCTCAAAATTGTTGATGGCTTATATGACAAGGGGAACTGGGTAAGGGATGCAACAACTACTTAAACTAGTCTTGTCTTATTTAAAAAGTGATTTTTAGAAAGGAATTTGTTTGCCCTGCATGCTAATGTCTAGAATTTTGATTCGGGAAAGTTAGTAGTACCAAGTTTTTTCATGGATTATGATTTGCTTGAAGCCATTGCCAAGAATTATGACCAAGCTATTATGGTGGTGAGAAGAAATGATGGCATACCTTTGATCTCAATTAATCCTAAAGAAATTAAAGATGTTTTTCACCCAGAACCATTGTCAGATTACCATGTGTCAATCAATTTGCCAGAATTAGAGATTGAATACAAAGCAAAGAAGGATGCAATTACAGGAGGTGCACTGAGGGCACACATTGGTACAATAGGAACTTTTCCAGTAATTATTACATCCTGTAGAGAACTTTTTAAGAAAAGTCTTTTCACCTCTTGAGCTATAGAGATATAAAGGATACCATGCCATGTTTTTGGTGAAGATGAACGAGATTTCATGCCCATTGGCCTTATGCATATGATGGTTCAAATTTCTTCTTTTAGTGTAGATGTTATCTTTAATTTTGCTTCCTACTTGGCTCAAGAAATTCATAATAGTTTAGATTGAATTGCAAAAGGGAAGCTGGAGAAAACTTTTGGCCACTATTCTCTATTGATGCATATGTTCCTGTTCAAGGGGGTGACATATTTTGGTAATGAGATGGAATTGAATAGAGAGGAGAATAAGGAAGCATTTCTAGTCCAGTTGTGGAGCACAGATATGGGTGAAGTTTAGTGGCAATTAGGAGGAGTAGAAGAAATGTTTCTATTGAAAAGGCAACTAGGGTCAATTTTGCCCACCTACACAATGGCCCATCAGTTTGTGATTACAAAAGGGGGTTGCTTCTTTTTGCATAAAATTTTAGATTAGTATATGATGGCTATTTCCCATCACCATTTTTGTGGTTCTGGGGGATTTTTTAACTAGACCTTGAGGCATAGAATTAATTTGGTACAGGTAAAGCATGATTCATATTATCCAAAGGAAATTATAAGGAATGAATTCTCATTGCAGGAGCAGGAAACTAAAAAGGAAAAAAGGAGAGTTTACTCCTAGGTCCTAGAATTCATTAATTGTTTTGATTAGAAATATAGTCCTCTAGATAATGCTAATACAGAGGCTGACAGAATAAATAAGCTCATGAATAACTTCCCTTAAATAATGGAAGCTATGAATGAGAAGAAACATTTTTTTATTGATTCTTATCCTCATAAGGCTAGAGAAGTCATGAGGAGGTTGGTTTTCACTCCTAATATAGGATCTGGTCAAATAATTGTACAAAAGAAGCCTGGTGACACTATAATTCAAAATAAAATGGCTCCTGTAGATAAAGGCAAGCAAATAATGGGATCCACTAGGATAGCCCTAGAGGAGAGACCTGATGAGCCTAGCCCCAAGAGGTAGAAGGCAATGAAAGAGGAGAGGCCTCAAGTTGAGGAATATTCACCCACTTAATCCCCTTTGAGGATTGGAGATGAATAGCTCACAGGTGAGCAAATTGAGGAGATGGGATCACAGTGAGGTATTTTTATTACTCAAGTAGAATTGGATGAAGGTAACCCTCCAGAGCCTCCTCTACCAAGTTTGGACCTAACAACAGCTGACTATAGAGGCAAGGAATTAGACCTAGTGTTAGAATAGGTGAGTCATTAATTTTTGGCTGATGACAGTTTTGTGAAATTTAGGGCTTTTCAACAGTTTTTGTGGACGACAAACATGAATATTTTTGAGGAAAGGTGTAAAAGGTTGAAAACAAAGCATCCAAAAATGGATGAAGCTTCCATCCAAAACCAAACAAAAGAATAAATGATAAAAAAAAATAATAATATAAGCCCAGAGGATGGAAGAAAAATGGTGAAGGCATCTAACATTTTATTGTTTCTAAATTTAGATATTGATAATGCCTTAGCTTTTAGCTTTGTTTCAAATAAATTGACTTTGTAAGATCAAAATAAAGGGGATTTCCAAGGCATTGCATTCATTGAAGATCAAGCTGCATTGGTCAGTTCGTCATTGAGAAGAGGATCTAGAGCCCCATCATCACAACTAGATGAATTTGGATTGATGGGAAGCATAATTGTGATTGAGAAGACTTGCTAATACCTCACATGTGCAGGCAACACATTAGAATGTGGATTCTTCAAAGTTTCTTTTGGCCACTACTAAGAAGGAGGAATAGGCTATGTTTGAGTTATAAAATAAATATGAAACAATTCTTGAGGCCTATAATAAGGCTAATGGGGAAGTCCACTATGCCAAGAATAACATACCCTCCTCCACTAGTTGAACCCTTCAAATCCAACCCCCTCATAGAAATACCAGATACACCCCAAAGGCCACAATACTACACTACTGATGATTTTGAAGAACAAAACTATAAACTATGGGCCCTACATGTAAAGTTGGAGGCAAAATATGAAGATAAATTAAGAAAATCTCTCACATATTTGGGGGAAAAAGTTGAATGGACACTAATTCATGATCAGTTGGCCAGGGTGATCTGGGATGAAAGCCAATGATGAGGCTTTAAAGCCTATCATGAATAAATGGGTGAGAAGGGAGAAAGAAATGACATTTTTGTTTTCTCTATCATAAATAATTCCTATGACCAAATTGAAAAAAGGTATGATATTGTTTCTGAACTTGCTGATTTTGACAATAAAAGGATTCATTTACAGAGAATAATAGTAGGCTACTTGAACAAGTACAAGAGCCAAAAATTTAGTTTTTTTCCTTGTACCCTAGATAAAAGAAAGAATTTGAAAAACAAACATGAATGGGCAAAGAAACTTGATTATATATATATTTTAAGGATGAGTAGAATTATAAATGAAATAGGGCATGTGTGGTGGGCCACAAAAACTGAAGAAATGGTGAAAGCCCAAATATTCTTTGATTCTTTAAAATAGGAATTTGTTGCTATTGATAATGAGGCTAAGTATGTGTTAAAAAGATGGAGGGATATTTTACAATTCAATTGGCTAGATGACACATTGTTTGACAAGTGAATGGTAGAAATAGCTCCTGGCGAATAGTTTGATGAAGATGAAACTGACAGTGATGAGGTACAGGGTGAGGAGATCCAAATCATTGACACTATAACTAGACAAGCCCAATGGGAAGAAGAAGATAAGAATAATTAGTCACTTTCAGTTACAGGCCTACGCCCATATGATGCTGATACAACCAAAGAAGAGAAAAAAGTAGAAGTTACTCCCACCATATAGGATAAAGATGGTGAAAACCCACAAGTGGAGAGTAATGTACAATCATCAAAACAAACTTCATCATTGGTTAGCTTGGAAGTTGCATACAAAAAGGGATCAGAATGGCAGCCAAATCAACAACAATAGAGGATGTGATAAAAGTGGACCCACCAAAAGGAATGTTTGATCTAGACATCTTTTGTTAGCCACATTTTTGTTATTATAGGTGTATGTAATTATCTTTTGTAAAGGACACCTATCATTTTCTCTTAGCCTAAAGCTTGTTGCATCTCACACTATATAAGTGAGATTTTATGGCTAGAGAGGGCTCTGATTTCTAATGTTTTCTAGGTGATATACTTAGTTTTTTTTCAGTCCAATGTTTGGAGCAAAATTTGTGATAAATTTTCTCTATTTTTTCATGAGAATACATGAATATAAAATTATCTCTATGTTTTCTTAATGTCATTCTAAGTTTACTATGAATGTATACAATTTTCAAAGAAAATTGAATACAAATTACGAGTTGTCTCCATATTAGTTCTTTCAAAAGTTTGTCTCCTTTTAGTTACTTGGTCATCTTGATATTGTATCAGTAAAGGCTTGTGCAATTTAATGAAATCCAGTTAGGTTGTATATATGTTCATCACTACTATTAGTTCAATGGATTAAGTAAAAGCTTTGATGAATTTGATAAGGTTGCTACACTAGTAGAAAGAATTTTGAATGATGAATTTTGATAAAAATTGCTGATAATATTTGTTGCAAGGCAAAAAATTAGATCAATGGATTTGTAGTAGACTTTGAACCCTAATGGATTAGGTACTGATCAAATTGATTTAGATAGAAGAGAAATATCTCATAAATGGTTTTCAAATGTAGAATTATAATCTTGATTTTACTTTTATTTCTTGAAGATCTTGAAAGTTGGCCTGTACTTGATTGCATGGAATCTTTTAGCTTCAGTTAACCACTATTGCTGAGAACATGTGTAGATCTATAGAAGAATTTTGGCCAAATCTGTTATATGGGATGTGTTCATCCTATTGTCAAGAATTATGTGTGTATTTGAGGATATGAGATGAGAATAAGAATGAAACTAAAATAATTGTCATACAATGTTACCCAATCTTGAATCATCCCTAGGTATACCCACCCTTGTTTTGCAAACCCTAAAGAGTAGAAAACCACCCTTGGTTTTGTTGAATTTGGGTCCAAATTGTTTACACACATAATTGTTAATAGGAATTGGCTAATTCTTAGATTGTATGAGTGATATCATTTTGGTATTGAGCATTTTGTTGCTTAGTAGTTTTAAAATGCCAAAAAAATTGCAACTCTACTAGGGAGACAAGATGGAAAATAAACCTTCTTAAAAGGACAAGAATCTCTAGTGTGAACTGAATGTTTCAAGTCCTATTCTTAGTTGGATTTTTGTCCATCCAAGTCACCAACAAAATGGTGACTCTATTGGGGAGTTGTCCAACACGTATGTGAAAAGTACTGCAATTTCTTTGGTCTTGTTGTGTACATGTGTGTTAGATTATCTAATTTTTTCCCATGTTCATAAGGGGATACTTTAGTGACAAAACTTGAGAATTTAAAGAAAATTCCAAATGCCATGAAGATTTACTTACGTATCTAGCCTTTCCAAGTGTCTTATCTAACAACCAAGAGTTGTAGTCTTATGATCTCAGTGATTGGTTTATCCATGTCAGATATTTCTATTTCTAATTGTGTGTTTTTTTCCTTGGAGTCAGGAATAATTTTCATTGTCTATTTTCCCAAGAATAGGGTGGTGACTCAGTCAAGGTTTTGAAGGTAGTGCTTGTTTTAACAAAAGGTGAATATGGTTGACAAGAGAAAGAACACAAGAGCTTACATGAGAGCCAATCCTGATGTACCAATGTATACTAATTTACCCCAAGGTGGTAGGTAGAACCAAAATAAGAAAAAGACAGATCCAAATCCCACCTAGAAACCTAGAGGTAGTGTATTCGTCAATTCTCAGTATCAATCAGTGATAGGGAGAGAGTCCTTTTCACTTAGCTCTGAACTAGAAACTACAAGACTCTTAGGAGGCATTTTTAGTACCCCAGTACTAGATGAAAGAACATATCAAGATAAAGATATGAAACTAGTAGGAAATGCTTCACCTAGGCCAGATCTCATAGTAGATATGAATTGTAGGCTAGGATTTAGGAGTTCATTTGATGATCCTTTTAATCTTAGAGCAACCCCATACATGGAGCCCAATCTTATAGATCTAGATGATCCTACTGGTTCAGAGGCTACTTCTATAGACCCTAAAGAAGTACAATCTGAGATAGGATTTCTAAAGAAATAGGTTGCTGAGGAAGAAGATAAATGTATTCTTCTGGAAAAAGAGAAGGACCAAGCCACCTTTGATGTGATAATAGAAAGAGATGCTCTGCTGAGAAGGATGGCTACCTTGAAGGAGCAAAATAAAAAGTTAGAAGAAAAAACTATGACTCTCCATGGTAATGTTTTTAGAGATATAGATACTTTGAGATCTAAGGTTCAAGAACAAGAAAAGCTCTTAAGCCAAAGACAAGAGCCTATTATTACCCAAGTCCAAACCTATAAACCTATTCAATTAGACCCTATAGAACCAACTATGAAATCTTTAAATAAAGGAAAAGGCAAAGCCATAGGAATCCAAATAAATGAACCTTAAGCTCTACCAAGAAAATTTTTAAAGCCTCCCTGTCAAAATTAGATCTAGACCTAGAAAAAGCTAGAAAGGAGAAGGAAGATATTGCACAAGAACTTGAGAAGGTTGAGAATGAAGCTCAAGCCATAGAAACTAGGAGAAAAATCCAATTCAAAAAATCTAATTCTGCATTGGCTTCATGGCCAAATTTGTCTATCCCATCTACAACTATTGAACTGGCTAGTGGTCCAATAATTTCAACTCAAGGAATATTGCAATCTGCCCCTGCCTCATCATGCACCATTAGCACCCAAGTCCCCTTTGTCCAACATCAATAAACTCAAAATGCAATTCCTCTAAACCAAGCTAACATAGTGAGTACCTCAAATGTTCTTGGTTTGCAGAAGAAACCTGTATACCTAGAAAAGTATAGAAAAATATCATTTATTGGTATCCTTGGTGCTCCACATCCGATATCATTTGATTTATATCATTTGATTTAAGAGAAAAAGTGGTTAATTTTTCTAGGAATAATGTTGTTACTGGTGAAGAACATTTGAGAATTTTCATTGATATGTTAAATAATTATGAAGTTGAACATGAAGATATGGTAATGAAATTGTTTATGCATCCACTAACTGAGGATAAGAGGGATTGGTTCAGAAGGCTACCTGATGATAGTATCACCTCATGCAGTGACTTGAAGAAATTATTTAAAGAGAAGTATGGAGATAATACCAATGCTGGATTCATGTTGAATGAATCCAATAACATCAAGAAAAACCCAAATGAGTCCACATTTGACTTCAATGTAAGATTCTAGAAAGGTATGTACAGACTGTTTCAAGTTACGAGGTTGAATGAGGATGTTTTTCTCACAACATATTTCAATGCTTTTGATAGAAAAATGGCTTATCAATTGAGGGATAAGGATCCCAAAACTTTAAGGGATGCCTATAAAGTTGTAGTAAATATATAGAATAATAGGAAAGCATCTGGAAAACTAGGTAGGAGGGATGATCCAAAGCTTTTTAATCCCAAGAACAATAACAAAAGGGAGAGTGATAAAACTCCTATATGAAAGAAGCCAGAAGAACCTACTATAGGCTAGGTTTCGGAATTACTAAAGAAGATGAATCCCACTAGTTTCAATAATCCAAATTTTGTTGAGAAAACTCCTCTAAATAACAACACTCTCAATAGGCAACCTAGAATGAAAAATTACCCTTACACCACCCAGTGGAAAGATAGTAAGCCAATCCCCAACAGAACACAAAATGTGAAGGATAAGGGTACCCCAGATCCCCTACAAAGGAAAACTATAAATATGAATAATGATGTACCATGGTGCATTGTATGTCAATCACTTCATTCTTCTGATTATTGTGCTATTGCTCAATCATTTACCTCGGATCATGGTGTGCAACTTGAAGAAGAAAATGAAGAGAAAAGCCCTGATGATATAAGTTGCAATATGGTAAAAATGTGTGATGATTTTATAGATTGTAATTCTAAATAACTTGAAAATTATATTACTGGTCAGAGAATTTCTTATCATTTACATCATCAGCAAGTGCTTTTAGATGATGAAGGTTATGATGAAAATAAGGTACATGTTACATCTTCTAATGTAGGTCACACAAGCTTAAGAATACCCTCCAAAGAGGAGATTGATAGAATCACATCAAAAATGATTTCCCAAGTCCATTGTAACTACAATTTGACAAATAGAATAGTAAATAATGATGCAGGAAAGCCATCTAGTGTATTCATCAAAGATATTACCCATAAGATGAATGATGAAAGTAAAAAGTTCAATATAGATCTACCTAAGATCAAAGACAACAAGGTTAATAAGTGAGAACCAAAAAAGAAGGTTCAATTTACAATGAATGAAACAACAAAAGTAGTTGTGCAAGAAAAGAAATTAGGACCTGATACTATCAAGCAAACAATGGTGCCTGCTGTTCAAAAGACTTCAATTCCAAGTATTCTTGTAAAACCCACTATTGTTGAACCTGTTGGTATGATATCCATGTTGTCCCAAATAACTGTAAAAGTACCTTTGTTTGAACTTCTTAGAATTGAAGAGCACAAAAACAAGGCTTTATCATCGTTGGGAGGGATAGGAAACAACAATATTGTTGTAGAACAAAGTGTTATCCAAAAAACCCCATTAGTAGTAGAGGATAGTGGTATCATATCCCAAATTCTCAAAATGTTTTTAGATGATTCCTTTGTGGTATTTATAGAAGATATTGAGCCATTTCCTCAGTTTGATCATAAATTGAAAGACCCTAAAAAATTGCATGATAGATTCAGAAGCCTCTAATACCATTATGCCCTCCAAGATAATGGAAGCATTAGGTTTGAAAGTAGACATTAAGAAAGGTAGATGCAGAGGTATGGATGCTAGGGAAGTCCCAGTCATAAGTACCATAAATGCTTTAACATTCAAATTAGCTATGTATCCTGAAGTAGAGTTAACCATGTCATTCCTTGTAGTGGATATACCTCCACACTATGGAATGTTGCTCTCTGGAAAATGGAGTAATACTATGGGGGGAAGCCTACAATGTGATTTGACTTATGCAACTTTTCATATCAGAGATAAAGCTATCAAGGCAAAAATAGACCCTAGGGTTAGTCAACTTTTAGGGGAGGAAATTGACAGAGAATCAACTTGTTTCTTGGACACTAGTGTCAATGCATTTAGAGCTGAATTGATCATTCAAGAAGTTGAGAACTTGCCTCCTATAATTTAACATGAAGTTGATTGTTGTACAAACTCACCATTATTATGGACAATGTTTTTTGATGGGGCTAGTTCAAAAGAAGGTTTAGGGGCTGGGGTAGTTTTTGTTTCTCTTGAAAAAAATACTTTTAGATGCTCATTCACTTTAAAGTTTTCTTGGACAAATAACATAGTAGAGTATGAGGCCTTGTTGCTAGGATTGAAAGTCACTACACATCATGGAATTAATAAATTGCATGTCACAAGGGATTTTGAACTAGTTATCTCCTACATAAAAGCAACCTGTGCATCCAAGAATAGGAGATTAAAATAGTATAGAAATGTTGTTTGGGACTAGATAGAATCTTTTGACACATTTGGTATCTCATGGAGAGATAGGACTCAAAATAAGATGGCTGATTTATTAGCAAATGTAGCAATCAAACCTAAGGAGATATCATTTGCACGAATTTCTCTAATTGAGTTACAGAGTAGACCTTCAATACCGGATAATATTGAAAATTGGAAAGTCTTTAAAGATGATAAAGAAATTATAAATTTTTTGTTAAATGAAGACAAGTACCATGGTCATGAAATGGATTGTAGTGATTTGATTGAAACCATAGATGGTAAGGAAATCATTTTTTGGCAAGGAGATTATGTAGTTGAAAACCAACAAGATGCCTAAGGGGTTAGTAGTTTTGGAAAGTATTTTTGATAATCAAGATAGCGTCAAACCAAGAGTTAAGGACCCTAAGCCTCAAGAATTAGAAGAGTTAAACCTTGGTACTAATGAAGCTCCCAAAAAGGTTTATATTGGACAAAATCTGCATGCTAAAATCAAAAAACCATTGATTGACTTGCTTAGGAAGTATAGACATGTTTTTGCATGGTCATATGATGACCTTAAGGCTTATAGGGAAGATTTATTCCAACATGTCGTACCACTAAAGGATAATGTAAAACCTTTCAGATAGAAACAAAGACCAGTAAACCCTACCCTGGCTCCCAAAATGCAAGAAGAATTGACGAAATTAAGAGATGGGGGGATAATCAAACCAATTAGACATTCCACCTAGGTTTCAAATTTGGCACCTATCAGAAACAAAAATGGAGACATAAGATTATGTGTGGATTTTAGGAATTTGAACATTGCATCCTTGAAGGATAATTATGGATTACCAAATATGGAGGCCATGTTGCAACAAGTAACTGGTTCTAAGCTAATGTCCATGATGGATGGCTTCTCTGGGTACAATCAAGTTTTAGTAAAGGAAAATGAACAATTTAAGACATACTTCACAACCTCATAGGGGACCTATGTATATGTAAGGATGCCATTTGGCTTGATTAATGCAGGAGCTACTTTTGAAAGAGCCATTGATGTGGCATTTCATGATTATATCAACAAATTTATGATTGTATACTAGGATGATCTTACAACCTATTCTAAGAAGGCTGAGGATCACTATAGGTATTTGGAGAAAACTTTTGTCAAAGATTTGGAATATGGAGTATCATTGAATCCAAAGAAATTGACATTTGGGGTGACAGAAGGGAGATTTCTAGGACCTATAGTGTCTAAAGATGGTGTGAAGATAGACCCTAAAAGAGTGACAACCATTGATAAGGTGCCTAAGCCCAAAAATGTGAAAGGAATACAATCTTTCTTTGGGAAAGTTAATTTTCTTAGAAGGTTTGTTACTAATTTTACTGAAATTAGTAGACCAATCTCAAAGATGCTCAAGAAGGGAGCTATTATAGATTGGAATGGTGAGCCCTCACAGTTATTTCAAGATATTAAGACTACCATAAAAAATTCCCTAGTCCTCAGAACCCCAGATTATACAAAGCCTATGCACATTTTTAATTTCACATCCTTTCACACTATAGTCGTAGTCTTCTTGCAAAAAAATGAAGAAAGGCATGAACAACCCATTACTTTTTTCAGTAAGTCACTGCAACCTGCTGGAGTTGAAATATGAGATAAATGAAAAATAGGCATATGCTCTAGTAAAGGTTGTTAAGGCTTTCAGATGCTACTGTCATTGCATTTGTACCTAGTGCTACTATAAAAGACATATTTTCTTAGCAAGAAGTGTCAGGAAGGAGGTGTAGATGGATCAATAGGATCCAAGAATTCAATATTGAAATACAGATAACTAAGTTGGTAAGAGGTCAAGGTTTGGCTAAACTCATGGCTGAATCTAATTTGGATGCCAATTAGATAAATGTGGTAGGTGATGACCTCAAATCTGACTTATGCGACATGGATCATTATCATTGGCATGTTTATGTTATCTCTTATCTTCAACACATGGAAGCTCCTTCCCATTTGACAGAAAATGAAAAAAGGGATACTAAATTGCAAGCCATCAGATACATAATTGTCAAAGGTGGTCTATGGTGGAGAAATTTTGAGGGAGTGTTACTGAAATGTATTGATCAAGAAAAGGAAAAAGAAGTTTTAAATGAAATGCATGCTAGAGTTTATGGAGGACACTATATGGCTAAGACTACTGCACATAGGGTGATGAGAGTAGGATTTTGGTGGCCCTCTCTTTTCAAGGATGCTCAAATCACGATTAGAAAATGTGATGCACGCAAAATATTTGCTAGAAAATTGAAATTCTTAGGTAATACTCCATTAAAGCTAGTTGAAGTCCAAGCACCCTTTCAACAATGGGGTATGGATTTCATAGGTGAAATTTCTCCCAAATCTAGCACTGGCTATTCCTGGATCTTAGTTGCTACTGACTATTTTACAAAGTGGGTAGAAGCAATCCCTACAAGAAATGCCACTAGTAAAGTTGTTAAAAATTTCTTGTTGAATAACATTATTTCCAGATTTGGTTGTCCTTAGAAAATTGTAACAGATAATGCCATGTGCGTTATGTCTAAAGAATTCAAGAAATTATATGACAAATTTTGAATCACTAGATCGACATCTTCCCCATATCATCCACAAGGAAATGGACAAGTTGAATCTACAAATAAGAGTTTTTTGAAAATAATAAAAAGGACATTAGATGATAATAAGAAAGCTTGGGATTCTAAATTGCAATTAGCCATATGGGCTGATAGAGTGACTATCAAAAAGGCCATTGGTGTTGCACCATTTGATTTGGTATATGGAATTCAGGCTAGAATGCCTTAGAACAACTTGATAGGACTCTACAATTGCATTGAGCTGCATGATGAAGGTACTACAGATGAAATGCAAGAAAGGATGGATGAACTAGTAGGATTGATAGAAACTAGAAGAGAAGCATTTCTTAAGAACCAAAAGTTGCAACTGCAAGTTAAGACACTCTATGATAAAAGAACGATAAGTAGGAAGTTTGAAGATGGAGATCTAGTCTTAATGTGGAATGCTAGAATTGAAGATAAAGGAAAACATGGAAAATTTGATCCTATCTGCTTAGGCCTTATTTGATTGAAAATACTTGGGGTGAGGATTCTTATGTTCTCAAAGATCTATTAGACAATATTCTTGAATTGCCAGTTCATGGATAGTTCTTGAAGCTTATTTTCTTCATGAATAGTAGTCTAGGTTTCCGTGTACATTCTGTATAATCTTGGTCTCTTTTGTACAGTCCCTATATATTCTTCTATTCTATGTTCTTGTTCTCTCTAAGTTGTTAGTTTAAAGCTTAGGTGTGTGGTCTCCTTCTCCTAGAAATTATGAGCCCTCATTTGAATCTAGAGGATTCAATGTCCCCAGATAGAGCTATTATTGGTCTAATTTTTGCAAGATGTCTTTCCCCATTTTCTATTAAAATCATAATTGAATTTGTCAAGAGGAGACTAGGATTTTTGTTTTAATCCTGCAAAATCTTGGTAGCATTTGAATTTTCTTGTCAAAGCCCTAGGTCTCATTTCCTTTTAAATTTTACCCTGGCACAAAACTTTAAAAAAGGGATAAGCGAATATTCTTTTCCCACCTACTTTGAGGTTTTGTTGAGTCCTTTTGAAAGGGTTTTATCCTATTGTTCGATCTTATTTTAATCTACAGTTGTTGCATACTTGGTATAGCAAGATGCTTGAAGATTACGCATAGTGAGGTAGCAACTATTAGAGAACCATGTTGTAATACCAAAAAATGAAGTTTGGCACCAAAAAATCTGTATTAATATGAAGGCATTCTGATCACATGCTATGTCCCAAGGTTATCAGTATTAAGAAGAATGCATGTGGAAAAACTCGCAAATGGTGTCACCAGAGTTCAAGTTTCTCTGGAGACTCACTAAGTCACTATCAGAAAATCCATACGAATTGTCGGTGCCAATATAGCAAGTGCCCAAATTTTGCAAAAGGTAGTGTTCTTTTAAAGGTTGATGTGACCGCAAAAAATCTCATGCAGTCTTATAAATAGGCACAACTACCTTTGTTAACACCAATTTTAATTGGCAAAGTCTTAATTAATGCATCTTTGTTTTCCATCACTAGAATTATGAATCTGTAGGAGGTCGCTATATCGCTAGCCGCAAAATCACCAATTTTTTGGTAGGGATGTAGCGAGGGCCCAGTCGTTGCAAAAGATGGCATTCTTTGAAAATAAGGATTGATTTTGAGGATCCTAAGGAAAATATTGTGCTAGCTTTGCTTTTATTTCTATGCAAGTTGTGTTGCTCATAATTTTATTTCTTGGTGCAAGTTTTTTGATGGTTACCAAAAAGTCACTATATCACTTCCCGGATATTGGTAATTTTTCCGATAGCGATGTAGCAACCTGCTTGAAAGTAACAAACATAGCAAGGTCACGGAGATGAGCTATCATTAAGGGTTTAAAAAAATAAATATATGTGATTAAATATTAAACCAGCTTAGCACTAGTGGTAACTTGGATCCACTCCCCATTTATGAAACATATAAAGAATTTTGATCCTTAGATCAAAAATGGATCAACAATGCTTGTTAACTCGCTATAAAAATATGTGCAAAGATTATTTATAGAAAGTTAGCAAACAAGGGACCCACCATTGTTCTCTTAAAGGCTATTTCAAATATTTTCCACACAATCAAAATGAAATCAATGGTTGTCACATACTCACTATGGCAAGATGTTTGAAAGTTATGCATAGCAAGGTAGCGAATTGATGACATGTGGCCCCAGTCATCAATGGGCCCATATTGAAACACCAGCATTGAAGGAAAGATATAGATGGAGGCAGTTTATTGATTTGATTGCTAGTGTGCTAAGGAGAAAAGTGAGTCATCCTATTTTGCATTCTTGGATCGTAGGATTTTTCCAGGATCAACGACACAAATTTAAAAGGAATTTTGATGCTACTCTATTTTTCTATTCTACACATTTATGATGAATGAAAGATTCACGTGACAGAGAAACAAAGTATACTATAGGATATTTCATTAGTTCTAGTCCCATGCAAACAAAGATTTCACATTTTTTGAGCACAAGAGCCTGTTGATTTAGCCTAGTACAAACATGAACTAATTCCTTATTTGTTCAAGACCAACTGTAGAGGTTCAGAGAAGAACAAGTTTGGGAAGTAAAGTAAGTACTCATATATAACCTCTATAAAATTCTAGTTCTTATTATTAAGAATTAAGATGCCTACTAAGAAAGCATTTTCTGGGCAAGTTGATTACATGGATAGGAATCTTCATGACAATTTGTTAGAATAACTCCCAACATCCACCACTGAACCTGAACAAGTTAAAAAATTGATTTCCTTAAACCCTAGCTAAAAATTGTTGATGGCTTATATGACAAGGGGAACTAGGTAAGGGATGCAAAAACTACTCAAACTTGTCTTGTCTTGTTTTAAAAGTGGTTTTCAAAAAGGAATTTGTTTCCCCCACATGCTAATGTCTAAAATTTTTATTTGAGAAAGTTAGTAGTACCAAGTATTTTCATGGATTATGATTTGCTTGAAGCCATTTCCAAGAATTATGACCAAGCTATTATCATGGTGAGAAGAAATGATGGCGTATCTCTGATCTCAATTAATCCTAAAGAAATTAGAGAGGTTTTTCACCTAGAACCATTGTTAGATTACCATGTGCCAATCTATTTGCCAGAATTATAGAATGAATACAAAGAAAAGAATGATGTAATTAGGGGAGGTGCACTGAGGGAACACATTGGTACAATAGGAACTCTACCAATAATTAATGTAGCCTCTAGAGAACCTTTTAAGAAGAGTCTTTTCACCTCCCAGGCTGTAGAGCTATACATGACCTTGTGTCATGTTTTTGGTGAAGATGAACAAGATTTCATGCCCATTGACCTTATGTATATGATGGTTTAAATTGCTTCTTTCGATGTAGATGTTATCTTTAATTTTTCTTCCTATTTGGTTGAAGAAATTCATACTAGTTTAGTTGGAATTGCAAAAGGGAAGGTGATATATTTTGGTAATTAGATGGAATTGAACAGAGAGGAGAATGGGGAAGCATTGTCAGTCCAATTGTGTAGCATAGATATGACCTAGGATGCAAATAATGCCAGTTTTGTCAGATTTGATAGGTATTTTGCTTCTAAATTTAGATGTCTCATATTAAGAGACAATCCTAGAATCCCTAAGGTATTAATGGACCTCCTCAGACCTATGAACAAACCCCATAACTTTAAAGTTTCACACAATTGGGGAGACATCATTCCTTACCCTATTTCTACAGTTTAAAGAATCTATGGTTTTAAAGGGATTTCTCATGTCTTGCTTACCAAGTACCTTTGAAGGTAGGAATGGCTGAAGTTTAGTGGTAATTAGGGAGAGTAGAAGAAATGTTTTGGTTGAAAAGGAAACTAGGGTCAATTTTCCCCACCTGCATAGTGGCCCATCAGTTTGTGATTACAAAAGGGGGTTTGCTCTTTTTGCATAAAATTTTGGCATAGAATTAAGCTAGGATAGGTAAAGCATGATTCATATTATCTAGAGGACATTATAAGGAATGAATTCTCACTACAGGAACAAAAAAATAAAAAGGAAAAATGGAGAGTTTACTCTCGAGTCCTAGAATTCATTCATTGTTTTGATCAGAAATATAGTCCTCTAGATAATGCTAATACATAGGCTAATAGAATAAATAAGCGCATGAATAACTTCCCTAAAATAATGGAAGTTATGAATGAGAAGAATTTTTTTTTTATTGATTCTTATCTTGATAAGGCAAGAAAAGTCATGAGGAGGTTGGTTTTCACTCCTAATATAGGAGCTGATCAAATAATTGTACAAAAGAAGCTTGTTTACACTATAATTCAAATCAAAAGGGCTCCTATAGATAAAGGCAAGTAAATAATGGGATCCACTAGTATAGCCCTAGATGAGAGACCTAATGAGCCTACTCGCAAGAGGTAGAAAGTAATGAAAGAGGAGAGGCCTGAAGAGTAGAAAGTAATGTTTTAAATGCTTTTAGTTTTTGATATTTGTAATAACGTCCTACATGTGGTGGCAAACCTAGAGTAGCAGTTCGATAAGCTCTCCAGATATAGCCACCTAGGACCAAGTGTGTGGATCTTAAATTAGAATAGTTTTTTTTAGTTCGTAGGTGGAGTGTTTAATGATTTTTAGAATCCAATAATAGGTAGTAGGCAGTTTTTTGGAATATTCTTGATTTAGACTGTCTAATATTGGTAGGAAAAGAATGTTTTAGATTCTTATCCTTTTTTTTGGATAGAAGACATTTTTCTTTTCTAGATAGAAAGAAAACGTTTCACATCCTTTAATTAGGAAAAGAAAATCAGTTTTAAAAGAGAGCCAGTCGGCTATGTAAGACAGAAAAATCGAATTTGGAGAGATATGGAATGTTTTTTCATTTTGTCTTTGTGCAAGTTTTTGATGTTCTGAGTTTTGAATGGATTTTTCTTATCTTCTCACTGGAAACAAGTTGATAGTTTGCAGAAGATTAAAAAGTTTTAGTTTTGGGTCGAATTCGGTATGTTTGCAAACAATTAGTCTCAGTGCATGGGTAATATCTCCCAAATGCACCGTTGGATTTTCATGAGCTTTGGATATGTTATTATAGGCCTAACTACACCCATCTTCACTAGATCGATTGAAGAGTTTGATCTGATTCAAGAGTTATTAATGTCTGAGTGTAGGCCTATCTAGAGACAGCAAGAAGCAATGTTTTGCAGAAAAATGTACTCTGATGCGGGGTCAATATCTCAGGTTTGAACCATTGGATTTCTCTCAAATTTTTATGTGTTGTTTGAAACCTAGTTATGCAAAATATCAATGGTTAGATTGAGAAAATATTGTATGGTTAAAAAGTTATACATTTATGTTCACGGGTCTATCTAGAGACAGCAAGAAGCAATGTTTTGCAGAAAAATGTACTCCGATGCGTGGTCAATATCTCAGGTTTGAACCGTTGGATTTCTCTGAAATTGTTATATATTGTTTGAAACCTAGTTATGAAAAATCTCAAAATTTGGATTGAGTAAATAATTTTTGGTTCAAAAGTTATTCATGTCTGAGTGCAGGTCTATCTGGAGGCAGCAAGAAGATATTTTGGGGGATTTTATTTTCAAAGTTTTGTTTTGAATCTGATTTTAGCGTGTGATCTTGGAGGTTGTAGATGCCCCTTGAAGCAACTCAATTGAGTGACTGATTCCTCTTGAGTTTTCCAAGGTGTGGCTCTACATCACAATCCCCTTTGAGGATTGGAGAAGAACAACTCATAGGTGAGAAAATTGAGGAGACGGGATCATAGGGAGGTATTTTTATTACTTAAGAAGAATTGGATGAAGGTAACCCTCCAAAGTGTCGTCTACCAAGTTTGGATTGAACAATAGCTAACTATAGAGGTAGTGAATTGGACCTTGTGTTAGAACAGGCGAGTCATCAATTTTTGGCTGATGATAGTTTTGTGAAATCTAGGGCTTTTCAACAGTTTGCATGGAGGGAAAACATAAATAGTTTTGAGGAAAAATGTAAAAGGTTTAAAATAGAGCATCTAGAAATGGATGAAGCTTCCATTTAGAACCAAACAAAAGAAGAAATGATAAAACAATTTCAGAATATAAGCCTTGAGGATGGAAGGCAAATGGTGAAAGCATCTAACATTTTATTGTTGCGAAATTGGGATATTGCAGATGCCTTAGTTTTCAGTTCTATTTCAAATAAACTGACTTTGCAAGATCAAAATAAAGGGGATTTCCAAGGTGCTGCATTCATTGAAGATCAAGCAGCATTGGTCCGTTGGTCATTAAGAAGAGGATCTAGAGCCCCATCATCACAACTAGATGAGTCTGGATTGATGGGAAGCATAATTGTGAGAAGACTTGCTGATATCTCACATGTGTAGGTAGCACATTGGAATGTGGATTCTTCCAAGTTTCTTTTGGCCACTACTAAGAAGGAGGAACAGGTTATGTTTGATGTACAAAATAAATATAAAACAATTCTTGAGGCCTATAATAAGGAGGTAAAAAAATAATTGAGCTTGAAGATAAGCTAATGGGGAATTCCAATAGGCCAAGAATAACATAGCCTCATCCCCCAATTGAACCCTTCAAATCCACCACCCTCATAGAAATACCGGATACACCCAAAAGGCCACAATACTACATTGTTGAGGATTTTGAAGAAGAAAAGGGTAAAGTGTGGGCCCTACATGTAGATTTGGAGGCAAAATATGAAGATAAATTAAGAAAAGCTCTCACATATTTGGGGGACAAAGTTGAATGGCCACTAATTCATGAGCAGTTGGCTAGGGTTATCAATATGTGGGATGAGTTGAAAGCCAATGATGAGGCTTTAAAGCCTATCATGAATAAATGGGTGAGAAGGGAGAAAGAAATGACATTTTTTTGTTTCTTTGTCATAAAGAATTCTTATTACCAAATTGAAAAAACCTATGATATTGTTTATGATCTTACTGATTTTGACATTAAAAGGATTCATTTATAGAGAATAATAGTAGGCTACATGAATAAGTAAAACATCCAAAAATTCAGTTTGTTTCCTTGTCCCCTAGATAAAAGAAATAATTTGAAAAAAAAAGATGAATGGGCAAAAGAACTTGATAATATTTTTTGTTTAAGGATGAATAGAATTATAAATGAAATAGGGCATGTGTGGTGGGCCACAACAACTAAAGAAATGGTGAAGGCCCAAATATTATTTGATTCTTTAGAATAGGAATCTATTGCTATTAATAATGAGGCTGAGTATGTGTTAAAAAGAAAGAGGGATATTTTGTAATTCAATTGGCCAGATGACACATTGTTTGACAAGTGGATGGAAAAAATACCTCCTGGTGAATAGTTTGATGAAGCTGAAATTGACAGTGATGAGGTGCAGGGTGAGGAGATCTTAATCATTGACATCATCACTACACAATCCCAATAGGAAGAAGAAGATAATAATAATCAGTCGCTTTCAGTTATAGGCTCAAGCCCATAGGATGTTGATACAACCAAAGAAGAGAAAAAAGTAGAAGTTACTCCCATCATACAAGATAAAGAGGGTGAAAATGCACAAGTGGAGAGTAATGTACAATCATCAAAACTAACTTCATTATTTTTTATCTTGGTAGTTGCATACAAAGACGGATCATGATAACAGCCAAATCAACAACAATAGAGGATGTGATAGAAGCGTACCCACCAAAAGGAATTTTTGATGTAGACATCTTCTGTTATCCACATTTTTGTCATTTTATGATAGGTGTATGTAATTATCTCTTGTAAAGAACACCTATCATTTTCTCATAGCCTGAAGCTTGTTGCATCTCACACTATATAAGTGAGATTCTAGAGCTAGAGAGTGGTCTAATTTCTAATTTTTTCTAGGTGATATACTTAGTTTGTTTTTGGTCCAATGTTTGGAGATAAATTTGTGATGTATTTTCTCTATTAGTTCCCGAGAATATATGAATATATAATGATCTCTATGTTTTCTTAAAGTCATTCTGAGTTTACTACGAACATATACAATTTTCAAAGAAAATGAATACAAATTATGAGTTGTCTCCATATCAGTTCTTTCTAAATTTTATCTCCTTTTAGTTACTTGGTCATCTTGATATTGTATGAGTAAAGGTTTGTGAAATCAAATGCAATCCAGTTAGGTTGTATATTTGTTCATCACTACTATTAGTTCAATGGATTAAGTAAAAGCTTTGATGAATTTGATAAGGTTGCTATAGTAGTAGGAAGGATTTAGAATGATGAATTCTAATAAGAATTGTTGATAATATTTGTTGTAAGGCAACAAATTGGATCAATGGATTTTTAGTACAGTCTAAACCCTAATGGATTAGGCACTGTCAAATTGATTCAGTTGCAAGTGTAATATGTCATAAATGGTTTTCAAATGATGAATTATAATCAATTTTACTTTTATTTCCTCAAGATCTTCAAAGTTGGCCTATACTTGTTTACATGGAATGTTTTAGCTTTAGTTTGCCACTTTTGCTAAGAACACATCCAAATCTATAGAAGAATTTTGGCCATATATGTTATATGGGATGTGTTCATCCAAATTGTCAATAATTATATGTGTATTTGAGGATATGAGATGAGAATAAGAATGAAACTAAAATAATTCTCATACAGTGTTTCCTAGTCTTGAATCATCCCTAGGTTTACCCACCCTAGTTTTTTAGAGCCTAAAGAGTAGAAAACCACCCTTGGTTTTGTTGAACTTGGGTCCAAATGGTTTGCACACATAATTGTTAATTGGAATTGGCTAATCCTTAGATTGTGTGAGTGATATCATTTTGGTATTGAGAATTTTGTTGCTTAGTATTTTTAAAACATCAACAGAAGGTATGAAAGTACTTTATTCAAAGAAAGTTTTACTAGGTCTAAAATGTATTAATATGGATTTCTATGAAAGTTGTGTGTATGGAAAACAAAAGAGAGTGAGTTTTGTGAAGACTAGGAAGGAAAACAAATAGGAGAAATTAGAGATTGTGCATACTGATGTATAAGGACTAGCTCAGGTATCTTCTCTTGGAGGCTCTCATTATTATGTTACATTTATTGATGATACAACTAGAAAGGTATGGATTTATTTCCTTAGATATAAATTTGATGTATTTCAAACTTTTAAGAAATGGAAATGCTTGGTTGAAAATGAGGTTGGTAAGAAATTAAAATATCTCAAATCTAATAATGGTGGTGAGTATTATAGTGATGAATTTGAAGATTATTACTCCATTAATAGTATTTGTAGATAGAAAATTGTTCCAAGGACTCTATAGGAAAATGGAGTGGTTGAAAGCATGAATAGGACTATAATGGAGCATGCAAGGAGCATAAGGTTGCATGCTGGGTTGCCCTTACACAATCTGTCTGGTATCTATATTATAATAATTTATACATTCAAAAATAAATTTTGGATCTTGGACTACCACTAGGAAACTAACCACTTCCACTAGCCCACATCCCCAGAGCTTTGTAGATATGGGATGAATCAACTCCAATTTTAGCCTCTTTTGGAAGTCTTGCATATCATAAAAATGGAGTGAGGTATCTATGATATTTTGCAATGTGGACTTGATTCCATTCAGTCCATCAAAACTTGCAAACCTGGTTGCCATTCTATCTAGTAATGAAATGAATTGAAATTTTGAATCTAGAGGAAGAGCCAAATATTGAATTCACAATTATAGGTTCTTTGAAAAAGTCGTGTAGTTTAATAGAATAATAGTTCAAGAAAAAGGGGTAGTTTGAATAACTGTTATGTTTCCATCTATATAGGAGTCTCAATTCATCTATTGATCTTTAGGGTTTGCACCACATGAATGAATTAAAAGATAAGTCTATTGAAATAGTAAATGTGGGAGCTCTAATGGATATTTCAGTGTCTTTTCACTATTTCTATTGGCCCAACGGTAACTTTCCATTCTTTCATACTTACTTTACCATTTCTCTTTAAGTTTTAGAATATTATGAATAGAGTACTCCATAAGGAAATATCTGCCTAGTTGAATTCTACTCAATAGACCTTTCTCATAATAGTCAGATTGCTTCCATTATGATCTTAAGATGTTTTGTGTACAATTTGTGGGTCCAATCTTCTTACAAAGTTGATTTTCTTTTGAATGCATAAAATTGTCCACATGGGTTGAAAACCCATCGAGGAGAAGGTGATTTTCATTTCTCCACCCAAGCTTTCTTTTAAACTTTATCCTTTGACTTGATACTTCCTCTAAGTTTGAAGAAGTTTATAAGGATGAAAAAAATTGAAAGGGGCCCACCTCCTTGTTTCCTTTCCTTTACAATTGCCTTTGGTAGAAAAAAGACTTCATGGGTTGAAAACCCCTCAAGGAGAAGGTGATTTTCATTTCTCCACCCAAACTTTCTTTTAAACTTTATTCTTTGACTTGATACTTCCTCTAAGTTCAAAGAATTTTATAAGGATGAAAATTTTTGAAGGCGGCTCACCTCCTTGTTTCCTTTCCTTTACAATTTCCTTTGGTAGAAAACAAACTTCATGGGTTGAAAACCCATCGAGGAGAAGTGAGTTTTGAGTTTTTTGCTTGAGATAATTTTGAGCATTGTGATGAATCATGAATGTTTCCTAAAATATCATATTGTAGTGAAAATAGGATATTTCCATAAGATATCTCATTATTTTCTTGCATAGATCCATGAGCATCAT
This sequence comes from Cupressus sempervirens, assembly GCA_028749045.1. NCBI lineage: Eukaryota > Viridiplantae > Streptophyta > Pinopsida > Cupressales > Cupressaceae > Cupressus > Cupressus sempervirens. The sequence goes on from CM053786.1 coordinate 13,081,788, forward strand.
TTATTGCTCTTCGCAGAAAATCACCTTTATGGATTGAAAACCTGCTGAGGAGAAGGTGAAGCTCAATTTTCCACAAGCTTCTTCTTTTCATTGCAAATATGGTAAACTATGAGCAAGCTTATCTTTGTGAATGATTTTTTCATGTTGCAAGAATCTCTATTAGATTAGGTACTAAACTACCCGTAAGACTCACAACATAAAGGAAAACCACCCAGCTATGAAATGTGGGGTAAGGGAAAGATGAAAAACCTAATGTAGATTTTTTCTACCTAAGGGAACTTAAAACTAGACTTAGACATACCTAGGCTTGACTAAAACACAAAATTTTCCTAGGATGAAAAGTAGGGCAACATACACAAAGATAGATAAAGAAAAAGGTATATTATGATCAGAAATATTTTTTGATGACATAATATTTGAAGGACAAGATTCTTTGTGTAAATATTTTACAAATCAAATGAAGCAAGAGTTTGAAATGTCAATGTTTGGTGAGATCAAATTCTTTGTGGGATTACAAGTCTATCAAATGAAATATGGTTTATTTATCACTCAATCAAAATATGTCAAAGAGATATTGAAGACATTTGTACTTGAGGATTCAAAACTAGTAAGTACACCTATGGTGACAACACTCAAGCTATCAAAGAATGATGATTCAACTAAGGTCAATCAAACATTAGATAGATTCATGATTGGAAAATTGTAATATGTAGTACAAAATAGACTTGATATTGCATTAGTTGTGGGGATAGTTGCAAGATTCTATGCTAACCCTAGAGAGAGTCACTTGATGGCTATAAAAAGGATAATGAGATAGTTGAAAGGAACATAAGAGTATGGTTTATACTATAAGGAGAATAAAAATTTTGAACTAAAATCCTACACTAATGCTAATTGGGCTTAAAGTATCATTATGTAAGGGAATTGGTTCAAGACAAAGAGGTGAAGATGGAATATATTAACATAAAGGAGAAAATTTCTAATATATTCACAAAATAATTACCTAAAGATTCTTATGAGTATCTAAGAGGTAAACTAGGGGTGATACCCCTATCAAATGCTATGTAAAAGATAGGGGGAATACCTTGCATCAAACAAGCTAACATTCATTTCATATAAATTGATCCAGTGGATCTTACTTTAGGAATTGCCTAAAGTAATTACAGAGCTAGAATTACAAATCAGTCACAAGCAAGGTGATAGACTGATGACGGGCCACACCACCCGTACCAACTCACAACCAAAAATGCAATAATATGGAGCTAGAGAGAGACAAAATGCTTCATAAAAATTCCATTAATACTTGAAATTCATTAGAAGAGATTACATTTGAAGAGCTTACAATTCCAAAACTTCTATTTCTCGAACTTCCATTAGAAGAGCTTCCATTCCTTGAACTTGATTACAAACGATTATAAGCCTTTCTTAAATAGGCACTTCTAACCCAAGACATTACAAACACAAGCAATGTGGGATAAAAGGTAAATACAACTACCTTTAAATAAATATTAAATTCTCACCCAAATACAACTAAGCACCCAACAAATATTAAATACATGATTTAAGGATCTTTCCACAAACTTCTAAATTGCCACCTATACACCTTGATTAATGGAATGACAACTATTTTTATTATTATTATTTTTTACGCCACCTATGCGCCTCGAAAATAGAAATCTCCTTTTCCTTTCTTTTCTCCTTTTTATTTTTTTATTATTTCTCCTCTAATTTTCGTCACTTTCTCTCTCCTCCACAATTTTTTTTTTTTTTTTTTTTTTTTTTCCCTTTTTTTTTTTTTTTTTTTTTTCTAATAATTTAATTTTCCCATGTAAGATGCTCCTGCATTAGACTCCCTTGGTAGATAGAAAAGTGTGTCCCACAGTTTAACGCCAAAAGAAAGATATGCATCCATCTTCATCTTCACCACAAGGTTCCACCTCGACAGGACAAGAAAACCAACATGCAAATCTTCCACATTTTTTTTTTGCTGATGCATGATGCTCCTGCATCCGACTCTCATGGTAGGAAAAATTTTGTGAATATGGATTCACAAAATGAAGTAGCCACTGTTGACATATTTTTTTCCTCTTCCTCCAACACATAGCTGGAACAAGTATCTGGTGCCAATATATTTCCTTCTTTCTTCTTTTCCAACACCTAGCTGGAACAAGTGTCTGTTGCTGAAATCTCTCATTTGCAATGAACTCTATCCGAGTATAAATCTCATCCTCATCCAATCTTGTTGAATTAATCACACCTGTAATAAACCCAGCAACACCATACCAATCTTCCTTTGCATACCATACATCATGAACAAGATCCTCATGCAAACCATCATTAATATCTTTTAAACTCATATCAAAGACAACATCCCATGATTCATAAGAATTTACCTCTTTGACATCTTCATTTTCGCTTGCCTCTTTTATGTCGTCAACAATGCACGTAACTAATCCACTTGCTTGATCTCCAACTAAGGCACTATACTCTTCCTCCATTGTTTTAGTCTTCCAATCACCTTCATCTACTTTTGGCATACAAATCTGGTTATCTTCATGCTCTTCCTCTTCTCTTTCATCTTCTTCAACTTCTGGTTCGCAAATAATTTTCTCTTCATCCGCTTGCTCTTCCACTGGATCATCTTCCTTTTCCACATCCAAGGAATTATCAACATCTCTTTTCTGGTGACATGCTCTTCATTTCCGCAACTCAGCTTCTAATTCATTCACTTGCTTCTGCAAATCAACTAGCAATGATTGTTGATTTCTTGCTCTAAATTTCTCAAGTCGAGGAATCCTCAGAATCCATCCAATCACAAAAGTCATCTTCTTCTTTCCCTTCTCCATAGTCAAGTCTTTAGAAGACAAATCTCATGCAACATAAGAACCTCGTGCAAACTGCCTCACAGTCGGCGCTCTGTCTACACAATCAAGAACTTCTTCACAAACTTCACCCAACTCAAAGTCCTGGTGCAAACTGCCTCACGTTCGGCGATCTGTCCGCACGCTCAGGAACTCCTGCTCTGATACCACTGATGACGGGCCACACCACCCGTACCAACTCACAACCAAAAATGCAATAATATGGAGCTAGAGAGAGACAAAATGCTTCATAAAAATTCCATTAATACTTACACTTGAAAAGCTTCAATTTCTCGAACTTCCATTAGAAGAGCTTCCATTTCTCCAACTTCCTTTAGAAGAGCTTCCATTCCTTGAACTTGATTACAAACGATTATAAGCCTTTCTTAAATAGGCACTTCTAACCCAAGACATTACAAACACAAGCAATGTGGGATAAAAGGTAAATACAACTACCTTTAAATAAATATTAAATTCTCACCCAAATACAACTAAGCACCCAACAAATATTAAATACATGATTTAAGGATCTTTCCACAAACTTCTAAATTGCCACCTATACACCTTGATTAATGGAATGACAACTATTATTATTATTATTATTTTTTACGCCACCTATGCGCCTCGAAAATAGAAATCTCCTTTTCCTTTCTTTTCTCCTTTTTATTTTTTTATTATTTCTCCTCTAATTTTCGTCACTTTCTCTCTCCTCCACAATTTTTTTTTTTTTTTTTTTTTTTTTCCCTTTTTTTTTTTTTTTTTTTTTTTTTGTTTCTAATAATTTAATTTTCCCATGTAAGATGCTCCTGCATTAGAGCATCATGCATCATAGACAGAGGAAATTGAAGAGCTTGCAAAAGCCTATGTTTGCATATATCAAAGATGCCAAGTGTTGAGTATAGGTCTTTGGCATTGTTTTCAAAGAGGGAGAAAGTACATTAAACTTATCAAGAGAGATGATCAAGGGAGAAAGTACATTACTGATCAGTATTGAAAGAAAGAAAGAGGGAGAAAGAAGAAAGCAATCAAAGGAGGGATTATAACAAAAAGAGGGAAATATTCTAATATTCTTCTGATCCATGAAAGAAGAGAATAGGTAAAAAAGGAACTTAGAGGGAGTTATATTTTGTAACCTAATTAGAAGAGGAAATTTCTAATAGAGGGAGAATTTTTAATCACAAATATTATTTTTGCTATTGCCTTACTACTTTAACCTAGTTAGTTTGATGGAATAAGATGTTTATCATTTTTTTGACTGGTTGATTAGTTTGGTTTCCCATCAATTCTAAAGAGGTATATTAGTGATATATGATTGAAAAGATAATTTGACTAGAAATATTGTTGAAAAATATTGTATTTCAACCATTGTTTGGTCACTAATGTCAAACCTGCTACATGTTGGTAAGACAATTGTTTATATGTTTCAAGTACTATCACTTAGTTGATGATGAGGAGGATTTGATCAACAAGATGTAACAAAAGTTCCCAAAGGAAAGGTTGAGTTATGATTATGTATTGAAGTGCAAGAATCAGTTAAGACAGTGATAACATAATGTATTGATGATCTACTTGAGGTTACAAAATGACTGCCTACACTTAGGAAGCTTAGAAGAATAAGGTTGAACAAAGTTCATTTTCCAAGCCTAACCAAGTTGATAGAAGGTGCCAAGAAAAGTTAGTTCAAGCTAATAAAAACATCAATTGGAGCTAAGTGAAAGTAAGATAGTTGATGCTGACTAATTTTTAGTTGATGCTAAGCACCAATAAAATCTAGTTGATGCTGAGTAACACAGTATGTGCTGAGCATCAATAAATTGATAAAGTCATGCTATTTCATTATGAAAAGATCAAGGATTCACCAAATAAAAGCTAACAAGTTTGTTTTCTTGGAACTTCTAAATGAGGAGAAAGATAAGATTGATGAGCTAGAGGCACAAAATCTTATGTAAACCATTTTGGAGGAAAATTCGAATGGATTGTATGAGAAGCTTCTAGAGAAGACAAGGTATGGGGTAGATACATTGTATCCTACCTAATCCATCAAAGACCCTAATTTTGGTGATGGATAATGAGTGGAAAAAGTGTTATAATTTCCTATATGTACGGATGTCTAGTCATGAAGCAAAGAGGTTAGAGAGTTTTGATGTGAAAATTTTACAAGGATAAGGAGTCCATTATTCTTTTAATTGTTCATAAAATTTTGGCCATTCAATCTTATCTACTAGATATAAGATTGCTCTCCTGATTTTGTCCTCATATAATTCATTTAATTCTACATGCAATGCCCAAAGTTTATTCTTCTCCTCTTCAAATCTTTTAGGAGTGTAAAATTCTAGCCTCTATGGGGTATTCAATACCTCTACAATAGGAGTTGGTATTAAAGATTCAGTTTGAGGGTGAGGATAAGCAATCCTAGCCTAGCTAGATTCTCTTACCTTTCTCTTTCCAAGTTGTTTATTCATCTGGGCCACTTGAGCTTCTAGTTGATGCATCTTGTTTCCCTATCATCATATACTTTAGGCATCTCTTGAAACTTGCAATTAAGCTCGAGGATTTTAATTTATTTTTTTCCTTTGATACCACCACAACTCCAAAATCCACCTTTCCTTGGTCATTCTAGATACTTTTTCACTATCTACTTCTTTTTCTCTATAGACCATGAGGTTGCCTATATGCTCAACATTTGAAACTTCCTATATTCTAATATTGCCCCTTTCTTTAATGGACCATATCACTAATGCCTAGTGATCATCATTGTATTTCAATAGTTTGTGTGCATGCAAGACCTCTTCCTCAATTTTAAACTGCGTGTGCTTTGCCTTCCTCATAGAATAAAAAATCTTGGCATTGGCAATCTCCCATTTATGTAAGATTAAAATTCTTGAATCTAATTATCTTCCCCCTTCAGGGGTTATTTCTGCAAACTCTTCAATGAAGTTAGCTTTAACTTCCTCTTCAATTTCAAGGTCCTTTTTATTAGGTTTCTCTTCTTTGATTATCTTACACTTGTTCTCAAAATTATCAATATTTCTCCTCCATCAAATTGGGCAAAAGCTCTAGATTTTACAATACTTCCATCACCAATAAATTTTTTGCTAGTCTCGACTATCACAAGATCTATTTCCTTACCTTTATAATCTCCAAAAGTGAGATCAAGTAATGGCATAGGAGGCTCTTGAAGTACTCCTTCAATATTTGTAGTTGTCACCATAATATCCCTCTCCCATCCAATTTGTTTCAACTTTTCTCTCAAGTATATTTCATCATCTATCTTCAGTTGAATCAAGGTAGGTGAGTATTATTCAACATTAGAAGATGATCCTAGTTATAACTTTTGTTTTTTGGGAGCATGTGTGTCAGGTGGGATCTTAGACCTTGGTCTTTTGTATGAAGGAATGCACTTTACATTCTTGGCCACTACATAGCCAACTCTTTTCTGCAATGTATCCTACCTTGGGGTCAAAATCATTTTTCTTGTCAACCTCCTCTCAACCTCAATGTCCTTGTCTTGGTATGCTTGTGTCATAATTTATTTCTTCTCATTCAATGTTTGCATAATTCTAGAAAAATTATCAATAAGCATATCTACCTTCATACCCCAATATTTTTTATCTACAAAGGGATCAATATCTAGCTCAAAAGCATTTATAAAGTCTAGGACTTCACTATAAACTATCCATTTTTCCTTTCTAAGCTCTTGTTCTTGTAATGAGAACCTATTATTGACTATGCTCTCAAGAAAGTATACAATTTTCTTTTGAATTCTAGCCTCACTCCTTTCTTTGAAGAGGTCATAAAATCTCTCTGAGTCCATAAAATGGGCATGGGACTGATCCATTTGATATCTATCTAGAAATTTCTCCAAATTTCTCCAACCCTTTTTGAAAAGTACAAAATTATGAACAATAGTAAGCTATGGAAAGAATGCACCTTTATATTTACCCAACAAATCTCTCTCCTTAATTAATCCAAGTTGCCACAATAATTTAGCAATCCTTATTTTTTTAGGCACTTGGTATGGTAGCACATGTGGTTTTCCCAAAAGACCATAAACTCTAAAGATAGTGGGTAGTACATATGGGATGATAGCTCCCCAATTATGGCTCCTATCAACCCTTTATCATGGTTTTATGTCTAATCAATTCTAATAGAGGCTGTGGTATTCTAGGGTTGTCTCCTATTAACAATATTCTGAGCCTTGAAGCAAAATATCTATCAAACTTGATAAAACTTGCATCAGTCACCTCCTATGCCATATCCATACTCAATAATTGAACAAAGAGATTCTCTATATCTCTCTCCAATTCCAATTTCATTTCCTTATAGACAAAGATAACTACCTTGTATAAGCATATATACATTAACATGGAGTACTAGCTGAAGGGCTTATCAACCTTAGCCTTTGTAATTCTTGTTAAGCCATTATGAATCTCCTCTACTAAGTGAGTGGAAAAATAAAAAATTTAACTCATTCCATATTGAAAATTTTGTGAAATAATGAAACAATCAAAGCCTAGGATGTCATCTTGCTCATCCATGCCAAAGATCTTTCAAAGAGAAAAATAAAAGGCCTATGTCCTAGTGATGAAATACTTTTTCAATAGAGGCTTTAGGGTGTTTTGTGTAACCAAGAGAAATGATCCAATTTTTACAAAATTCTCCTACAATGGTCCTCCTCTTAGATATATTCTTTGTGCATCATCCCTAGCTTGGAGGAATTTCATATCCATTTTTTCATGAATTGCATGGTTAGGGTTTAGCTTTAAAAATTCTCTGATAAGTTCTTGTGAAACCCTAAAAATATATAACCCACATGGTTCTTTACAATTCTAGTAATTGGGTCATACTTTTTTTCTATTATTGCTAGTAGATCATCATCGAAGCAGACTCCTGAAACAATCAATTTACCTATATTAAATTGCCATACATTGTTTACTAGAGTATCTAATTTTCTTTCTGCAAAGCATTTCTGGAAAATCCCTAATCTTCCAATAAACACTTCTGCATCCCTTAACTAGTTGGTTTTATCATAAAAACCCTCACTAACCAATAACCTATGTTTTTTTAAGAATGAGCTCTTTTCCCCTAGCTAATTCATTCATAGCTTGTGGCATTTATTCTAGGAAATCATCATGTACCACCCTTTTTAGGTAATCTACTTTCCCCAAAAAAATTCTTCATGTAGGCATATTCAAAATTTACCCTAATGTAATTACAACTTCCCAATTTTCCCAAATCTCAGATGACTTACTTGTTTTTCTTTCTTTTTCCTTTCTAAAAATTGCTCAACAATATGTTGAAACTCTTGAAAAATTTCACCCTTCACTTTGGAGATCTTTTTGCTATAAAAATTTTGCAATGTAATTGGTCAATAATGGATAATTGGAAGTTTTATTATACTAAACTCACATGAAACAACATTGATCAAAATTAATGCTTCAATAGTCATATTCTATGTCGTGTTGTGAAGTTTTAAATCTCACTATCGATCTTCAAGAATTGGATGACTTAGTTTAAAATTAAAGATATCGCACTGATCTTCAAGAATTGGATGACTTAGTTTAAAATTAAAGAGATTGCACTAACCCTTTTTGGATATGGCCATGCGTCAACAAGGTGCTTCCGTACATTTGATAATGTTTAAGCACTTCTATATTGTAGGAAAGTGTTGATCATCGATCTTTAAAAGATCAATGATCATAGAATTCCTTATAACTTTATGAGTTTGATTTCAATGTTTTATGCCCATTGATACAATCATCATCCAAAATAATGAACATGTAAACTACTCCACCAATCATCACATACCATTTCATCATACATTCCGAGTTGGTGTGAGTAGGTGGCCCTTTGAATGACTGGCCCCACTTTTACACATGGAAAGTAGATGCTTCCCCACTTTAGTTAAACATTGGCCACTTTTATAGAATGATAATGTGCCTTTTTTTGATCTTCCCAAGATCAAAGGTGCATATATCTCATACCTTTTATGACCCAATCAGCAAGAGCAACCAATAGAATGATGTACCTTATCCAGTGTGTCTGACATTTGGAAACTATCATGATCATGCTACCATCCTTTTTCAAATTAGGGGCACATGACTGCATCCGATACACATGTCACTAGGGTGCTTTCCCTCCTTAGTTAAACTTCACACATCTTGATATTTTAGTAACATACCTACTGTAGATCTTCCCAAGATTAAGATTTGAATGTTATATTACAAAAGGTGACCTTGTTGCTCATCTTGACCAATAAGATGACTCAAAAATTCCAACATGTTCTGATGCCCATTTGACAACACTAAAACCATTCTGACACTTCAAACTTTTTTAGCATGTTAAGTGGCTAACATTACAAAGAGCTACATGGCAATCAGGTGCTTTCTCGCATTTACTAGAGGTTAAGTAAATTCTCAATGTGGATGAGCAATCATCATTGATCTCTCTTAGATCAATTATTATCAACTGTAAATCTTGTGGTGGTTAAAACACTCAGGAAAATACTAAGAAAATAATGAAGGGAAAAACCATGGTTAGGATAAGGATTTGGGACAAAATATAGTTAAATTCTAAGAGAGCATTTTAATTGAAAATAGGATAGACTAAAAATAAAGATTTTAAATAAAAAAAGCTTCTTGCACTATTTTTAAATGAAAACTTACTTTCTAAAATTTGAAGATTAGGGCATAACAACAAAGGTTTTATTAACTTTAAATAATTTCATCTAGGGTTTTTAACACATCTCACATTTTACACATATGACTATTGGTTCTTTCACTATAGGGTATAACCAAAATCAAACAATATCAATATTCTCCAATGCTTAGGATACTTCCCTAATCTAGTATCATCAACATTCATGCTAACAATCTCCACCTTTGGAATTGATGGAAACATAGATGAAAAATATTATGTTCCAAAAATACTAAACTATACTCTATTTTTGTTATCTTATTACATACTCTTCATCAATTTGAAGCCTTTGGCAATGTTGTACTCTTCCTATTCTTCGTTTAGAATCAGTGTTACTTGTTCATAGTAAACAAATTACAATACTTTTTGACTACATCTATGCACTTACACTTCCTTCTATGTATTTACCTATTGTTTTGTGCACTTGCATTTCCTTGTGTGCACTTATCTATTTTTTTACGCACTTACATGAATATTTTGAAATCTTCGTAAAGAGATAATTCTCCCCCATTTCCATCTCAATAGGTGCTTGTCTTCCCATTTTTTTATGTATATTCACTCTATATATTTTCCATGTACATTCTCTCCCCCAGTGGAATCAATGTCAAATGTGTCAATCACAATACCAATTGTTACCCTACCAATTGCTAATCAGATACTCAAATCATCAACTAACTTTAGTGTCCTAAAATACTATTCACTACCAAATGACCAATGTCCTCTATGAATTAGTACATATTATATAACCCCCCATGTAGGAAGCATCAACATTCAATCCAGTATAACCATAGTGCTTTGTACTACTAGATTGATGCACTTCTTGCATCAACTACTCTAAAGTAGGTAGGTGCATAAGCCCTAACATACCTCTTAGGTACTCAAAAGTATCTTTAGGAAAAGGCTTTGTAAAGATGTCTACAATCTGATCTTTAGTACTTACATCTTCCAACCTTATCTCTTTCTTTGTTGTCTTCTCTCTTAAAAAATGATAGTTGATGGATATGTGCTTTATCTTAGAATGCAAAATTGGATTCTTAGACATACTTACTCTACTTGTGTTATCACATTAAATAATAATAAGTTCTATAAACTCAATTCCAATATCCTTCAACATTTTTTCCATTCACATAACTTGATTATAGCTATTTTCTACTACAAAATACTCTACCTTAGTTGTAGTCTGAGATATACAATATTGTTTCTTGCTCAACCAAGAAACCAATCTTCCTCCAAGAAAGAATGCTCCACCATTAGTGCTCTTTCTATCATCTATACTTCCTATACAATCTACATTAGTATATGTGTACAAGGTGAAATCACTTGATCTATCATACCATATTCCATAATTAGATGTACCCTTCATGTATCTGAATATCCTCTCTACTACTACATATTGATACTCTTTTGGATCAGCTTGAAATCTTACTACAATCGAACTACATTTTCTATATCTAGTCTAGTGTGAGTCACATATTGCAATCCTCCAATCATAGATCTATACTTCTTCCACTCAATTATAGGTGTCTCATCTTTACTGGATAACATATAATCAATTATCATGGGTGTACAGATAGGTTTGTAACTTTATAAATTAAATATTTTCAAAAACTCTTCTAGATATTTAGTTTGTGGAATAAATATCACATCTTTGTTTTGCACAATCTACAATCCTAGGGAAAACTTCATTTCTCCTATCATGCTCATTTAAAATTAAGTTTTCACGTATTCAAAAAACTTGTCAGTTTCTTCATCATTTCCTCTAAATATTATATCATCCACAAATATTACAGTTATAAATAGACCATCATCAGTTTTTCCCAAATATAAATTACCATCTATTATACCTTTGATAAATCCAAGCTTTGATAAATGCCTATCCAACCTTGCATACCATGTTCTAGATGCTTGCTTTGGACCATACAATGCTTTCTTTAATCGAAATACATAATCTTTATCTTTTGTTAGAGGGAATCCATTAGGTTTCTTAATGTAGGCTTCTTCTTCAAGTTCTCCATTAAGAAAAGCTTACTTGACATCCATCTGATAGACCTTGAAATTATTGCTTGTTGTGTAAACCAATAACATCCTTACTACTTTTATTCTTGTCATGTCTACATAGGTTTCTTTACAATCTCTTCCTTCTTTTGATGAGTATCCTTTGCAAACAAGTCTAGGATTGTTTTTCATTACTTCTGCTTGCTCATTCATCTTATTTCTAAATACCCATTTGGTTCCTATCACATTTGTGTCTTTAGGACTAGTAACTATTTCCCATGTCTCATTTGTCACAATCTAATCTAGTTCTCCTTTCATATCTTACATCTAGTGAACATCTTTACATGCCTCATATGTGCTTTTAAGTTCCACTTGAGAAATTAGACACAATTCCTCATTCACTCTATTCATTATCATTATCTATTTATCCTTGCTCCCAATTATTTTCCCTGGAGGGTGATTATTTTTTACATTTATGCTAAAAGTAGGATTTGACATCTCAACTCTGATCACTTCCCTAGGTTGAAATATTTGTTCTTCCCTTGCTCAATAGATACATCATTTAGTAAGTCATTGTTAATCTTAGAAAGAACTTAAGCATTTTGTCTAACAAGTCCAGAATTATCCTATTCTTCATTAGAATTATAATCTACCATCTTTTCTTTAGTACCAAAATTTTCATCAATTCTTACATTTATGCACTCAACTATTCTATTAGTTCTATATTTGAAACATCTATATGCTTTAATTTTATTTGAGGAACATAGAAATATACCTTCAATGCTTCTAGGATCAAACTTACCTATATTATCATTGATTTTCTTATGTAACACTTACTTCCAAATATTTTGAAATACTTGACTGATGGTGAATGACAAAACCATAACTCATAGGGTGTCTTCCTCATACCTTTTATGATTTGTACTCTTTTTAGAGTGAATACTATAGTGTTAATTTCTTCTCTCTAAAATATCTTTGAGACATCATTCTCAAATAACATCACTCTTGTTGCTTCTACTACTAACTTGTTCCTTCTTTTACTAATCCCATTCTATTGAGGTGTTCTAGGTGAGGATAGTTGTCTTTTGATTCCATTCTCTTCATAGAGAATGTTGAACTATCTAGAGGTGAAATCTCCTCCATAATCTAATCATAAACACTTAATCTCAATACTAGATTCATTTTCAACTCTATTCTTCAATATCTTAAATTTCTCCAAAGGTTCAAACTTCTCTTTAAGAAATGCTACACACATCATCCTAGTGAAGTCATCAACAAAAGTCATAAAGTATCTTTCACCATAGAATCCTTTGGTTCTTTCAACACCACTCAAATCTGTATAAACAATTTCCAATTTCTCTTTACTTGAGAAATTCTTCCTAGAAAAAGATACTTTCCTCTGCTTAGCCAAAATACATTCCTCATGGATAACATTAGTAGGCTTAATAATCTTACATTGGTCTCTTACTACAAATGCACTACTAACTTTCACAATATTATCAAAGTTTATATGAAAAAACCTTCTATGCCATAACCAATTGTTATGAACCTTTGCAAGAAAACATGTTATTTTAGTAGGAATGAACTAAAATATATTACATGTAGATCTAGTTCTAGTACCAATTAGCTTATCATCTTTGTCTTTGATAATGCAAGCCATCTCTGTGAATTGCAACAAATATCCTTTGTCTACCAACTATCAAACACTAACAAGTTATGTTTCAAACCATCAACAAAGTAAACATCATCAATGTATTTTAATCATGAAGAGTAATAGATCCAATTCTTATAATATAATAGGCTACATTGTTAGCATCTCTAATCATACCTCCATCATTATTTCTAATCTTAATAAATTTGTTCATATCACCAGTTATGTGATGTGAATATCCACTATCTGTTATTCAATATAATTTCTTCCCAACTTTGGTAACTAGAGATCTCTCTTCTCTAATTTCTCTATCAATGTTATCTTCCTTAATACCCACAAATCCTAATTCATCATCACTTTAAATATTATTTTTTTTTATCAGATTTTTTTCCTGATCAGCATATAAATAATTTATATCCTTATCTCTTTGAGGCTTAAGTTTTCCTCCAAAAATTTTCTCTCTTTTATGACATTTAGATGCATAATGACCATACTCATCACAAGTCCAACATTTAAAGATTTTCTTACCATATTTTTCTCTTATTATTAGAAGGGTTAGTCCTTCATCAATCTTCTTGTCTTCTTTAGATCTACTACTACTAGAAAAATCTCCTCTTGTTCTTATAGTTCTTGACATATTAGGTCAAATGTTCATAGCACTGAAAGGTGTCTCAACTCTCACTAATTTTCCAAATTCTAATCTTCCAAGAAAAGTTTCCTTCATGAAATTTTTGGTTGAGGGCATTACTAGTAGAATCATCTAAGATGTTTTCTTTAATGGTGGTGATAAACTTTTCAAGATCTTTGGGCTATAACCTCATCATCTTGTTTAGTTCCATTAAGAGACCGAATACTTGCAACAATTTTTGATGCATTCATCTTCCATTATCTTAGCATCTTGAAATGCACAAATCCAACTTTGTAATTTCATTCATTTAACATGTTCATCACCTTCAAAAGTAACTTGTAATGCTTTCAAAATTTCATGAGAAGTTTTAAATGTCTTTACCTAATTGTATTCATTCTCTAGAAGAGATGATAGTAGGGCTTCTCTAGCTCTAATGTTACACTTGAATAGATCTCTCTCTAGTTCACTGCATTCTTCAAGCTTTCCTTCTTCCAAAATTGTCTTCTCACTCTTTTTCAAGATCCTATAACCTAGACCCATGCACAATAGATGAGTCATCATATTTTTATTCCAACTATCAGATTTGGCCCCATCAGATCTCAAACTATCTTTCCTAAACATATTCGCCATGAATCTTCCAAAGTTGTTATGCCTTATCTTCAAGGACGTAATGCTTTGATACCAATTGTTAGAATATATCATCCAATGATGTAACTAAGAGGAGGGGGTGAATCAATTATACAACTATCATCACAAACATTAACCTTAAACAAAATTAACCTTGTGATTAATATTAAATAAAACCACAACAAGATGCTCATACACAACTAACACTAGATATGTTAACTAGGAAAACCCTCGATTAGGGGGAAAACCCTAGTGGGGATAGTACCCACAGGATGATGTACTAATATAAATATTTCTTATTAAAGGATAGACCCTATTAAGAGTCTATTAAAACATTCAGTACATATGATTGCCTATCTAGAGACTTTGAATCCCTATTAGGAGGCTTCAACCCTGTTAGGAGTTGTGCCAACCCTGTTAGTAGTTGTGGAAGACAACTGGACCCACTACCCAAACTGCTTCAAGGTTAAGATCAAAGAAACCATTATCCAAATGAGCTTTGCATTATTCCTTGCAAAATAATAGAACTAAAATTTTCTTTCTCCTCTATCTCTATCCTGTCAAACAAATATTTACTCCTTTAGATCTTCTAACTAGATCTCATAGTGCACATCTAATGATCCCTTGGATCACTTACATGCATTTAGTAAGCACCATGCTCATCCTCACACTATGTGCTAATACTTAACATTCAACTTGATTCCCTTGATCCAAGTCTTGCATTACAAATAAAGAAAATAAATTTCCTTTATATAGATCTTCATAATAGTTCCTTGAGTTTTCCTTGAGGCTTCCCTAATTAGAATAAGATAATTAACTAATTCACAACTACAACAACATTGTTAGCTCACAGTCTATATTAAAATTTACATGTATGAAACCAAATATTGCACACATGCTAGTGTCACCATATAGTCATCTTCTATCACTATTATCTACACATCACCTTCAATACATATTAGATGGAAGATAGCAATAGATTATCAGAACTCTATTTTCTAATACTTTGTTTCTACACTACTTCTTGTAAAACAAATGTAAATTTTGTACAAAATCAAATTTGGCTTATTCCTTTAAAATATATCATCAATAAAACCTCAAAAATATTTCCTTCACTTGGAATCATCTAAAACTTCCTCAACTTCTACACATACTTAGATTACTCACTACTATTTTCCTAGTCTTAATAGAATTACTGCTACATTGACATCAATGACAAATGCAGCTATGAATGCAATATATCAATATTCTCCAATGATTAGGATACTCAAATAATGTAGTATCATTAGAGTTCATGCCAACATTTTGGTCTTGGATTATTGAAGACTTGGTGAGGGCATGATTCTATTTTTTTGGTGGTTAATAGGTTTTCAAAGATGGCATCTTTTATTCATTGCAAGAAGACTAGTGATGTTGTTCATGTGATAGAGTTATTTTTTAGAAAAGTTTTGAGACTACATGGTTTGCAAAGAGTATAGTTTCAAATTGAGATACAAAATTTGTTGGATAATTCTGGCATACATTGTGGAAGAAATTGAAGACAATGTTGAAGTTTAGTTCATTACATCATCCATAGACTGATGGACAATTAAAGGTTGTGAATAATGGTTTCAAAAACCTGTTGAGATGCTTGGATAGAGATCAACCAAAAGGATAGGATCTTATTTAGCTATAGGAAGAATTTACATATGGTAATTCTATCAATGGGAGTATTGGTAAATCACTATTCTAGATTGTTTATGGGAGTTGTCCTAGAAATATTTTTGAATTGAGGTAGTTTAATAAGGGAGAGGTAAGTATTACTGAAGCAGAAAACTTTGTTTGACATTTAAATAACATCCATAATGAGGTGAGGAAGCACACTATAAAGATGAATATATAGTATAAACCTAAGGAAAATGTGAAAAAAGAGGTATAAGGAATTCTAGATTTGAGAAATGAGCATTTTCCAATGGGTACATATACTAATCGAAAGATGAAGAAGTTTGGATCATGCAAGATAATGAAAGGGTATGATTCTAGAAATTCCTATAAAGTGGAGTTGTCGACTAAATTGAATATTTCTCTAGTATTTAATATTTTAGATTTGACAAAGTATTACGAAGGAGGTGATGGAGATGAAGTTACAAAAGTGTAGTAGAGTATTCCAATAGCTAGTTTAGCTACAAAGGAGATTGAAAAGATACTTGACATTCATGTTGGAAAAAGTAAAAGGAAAAAAATTTATGAGGAATACATGGTCAAATGGAAAGGGAGGAGCTTAAGCATTTTGGTTTTCCTCTAAACACTTGAGACATGATAGAGTCACTTTTCAAATTACCATAGGTGTTTGATCCACAAGCATTTTTGGTGTAAGAGAAATCTTGCATCACCTAAAAATATTTTATTTTTAGTCTTTTCTATTTAAATAATAACTAGTAGATAGTGGGTTGCAATTTTAGGTAAATTGCTATTTTTAGTAAATTTTTCATACAAGCTCAAAATGTTCTCATTCTCTACATGAAGGTTAATTTCAGAATTATAAGCCTACCGTAAAAATATTATTTCTCTACCTTAAGTATTAGAGAAGTTATTACAGATTTTTGGTGGAAAATTTAGGAGAAAAATCTTTAGGCTCACAATTGGAGGCTTTAGAGTTGCCTAATGAGGTCCAAAAACTTGACGGAAAGGATCTAGCACTATTTTGAGCTAGTAGATTAGGATCTTGCATTTCCAAAAATTGGTTATAATAGCCAATCAAAGAAATGGTTCATGATTTATGGCCTTCTAATATTGGGCTACCAAATTTTTTAAAAATAATTGTCAAAGATCTATTTGGCCAACTCTATATGTATTTTTAGGGTCCCTTGGCCCTATGTATTAAGTTTCAATGTCTAGAACCTTCCCAGGTGGCATAAAATTCCCTATTTAAGAAAGGCTTAGACATCTTCTAGGATAGCTCTTGGTGGTAGTTTAAAGCTAAGTTTTGCAAATTATTGTAATGAAGGTGCCAATGTGGGTTAGCATATTGTACTTGTGAATTATATAATTCCGCATTTGCATGGCGATAATACGAAGTCCATATTTTTTTCTCACATTTGTTGTTTTTTCTTTTTATGGTATTAATGGGAGCACCCTTCATTAGGATCTCATGGAACTCTTCGATCAACTTGCATATTTCATAAATTATCACTTTAATCGATCAACTACTCCAACCCTCTCCCTTAATATCTTTCATAATTAACATTGAGTCTCGTTGATAACAAGCTCATTAATTCCACATGTTCTTGCAATTCTCAAAGCCCACATAATTTCCAAGCAGGCTAAACTTTAAGAAAGATGCCTCGAAAAAAAGATATAAAATATTGGTGAACCATTCATTATTTTAAAAAGACAAAATTATTTTTATTGGTGAATCTCTTGAAAAAAAATTAAATATGATTAATATTGTTGATTATTTTCAAATCATAATTTTTCTATATAAAATATTGACGAATATATAAAATAATAAGTTCATTAAACACCTTGGAATATTACAAATCAAAATTGAACATTTTTTACCTCGTTGAATGTTATGAGGATTGTTGCATATAAATGTCCCTAAAAGTAACTAATAATTATGATAATTATTGGTTAGTTCAATTTAATTTCTCCAATAATATATAATATTTAGGTGACTCAAATCTAATCATGTATTGAATATTGTAGCAAATATTTGAGTTGAATTTTTTCAATAAAATAAATTATTGACTGATTTTAAATATTCTAGAACTAAATTTTAGAAAACTGTGGAAATTTAGGTTGTATCAAATGTTAAATTACTAGCGAAAAATGTCTTAAATTAGCCAATTTGCAAATATTAGCTGCCACCCTCCCCCCCCAGAACAATTTATAGTATAGGTAACCACCAGATTCCCCATACTATTATGGAAGATACCTCACAATGCAGTAATGCCTTGTGGCAGTGGGCCAGTATCCCTCATAGGGTTTGCAATATGGCTTAACTACCTCTTGTGGTTCTATAAGATTGTTGGTTATATCGGGCATTCACATGTTGAACTTTCAGTGCAACAACAACCCTGGCCTTTCTAATAATTGATATCAGAGCTTCACCATAGGTTTGAATCATGTAGGCCATGGTGAGTGACACTGGGTGTGAGGTTGTTGGCAATGGGGCAATGTCCCTCACATGGTTTGTGATATGGCTTAACTACCTCTTGTGGTTCTATAGGGTTGTTGGTTGTATGAGCAATTTGTAGGTTGACCTTTTAGTGAAAAGACAACCCTAGCCTTTCTAATATGCCCATCATGGGAGTACCATCAAAATTGAGTTTAATCAAAAACTCAGGTGGATGGTGCCACACTATCTTCTTTCTAGCCATAGCTTTGGAATTGTTGAATTGTGCCACTATTGGGCCTATGTCCCAAGAAGAATCCCATTTCATGTCATTTCTTCCTAGTGGGTTTGGGAGGGGCTTCCATCACTAGATCGCACTACATTCTTTTAGAATTTTGATAACCTATTGGGCCACCCCTGAATTGGTAGTGGTTTGTTCCCTAAAAATTATATTTTTCTACTCCTTCAAAATTTTCCATGAGACATACAAAGCAAGTACTTCGTCCTGTTTTGTTACTTCTTCTAGAATTCCTTTATTTCCTTTGTGTGTCTTTTGTGTGAACTATTTTGTTTCTCTTTCTTTCTTTGTCACATATTCTATTTTTCTTTCTTGATATTAATGTTTCTAATTGCCTCTTTAACAATTTTGATTTTTTAATCAAGGTTCAGATTGGGTTTAATCAATCCATTGATTACTCCTTCAAATTTTGTGAAAAAAATTGATATATAGAAATATTTTTTATGATCTTTTTGGTAATAAATGTCATTTGTCCTGATTTTGTATCCACCAAAAGCTTAAATTACTAGATTTGTGATAATCTAATTTGACGCCTTTTAAATTTCCTATATACTTACCAATTTTAATTATGGTTTGGATGTGGTATAATTTAGGAGGAATATTTTTACATAAAAAAAAGATAGGTACAAGATATTTCTTGATAATTTTTCATTCTAGTTAGCTTCCCAAGATTACTTTTTTTGTTCTAGAACTAGGTTCCCAAGCTAAATTTTTTACTTAATATCTTTGTTGGAAACTTACAAATGGAATAATCATTCTATTTTTATTGATGTAAAACCTTTGGATGAGACATATTGCTACCTAATGTAAATTGATTATCTAGTTGATTGATGAAGAGGATTTGAGACTTACTCATAACTATAGCATCTAGAAGAAAGGTTGAAGTCATGAAAAGGAAGTTACAATGGATATTTGATTAGATAAACTTTGATAAAGCAAAGTAATTGTTTATGTCAAAAAATATAAGACATGCCAAGTGATCTAGAGCTCTCCCTTTAACAATAAAAAATAATTTGGTGTGGCCTTGGACTAATTCAAACACCCCCAAAATGGAGTCAAGAGAGGGCACTACACCCGAAACAAACTTACTCAAGAACATGGGCTCGGCACCCAAAAGAGCACAACTAGGTCTTAAAGCCCAAAATCTCCAAACACTGGATTTATGCTTCAAATGAGAACCTATGAGTTTATGATGGATTGTAAAGGTTTCTAAATATCAAACAAATTCAAACTGGTGGTATTGGTTAGCCTATATTGTTCTCGAAGATCATAGATAGGAAAATTATTGTTTAGGCCTAGGAGCCACGATTAGCCTTATCAATGTGGTAATTAGGTTTTAGTTTGAAAATAATATAAAGGATCTAGGAAAAAAAAAATCCATATATGGATACCCTTTTAGAAGAATTGCCAAAGTCCAAACTTAAAAAATCCAGACTGGTTAGATGACCCCCTTATAAAAAATTCAGTAATTTCTTTTGTTTGGACTAATTATTAAGGTTTGTGAAGGAAGTAAATAATAGGTGATTGACAAGGTTGGCATATCAACTAGGGAACATGTTAGAGATGTATAAGAGATCATTATCAACCTTTATTTTGGTTTCATGCATCCCCCGAGTGGCTACAACACTTCAACACCTCTTGTCCTGCACCAAACACAGAGATGTTAGTTAGAATTATTTCAAATAACTGAGAGGGGGAGTGAATCAGTTATTCAAGGTCAAATGATGTCCAATTAAAATTTTTCTACAAATCCTTAATGGCACATAACTGAAATTATCATGTATGCAATTGAACATTAAACAACCATGAAAAGTAAACATGCATCACACCATAACTCTAAGGATTTGATAACCCAGAAACCCTCCAAGAATAAGAAGGTAAAACTGGAGTGGGGATGATACCCACAAAATAATTGTGCAATTGATTTCAACCACTTCTGATGGTTTGCCTTGTTAAAGGCGTACCCTATTAAAGGCTATAGCACATTGTAAAATGTGACCTTGTTAAAGGATTTAAGAACATTCAACTTGGAATGTCACCTTGTTAAAGGATTTACATAGAGTTATTACGCTCACCCAACTTTTATGGGATTTACAGTCACCTTCACAAAAGAATCTTTCATCCCTCTTTAAGGATCTCTTATCCTTCTCTTAAGGATCTCTTTATCCTTCTCTTGAGGATCTCTTTGTCCTTCTCCTAGGGGTCTTCTATTATTTTCCTGAGGCTTATCCACCTAGCTATTAAGCTAACCTAGCAATATAGGGTTTTAATATCTAATACAATGGTAAGAAAGTATTAGAAAGGTTTTGACCTAATATAGATTTGCAACCGCCACAATATAGATTTTAGATCACTCTTGAGTTCCTTTCTTTGCTTGGCTTCTCTTCCTTGCTATACTGACAACTTGTTCACCCTTCAAGATCTGTCTCCTTGAGTTCTTACACTCATAATGCCAATGCAATCTCTAGTCACTTGATCAACTTAGAGTCTTGATGCTCTGTTCTTACTCCTCTAGGCTTCTTTGTGTAGGACCAGAAAAATGGGTTAAATGCATAACATACTATGAGAAAATCACAAAACTCAATCAACATACGTTAGCACCCACTAGTCTACCATGAAATCCAAACTAATAAAGAGAGCAATAGAAACCCCCTTTTTTGGTTGTACCTCCCATGTCCTTCTTTCTTCTCCAAATGATTGTAGCTCCAAAGTTGCCTATAATGCACACAAAATTGAAGCAAAAGTCTTATGATGTGGATAATGCCATGAGAACACTTGAAGTTTTGATTTGGATGTGAGAGTAAGAATGCAAAATGCAAAGAAGTAGAGACTCAAAGACTCAAGGATTCAAGGACTCAAGACTTAAGCATTCCAGATCTAAAATGAGAGGAAGGGTGTCCATTTTATAATTTTCATGTAGGGTGAGAGCATTGGATTTTTCACCCATAGACATGCGATGTGGCAAGAGATTCCTATGATCCATATGACAAAATATGCCAAAAGTAGGATTCTTATGACACATGAGAGTCAAATTTGGAAAAGAATCTATGACGCGTCATAAGATTCCTCAACCCACTTAAAGCCAAGAATCTATGATGAATAAGCCAAATAGGGACATGCATAAGAGGTAATAATAATTCCTATGATGCATATGATAGAATATGCCAAAAGTAAGATTCTATGACACACTAGAGTCAAATTTGGAAGAGAATCTATGACACATCATAAGATTCCTCAACCCACTTAAAGCCAAGAATCTATGACGAATAAGCCAAATAGGGACATGCGTAAGAGGTAATAATATTTGATTATGAAAAATCTCAGCCAAGTGTCACAAGAGGATCCATGAGGTGTCACATCCAAGTGTCATGATGATGCAATATTTTATGGAATATTTGAATTAAAAATCCTCTTATTCCACAAAATAAGAATCAGTAGAAAATGGATTTAATGATGAAAAATAGAACTTAGGAAATTAAGAATTTCCATGGTTTGCAGATAATGAATCAATTAATTAATAAAATTAATTAATTGAGGATGATAATTGGGAAGAATAATTAGAAGGAATAGGATTAAATTATGGGTTATTTAATCCTATATAGAAAATTAGCAGATGATTGGCCAAATTGATTAAATGAATGCGACCGTATCCTTTGATGAAAATGTGAAAATGATGGATATTGAATAAGATGATGAAAAGGTAGACCAAAACCATGGTCAAATTAATTGATAGATCAAAATTGATAACATGCCAAGGACACATGACATGAATAAATTGATATGTAACATTTAACTGACATTGTAAATGCTACAAGATTGAAATTGATCGTAATAACACTGACAGACATTGTCATTATTATTAAAATGGTTGATGATGCCATGATCTGACATTGAAAGCCTCAACAATATCCAATATTGAATTACATAAATGATATTTTGACCTAGCACTGAGAGCCATGACAGTACTAAGGTCAGATTGATAAGATTGATAAGTTGATAGGTTTCCAAGGCACTGAAAGCCACAAAAATGCCTAGGAGCAAATAAATGATGATTGATTTGAGATGTTTGATATGTTTTGGGTTTATTAGGACTGATTTCAAATGATTCTAAGTTGATTTGGGGTGATTCCAAGTTGATTTGATATGATTTCAAGTTGATTTGATATGATTTTGAGTTGATATGAAATTGATGTGAAAGGGGATACAAATGACAAAATATGGTCAATCTGGCCAAAAGATCAAAGTTAGTAGAATGAGAAAATTTGACAAATTATTATGAAAAAGTGATGAGGTCATAGATGTGAACCATTTTTGAGCGTCTACATTTTGTCCCTCTTTGATACAATGTGATTTAGAGCGTTGTATCAAAGAATAACTGATGAGAAAGCCACAACATGCCCCAGTAGGGATGATATATATGGGTGACCCCTCAAAAAATTGACTAAGATAAGCATATGATAAGTCAATTTAGCAACAACAAGAAGAAAAAACCATAGCAACTGACGAAATGAAAATCAGAGCTAAAATGTGAAAGTTATGAGGCCTAGAGTGTAGACCCGAAACTGTGCATGCATGCCCAAAATGATGGAAAGATGTCATAACATGAGGAAAATCATCAAAAATGGTCATATTTGGTCAAATATGATGAGACAAATGTTAGACTAAGGTTGAACGAGGTGGAAAGCCATAGAAAGTTGATTGACAGTGTAGGATGATGCAAGAATGCATGAATGCAAGATGAAGATGATTTGGTGAATTAGAAGACATGATCATGGTGATGGAGAATAAGATGACGAAGAAAGATGAGATGAGGAGACGTTAGTATGATGGAAAGACTTTTGCTTCTAGAAAGTGCACTATATGTCAAATGGAGCTTTATTTTGATATGGCAAATGGAATGCAATGCATCATGGCATAAAGGGCCAGAGTTCAAATGCAAGCCTTTTGCGTAAACAAGCACAATGCAAACAAAGAATGACATTGTACTTCTTGAGGCATATGTACATGCCCCAGACACTCAAAAGTACATTGTAATAGACAAAAATTGAAAAAGATGACCATGAACCATCTTGTCCACTCTCATATATCAATTTATATCATCGAGTAGAATAGGGACATGATCAAAGAAAAAACAAAGAAAAAATAAATCACTCACTAAATAGCGTGAGCCAATAGCTATTCTTGTCCATTATTACGTTCTTGTTAATGTTTTAGGTGTGTATATAGTGTTCAACATGTTGATAATGTGATAGTTCTAGTTGCGGATTCAGTTGATAAGTTCATAGTGACATGTTGGATTGATTGTTGGTTCACGTTGGTCAGATAGTGTGATTGTCTAGAAAGTATAGTGCTTTGAGTTGCAATCTACAAGGTGCAAGTGTGAACACAAAAGGGATGGTTATCCACAGTGAATATGTACAAGGTTTATTGCAAATTTTTGATGAGTTTTGCGATTTTTAGGTTTTCTTTGGGATATTTGATTTTTTTGTTCGACTAGTTTCTTCAAGACATTTTATGATTTTTAGGGTTTTTTTCAAGACATTTTATGATTTTTAGTAATTTTTTCAGGATCGTATTTGAATGTTTAGGATTTTTTTCAGGACATTATGTGATTTTTAGTGATTTTTTTAGGACATTTTGATGATTTTTAGGGATTTTTTCAGGACATTTATGTGATTTTTAGGGATTTTTTCAGGACATTTTATGATTTTTTAGGGATTTTTTGAGGACATTTCTGTGATTATTATTGATTTTCTCAGGACATTTTATGATTTTTAGGGATTTTTTCAGGATCATATAAGCATATAGAAGTGTGAGCTCCAATCCGTTATGCGATAGATTCAATGGATAAAAACCACTTAGGGGTATGCCCCTAGTTCAAATTCAAACTTACGCACTATGTAGGTAATATGCCCCTAGACAAGATGTAGACTATGTACAAAGGCCAATGACAAAGTGTGTATACTTAGCTGTGTTTTCTGGGTAGATTGTGTTACAATTTTTGCATCAACGTTTCGGATCACACTCTGTGATCCATCATCAGGATGAGAGAGCTGAAGGAGAAAAAAAGTGTATCTGACTTTTTTTCTCCTTCAGCTCTCTCATCCTGATGATGGATCACAGAGTGTGATCCAAAACGTTGATGCAAAAATTGTAACACAATCTACCCAGAAAACACAGCTAAGAATTCTAATGGATTGTGGAAAACTACTATCTACAAAGTGTGTATAGACTGGTAATGCTTGGTAAGATAACAAAGGACATTAACTAGTTCGTGAGCCATGATAAGGAACCAAGGATGTCTTGCAATATGAAGGATATGATCAAGGAATGACATAGGGGGAAAAGACCAGATGGAATCCTAATAGATGGAAGAGCAATAACTGATTACACATGGCACCTATTTGCCAAGTTTTCACCATGGTACTTGCCCAAAGTGCCTGTTTGCCAGGTTTTCATCAAGGCGTCCATTTTTTCATGACTCTTTTCACTTTTTTTCTTTTCTTTTTTCATGACTTTTTACTATTTTTTTGATATTTTTTCGAGACTTATAGATGGAATGAAGAATGTCACTAACAAATTTTGGGAAGATATCTATTGTTGGTGCTGCTAACTGATGAGCTTTGAATCCATGATTAACCATAACTACATAGGATTCATTCCAAGTTTGTACCTAAAATCAAACCATTGGAAAGGCCCCGAGAGATACCATCATGTACCGTATGTAAGACAATGCCTATCTCTCATGAATCGAGGCATCTAAGGATAATTGGGTCAATATAAATGTCATGTGGGATGTCAGTGATGATGACATATGCAAAGGCTTGTTGGATAAAGGATTGATTTTGGTTATAGGACAAATTAGGTAGCTGGATTGGGGGATAAACAAAGGGATATAAGGGAGGGTTGAGACCAATGACCTTCCGGATGAATGCTGATTAAGAAAGCTTCAAAAGACTTTGTGGCATGTTGAACACTGGAACATTGATATTCATGGCATCATCTTTTTCATTTTGTATCCTTGGGAGCTTCTTAGCTTTTGATTTTTTATGGTCTAATGGTGCCTTTCAATTTTCACCAAGAGACCTATGCTTGTTATTTCTTTCTCTTTTTGCTTTGTAACTAGAAGGTGGAGTAGGCTCCCCAAAGTATGCCAATGTGTTCTCTTTAGGAGAAACTACTTCTTTATGATCTTCAGTCATAATGCTTTCAAAGTCTATTATGAGAGTGTCATCATTGTCGAATCGATCAAAAATTGGTGGTCCATGTTGGTCCCAATTCAAAGGTTTAGGATAACTTGAGGAGATGTCATCATCAATGTTGAATGGGCTTTGGTTGAAGGTAGATATATGGGTAACTGATTCAACTGGGTCATTGGGGTTATTCTCAAAGGCTAAGGGATTGTTGGTTTCAAGTGGGATATCCTCAGATGCCTTTTCATCATTTGAAACATCCATAGTCTTACATGTAGTTACCATGGTACTAGGAGGACCTATTTGTAATGGTTTAAATCCAAGCCCCAAACTAGGAGGTTTTCCTTTTATAGTGATAGGTTCAATGATTCCTTATTTCTGAGATCCAAGACCACTATAGCCATCATAGGCTTGTTTCTGCATGATGGTAAACCCAAGTCCATACTTGCTAGGAGATATCAAAGTGGGTTCTCATTCTACTTTTTCTTTCTCAATACTTACGGATGTATTCTCATTGATAGAAGTATAATTCCTTGTATTGATGGGGGAAAGTGGTGACTCCCTAATGTGAGAGACTTGAGACATAAAGTATTCTCCACACCCATTGTCTTCAATCTTCATCTTTTTCTCGGCTTTACTGAGTAGTATATCAGCATCCACATACTTAGAGGAATTTGTGGGTTGTGCTTCATTGT
Source organism: Cupressus sempervirens (assembly GCA_028749045.1). NCBI lineage: Eukaryota > Viridiplantae > Streptophyta > Pinopsida > Cupressales > Cupressaceae > Cupressus > Cupressus sempervirens. Next base: position 13,108,528 of record CM053786.1, read on the forward strand.
TTGTTGGGATTTGCAATGCAGTAGGATCACTTAGATTAGCACAAAACTGGAAAGGATCTAAATCGCCAAGGATGGTAACCTCAATGTTATTATAGGAAAACTTAAAACATTGATGATATGTAGAAGGGACTACTTTCATAGCATGAAGCCAAGGGCGTCCTAGTATCATGTTGCAATTCATTTTGATGTCTAGGACATGGAACAATGTGTCTTCAGTAGCTGGACCAATTCTGACAGGTAATGTGATGATGCCCCTAGAGAAGCATTTACCATCATCATAAGCTTTTATTGTGATTCTTCGAGAGGGATCCACATCATCTTCAAAATAACCCAAATTGTTGACAACCTTAAGAGTACAGATGTTTAGTCCTGCTCCTCCATCTATTAAGACACATTTAACTTTGGTATTATGGATAAAGACTTCAAGATAAAGGGGATCATTATGGTTAGGTTTGTCCTTAGGAATATCATGGGGTGAAAAAGTGATATGTTGTGACACAGATAGGTTCCCAAACATGTCTTGGAACTAGGAAACATCAATGTTATCTGGGACTACTGACTCTTTAAGGGCTTGATCCAGGATCTTCTGATGTTGGGGAGATGCCCACAGTAGGTCCGAAATGGATATTTGTGTAGGATTTTTTCCAAGTTGTTTAACAAGGCTATAATTAGCTAAAGTAGGAGCAATAGGTCTAGATGGGGGTATAGGTCTAGTAGAAGTAGTAGGTTTAGCTAGGGCTCCAGGTAGGGTGATCTTGCTACAACGTGTAGTGACAACACAACAAGGGTCTTCAGCCTTCACTGTGAATGAGATATGCAAAAGTTAGACTCATTAAAGCAATTGATGGTGTAGTCATAGCTAGTATGTGTGTAATTCACATTACCTTGTGAGTTTGAGTTTGAACTTGAGGGTTTCTCTTTGTCATGATTACCCAAAGGATCTTTGAAAATAGTATGATCAGAGTTGGATACTAACAGTGATGGATCAACTGTGATGACACCATCATCAATAAGGTTTTGTATTGCATGTTTTAGTTGGAAGCATGATGAAGTCTTATGTCCTTTGGTGCGATGGTAATCATAATACTTTTTTTCATCCCACCAATAATCTTTAGTTAATGGTTCATCTTTGATTGGGGGTAATTGTAGGAAGTTATTACTCAGTAATTGTTGTAATGTAGTCTCAAGTAGTATTCCCAATGGTGTGAATTTTCTATCTTTGGTTCTAGGATGTCTTCAAGGTTTATCTTTCATGGGAGTCTTAGTTTTCTATTGTGGAGCTGATGTTTGATTAGAGGTTTGTGAATTTTTAGGGTTTACACCTTTCAAAGTCAATTGAGGTTGTGATGTGCTAATTGTGCAAGCATCCACAATACCATCATTAGTGACATTCTTGTTTTTGGAGAAAAATTTTGCCTTGTCATTAGACGAGTTGGTGTTTGTGTTTTCTTTGTTTATCTTGAGGACTCCCTTACGGATAAGAGCATCTTCAATACTAGCCCCTTTTTTCATTGGTTTAGAAATGGTGCTTGGACTCTTTATTTTGAGTTCATACATTAAGTTTGGGACTAAGTTTTCAATGCACAAGTTTACTTGTTGTTCTTTAGGAATGTCTAGTGAACATTGACTAACTAAGCTTCTCCAATGTAGTAAGAATGTGATGAATGATTCTCCTATATTCTTTTTAGTTGAGCACAAATCAGAAAGTGTTACCTCATTTGTAATGTTAAAGGAAAAGTGGGAGATAAACTTGTCTGCTAGCTCTGACCAAGATTTGATATTACTAGAAAGTTTGGAGTACCATTCAAGTGTGGGCCCACCTAGAGAATGAGGGAAAAATCTCATAAGGTAAGTGGGTTCATCACTAAGTTTAGTACATGAAGCACAAAATTCTTGGATGTGATCAATAGGGTTGCCTTTTCCTCAATATTTTTCAAACCTTGGAGCTTCAAAGTGTTTTGGGAATGGACGCATATAGAGATTTTTATCAAATGTGTTAGGACGTAGGTCCCTTTCTATATATAGAGCCTATTTCTTTTGGACTCCCAATGCCTCCACTTGTTTGGAAAGTTTTTTGAATTTTTGTAGTAGTTCTTCATTGGGGTTTTGCATGATGGTCTTTCCTTCAAGTCTTTTGTGTCTATGAGTAGACTATTTGTTGTGGCGAGAACTATGTCTACTTGGTTCTGACATTTCTGTGTTTGATGAGTCTAATGAAGTGTTGCTAGGTGGTGGAGGTATGTTGGCACCTCGAAGACAGAAAGGCCCCTATTGTTGGGGAACTTTTTTTCGTATTTGATCTGGCACTTGTTGTGGGATTGACTGCGATTGTTGTACCATGTGTTGTTGTTGTGCCATGTGTTGTGTTTGTTGTTGGGATACCTCTATTGGTTGTATGTGAGACCATGTGCATGCTTGTTGCTCTAGAGGTATCTATTGAGGTTGTTGTGGCACATGTTGTTGTTGTAACAAATGTTGTTGGTATGTGATTTTTGCTCAACATGTTTTTGGTATTCCAACTATTTCTTGAGTTGCTCTTGTTGTTTAGCAAACATCATTTGTTGTTGTTGGAATTGCTGCTGAAATTGTTGTTGATAAATTATGTGTAAGTCAAGTGGGTCCATATGGGATTGCGTGTTAGGAATGTCGGATGTTTGCCCCACTTGTGGTTTTTGTTGTTGCATTTGATGTTGTTTTTGATATGTGGGATGTGTGTCAAGCGGATGTAGACTTGGTTGTGCCTTGGAAGTGTTGAGTCCTTGTACCATTGTAGGTTGTTGTTGTCATGGGGGTTGACTAACTCCTTGAGAATTGAATGTCATGTTTGTATTGTTGTTTTGGTGCCTTTGTGTTTTAGATTTTCTTGCTTGCGACATCATATTGACTTGACTATGAGATGTGTCCCTATTAGGAATGGCTGTAATTTCAATAAGACTTTTCCTTTGTGCATCTATAGGGATGGTTGCACTTGATGTTTCACATGTTGTAGTTATGAGAGGCTCCATAGTGTTTGATGTTGTAGCATGGGGTAAAGTTAGAAGCAAAGGTGTACTTTGTTGATTTTCCTCCGAAGAAGGTATGTATGGCACCCCTAGAGCATGGGTCCCTTTAGGTGCATCTTTTTGTTGCATCATGTGACTAAAATCAAGTCTTAATGTCCTTTTGGGGTGTTTAGGGATTGGTGGTATTTCATCAAACAAGGGGTTGACATTGATGTGATCAAATGTACTTTAGAGGATTTTATTTGTTGGTTCTTGATGGGATCTTATAGGTGCCATTATTGTTTTTGAAAACTCCAAAGGTTGTTTTCCCTTGTCTAAGTCCAAATTTATCATGGGTTGGATGTTTTCAATTGTTGTGTTTGTTTGATTTTTGGACCTAGGACCTTCCAAGTTTGGATTAAATTTGACAATTTCTTGAGCTGCCAAACATTTGAAGTTCTTGCAAAAACTTTTTTCTTGACATGCCCTAGCCATTTCCTCATTAGTGATGCCAAAATCATTGTTAGATTCATCACTTAGGTGTACAATACCTTGTTGTATGTTTGATATGTTAGGTTGGTTGAATTCAAATGAATGTGATTGTTCATCTTCAGGTGAGGTTGGTACACTTCCTTCTCTTGGTGGCATTGGCATGAATATAGGTTCAAAGTTAGGACTCCATTGAACCATCCCATGTGTGGGTAAGTGTTTGGAGGAAATCTCATGATAGGTGCATTGGTCAAGGTTTGTTGTGCCATAGCTTGATTATGAGGATCTTGTGGATACATATTCAAAGGGTCTGATAGTAATGGTTGTGATGCCTCAATTTGGTCTTCGTCAAAGGTTTTTTGGATTTTCTTGCTCTTTCTTTGTCTTGGATGAGGCTTTGGTTGTGCTTGTGCCTCAAAAAACAAAGGTTGATAGAGTTTCTCTGGTCTTTGAGCTACTTGTCTCCTAGTAAGTGTTGGCATGATACATAAGAGTGCAAAGAGTGGTGAGTACTTTTTGGGATTTTTAATTGTTTAGGAATGTTATGCAATGTGAGGAAATATTGGATGAATTATTGTTTTGATGTGCAAAGTGAAAATATCCTAGGGATGTTATGCAAATGCAAATGCAAGGTGATGTTTTGAAGTTTGACTAGAGGGGATGAAAATGACTCTAAGGTATGCAAAATGACAATTAGGGTTATGTTTTGGACTTGTTAAGGGTACTAAAGGTTGATGTATGCAAGATATATCATGTGAAGGATGATTTTATAGGGTTTGTAATGACGTTTGGGACATGAAAAATGAGGGTAAATGCTCAAGAAGGTAATTTGATTGATGGACAATTTGATAGGGTTTGGTAGTAAAAATGATGCTAAGGATTTTGATCAATGCAATATGAAGGGGATATACCACTAGGGTAGGTCAAAATGAAATTTGGGGATGCTAGGGATATGATTATGTTATGAAAAGGGTATATGGAAAGTTTTGAACTTAGATAAAACCTTTTGAAAGTATTTTGCCTAAGAGTTTAACCTTGTGATAAATGACTTTGGATCTTGACCAAAAACTGATAAAAGATGAAAAGATCAAATTGATAAAAGATGAAAAGGTAAAATATATATCAAGAAATAGATAAATTTTGACCAAAGAAAATGATAAGAAAAGATAAAAGGAGTAGTCAAGATCCATTATCCGTCAACACTAGGAGATACTCTAAGACTTATACTTTTTCTAGATTTTTGACTAAATTCAATGGTGTTGGGGGTTCAAAATGATGTTTTGAAGACTCAAAATGATGGTGATGGTGAGAATATATGTGATACAGACAATGGCTATGATGTAAAAGGGGGTTTTGGGTGCAAGATGCAGTTTTGGGTCAAGTGCAGAACAGGGAGGTCTAGAGGCTCCTAGATGCAGTTTTGGGGTCCTAAAGTGCAGTTCGAAGGCCAAAAATGGTCATGCAGGTACCCAAGTGTACCCTAAAAATTCCAAGTGCAACCTAATAGTACCAAATACATCATTGATGAACTTTGATCTAGTTTGGGTGCAGTTGGTAGTTTTTGGGTGTAGTTGGTAAGCTAGGAAGAATGTTTGCTGATTCTGAGGGGTATGGTTACCAAACTGACATGCTAGGAAGCCAGAATGTTGGGGTTGATGTTAGGATGGGTTGGGAGATGTAAAATGAAGGCTATGATGTATATAATGATGTCTTAAGTGAAGGTGATGATGATTAGGTGCTGTCGAATGCAGATCCAGGCAAGCTAGTGCAAGGGGAGCTATCCAGGTACCTAAGGACACTTTTGAAGACCCAAAATGTTATCTAGAACCCAAAATTGGATCTTAGGACCACCAAGTGTTCCTAGAAAGTGCAAACTACATCAATGATGTATTTGGAGCCCATTTGGGCACAGTTGGTAAGATGGGTTGAAACTGAGGCAATTTTGGAAGCTATGGTTTTAGGATTGATGTCACAGAGAGGTAAATGATAGAGGATAGTGTTAGGGCTAGTTTGGATGCTCAAAATGATGATTAGGACACCCAGAATGATGGATAAAGTGGTCAAGATGATGAATAGGTATGCAAAGATACAAGGTGGTGAATGCAAAGTGTTGATTCTGAGATGGGAATGCAAAAACTAAGGAAAGTAAAACTGAAGCCAAATGGATGCAATATGAAAAGTAATAGATACTAAATGAGGACTAAAAGGTGCAATATGAAGTCTATATGATGCATGAATAAGGCCTATACTAGGGTGAATGCAAGTGAAGTCTATGCAAGTGTGAGATCTACGTTTTGCCAAGCACGTTTAAGAGCACAAGTCGCCATGTTTTCCAAGGTTCGAGTGTGTTGAATCAATGTTTGAAAAGTTTGATAAAGGTTGAAATGTTTTGACAATGTGTGAGGTTTTGACAAGTTCAAATGATATCCAAGGTGTAAATTTAATAGTTTGGCTTTTATCTTGATTATGTATTACACACACGCAAGACACATTAAGACAATAATAGTTGTTGTAAAAAGTTAACAAACACACCACAACCTAGGCTTTTAGGACTGTATCCACTAAATTCCTACTTGAGCCGAAGTTTAGCCATGCTTATCCAAAGTGGCCAACCTATGATCTTGGCACCATAGGCTCGCCCTTACAGCGCACTCACTTCTCGGGGCTACCAAGATTTATTTTCCAAGGGGCATGACTTAGCAAGGGATTGTTGCCTCTACTAAGGACCATGAGAATGTAGGATGTCTTCATGGGCATGGGTGACCCCTTGAGCCAGTGGATAGAAAGGATTTTGGCCACTAAAACATGGTTTTTAGTAAGGGCATTCCATTCCAAAATTTAATGATAAACATTCGCAAAAGGTCTCCCAGCCCCAAGAATCGAGGTTTGACGCACCACAAGGGTACTGGAGGAGAGCTATCATGCAGCAATACTGCTAACACAGCTTTCACTATAATTGAGTTTTATATAGTGGCTAGAATGTTGACTTGGCTTTGGCCTATTATCACTCTGAGGTCATCCCCTGGCATACCCAATATCGAGTATCTTGGTCCAAGGCAGGCCTCCTATAGAAGTTACACAGATTTCTCTTACACCCAAGATCCATGAATGGTGAGGGGAGAGGATACGTCCAATGCAACTCCAAGGGATCTAACACTATAGGCACACTAGGCAGAAAAGAAAAAGGTTCTTTTTAAGCACCAAAAAAAATGTTATCTAATTTAGGAAATCCACACACATAGTTTTGAAAGACACACAAAGTCTTCGATAATGTCCTGCAAACAAAGCATTAGTAGTATATGATCATGTCTTCATCCCACGATTGCCACATGCTACAAATAGACCATTAGTAACACAAAAAACACCTAATCTATGTCCTAGAGAGTGATAGGAACTTGAAATGCAGATTTTGATTGGTGCATGTGCTTACTGTGAACCTAGGTGTGCTCCGATAATGCAAATTGCTCCCTAGAAGGCCAAAATGGCTTTGAACATCCCCAAGTGTGCCCAAATAGGGTAGATTACATCAATGACATAGTTGGGGCCCAGTTGGGTGCAATTGGTAGTTTTAGGGCGCAGTTGGGAAGTTAGGTGCAGGGTGTGGGGAAATGGGTGCCTAGTCAAGACCCAAAAACTAAAATTTTCAGAGCTACACTCCCAAGTGTGCCCAAATAGTGAAGACTATGTCAATGATGTAGTTAGGGCCCTGATGGGAATAGTTGGTAAGTTGGAAATAGTAGAAAGAGGATTTGCTGTCTTCTGGGCTCCTAAAATTGCTCCTAGGGGTCCCAAGTCCGCCCTGATAGAGCAGAGTGTGCCCTAGGACAGCAAGCTAACAAAAACATATAAGCATTTTACTGGACCCCTTGATTAATCTATGTGTGAAAAGGAAGAGAAAATAGTCATTATACCCTTCCAAGTGAGCTCCTTCCTTGCACCTACAAGCACAAACAAGAAAACCCAAGTTAGATATGCATGTTCACATCGGGTTCACAAAATATAGGACAAGAAAAATGGGTTAAATGCATAACATACTATGAGAAAATCACAAAACTCAATCAACATATGTTAGCACCCACTAGTCTACCATGAAAGCCAAACTAATAAAGAAAGCAATAGAAACCCCCTTTTTCGCTTGTAGCTCCCATGTCCTTCTTTCTTCTCCAAATGATTGTAGCTCCAAAGTTGCCTACAATGCACACAAAATTGAAGCAAAAGTCTTATGATCTGGATAATGCCATGAGAATACTTGAAGTTTTGATTTGAATGTGAGAGAAAGAATGCAAAATGTAAAGAAGTAGAGACTCAAAGACTCAAGACTTAAGCAATCCAGATTTGAAATGAGAGGAAGGGTGTCCATTTTATAATTTTCATGTAGGGTTAGAGAATTGGATTTTTCACCCATAGACATGTGATGTGGCAAGAGATTCCTATGACGCATATGACATAATATGCCAAAAGTAGGATTCTTATGACACATGAGAGTCAAATATGGAAAAGAATCTATGACGCATCATAAGATTCCTCAACCCACTTAAAGTTAAGAATCTATGATGAATAACCCAAACAGGGACATGCATAAGAGGTAATAATAATTCCTATGATGCATATGACAGAATATGCTAAAAGTAAGATTCTATGACACACGAGAGTCAAATTTGGAAGAGAATCTATGATGCATCATAAGATTCCTCAACCCACTTAAAACAAAGAATCTATGACGAATAAGCCAAATAGGGACATGCCTAAGAGGTAATAATATTTGATTATGACAAGTCTTAGCCAAGTTTCAAAGGAGGATCCACGAGGTGTCACATCCAAGTGTCATGATGACGCAATATTTTATGGAATATTTGAATTAAAAATCCTCTTATTCCACAAAATAAGAATTAGTAGAAAATGGATTTAATGATGAAAAATAGAACTTAGGAAATTAAGAATTTCCATGGTTTGTAGATAATGAATCAATTAATTAATAAAATTAATTAATTGAGGATGATAATTGGGAAGAATAATTAGAAGGAACAAGATTAAATTATGTGTTATTTAATCCTATAGAGAAAATTAGTAGATGATTGGCCAAATTGATTAAATGAATGCGACCATATCCTTTGACAAAAATGTGACAATGATGGATATTGAATAAGATGATGAAAAGGTCAACCAAAACCATGGTCAAATTAATTGATAGATTGAAATTAATAACATACCAAGGACACATGACATGAATAAATTGATATGTAACATTTAACTGACATTGTAAATGCTACAAGATTGAAATTGATCATAATAACACTGACAACATTGTCAATATTATTAAAATACTTGATGATGCCATGATCTGACATTGGAAGCCTCAACAACATCAAAGATTGAATGACATGAATGATATTTTGACCTAGCACTGAGAGCCATGACAGTACTAAGGTCAGATTGATAAGATTGATAAGTTGATAGGTTTCCAAGGCACTGAAAGCCACAACAATGCCTAGGAGAAAATAAATGATGATTGATTTGAGATGTTTGATATGTTTTGGGTTGATTAGGACTAATTTCGAATGATTTTGAGTTTATTTGGGGTAATTTTGAGTTGATTTGATATGATTTTGAGTTGATTTGATATGATTCTGAGTTGATATGAAATTGATGTGAAACGAGATACAAATGACAAAATATGGTCAGTTTGGCCAAAAGATCAAAGTTAGTAGAATGAGAAAATGGGACAAATTAGTATGAAGATGTGATGAGGTCATAGATGCGAACCATTTTTGAGCGTCTACACTTTGCATGATGACACTTATGACCAATTCCCTCTCTTACATGCGCACTTGATCTTTGACCTGTAAGTCCTTATAAAGAAGTTCTATACTTGATTTCCCACTCAAATATCCCTTTTCAACTCTAGGGTTTCAATGGATTAGGTAGGATACAATGTATCTGTACCATATCTTGTTTCTATCTAGAAACTTTGTGATTAATCCATTAGCATTCACCAAAAAAATTTTACATAGTTTTCTATGCTACCAACTCATCATTCTTATCTTCTATCTGGTTCACAAAATTCTAGATAACTACCATGTTGGCTTAGATTTGGTTAATCTTCAACTTTTCAAAATAATGCAGCAACTCGACATCATTGGTTTACTGATCCTCAACATCTTCTATATTACTGGGCTTCTTAACATTTAAGTGGCACTCGACACCCGTATCTTGCTTGGCACCTGAAGACTTTTGGCACTTGATCTTTGCTCGGCATCTGAAGACTACTCGACACTTGATCTTTTCTCGAGACCTAAAGATCACTCGGCAGACACTAAAGTTGAACTTGCTTGGCTTCAACTGCAAATCTGTTTAGTACTAACTAGGACTTAGTTAATCCCTACATCTTTGATATGTCTCAGTGTGTCCATCCTCTATATCTTAGAGTATGTCATCAATACACTATTTCATCAATGGATTAACTAATCCTTGTACTTCATTACAACATCATAACTTCAACTTTTCTCTAGGTACTCTAGTTACATCTTATTGATTGCCACCTTCTTGTCAATCAACTAGTAAATAGTATTTGGATCACTAAAGAAATTGTCATTCCTACAAGTAGCAAGTTTGACATCAATGAAAAAAAATGATTGAAAACATTCTTTACCAGTTCCATTATCCTTCATTCATGATCTTTTTTAATCATTTCCAACAATCTTCCTCTTTGGCATTGATGGCAAACCAAATTGATCAATTGATCAACTTAGTTACCACCAAAATTATATACATTTTCTGCTACTTTCTGCTTCCTTATTGACTGCTACATCCTTACTACTAATCTCATATCTCTCCATATCTTGACCTTTCAATTTCTCATAAATCTCCCTCTTTCATATATGTCTCCCTCTTGCTTTTGTGTTTATCAGTTTTCTACATATATCTCTCTCTTTGACATAAATGCCAAAGATTTAGCATATTTAAAATGCAAAAATATAAGCTTTCCATCTCATGTTTTCTCCCTCTATCACCATGCTTATGACTGATTTGGATTTTCTACTCTTGCTGTCATTCTCTGCATCATTCTTCTTATATTTCAATGATTAGTTCTTGTTGATGTAGGACAACTTCTTTGTTGTTTTAAATTGCTTGAGTTAGGGTCATTACACCCAACTTGCCTCTAAGATATTCATATGCATCCTTGGGCAATGGTTTGGTGAAGATATCTGTAGTTTTTTCCTTTGTGTGAATGTACTCCATCTTCACTTGTTTTTCTTCCACCAATTCTCTAACATACTGATACTTGATTGCAATGTGCTTGGTTTTTGCATGCAATACCAGATTCTTGTATATATTTATAGCACTTGTATTATCACAATATAGTGTCATAGGTTTGGTTACTTCTTCATTCATTCTTTTCAATAGATGTTTAAGGCACACAATGTTTGAGGAATTGACTGTTGTTGCCACGTATTCTACTTCTACAGTGGACTGAGATGTGCATGTTTATTTCTTACTAGTCCAAGTAACTAGCCTTTTACCTAAGAATAATGCTCCTCCACTTGTACTTTTCCTATCATCAATTTTTCCTCTCCAATCTACATCTATATATGTATTGAGCTCAAACTTCTCATTCTTTTTGTAATATAGGCCACAATCATCACTTCCTTTGAGATACCTCATTATCCTTTTTACTACCATGAAATGATTTTCTCTAGGATTGGTAGAGAATCTAGCCACTATTCCAATTGTTAGTGCTATGTCTAGTCTGCTATGTACAACATATTGTAGTTTTCCAATCATGGATCTATACGTTGTTTGATTGACTTTGGCTAATTCATGATTTTTAGATAGCTTATGTCCTATTGTCGTTGGTGTGCTGACTAGTTTGGAGTCTTCCAATCCAAACTTCTTGAGTATCTCTTTGATGTATTTTGATTATGTCACAAATATACCATGTTTTAGATGATGCACTTGCAATCCTACAAAGAATTTGATTTCTCCAAACATAGATGTTTCAAACTCCTATTTCATTTTGTCAATAAAACTTTTGCATAGTACTTCCTTTCCTCCAAAAACTATATCATCCACAAATATTTTAGATACAATAATATCCTTACCTTCTTCTAATTTGATGTACATGTTGCTATTATCATCAATTCTTTCAAATCCTATTTGCACCAAATACTTGTGAAGTCTCTCATACCAAGCTCTAGGGGCTTGCTTCAATCCATATAGAGCTTTATGTAGTTTACATACCTTATTTTTGTTCTTCTCATCAAAAAAACCTTTTGGTTGCTCTATGTAGACTTCCTCTTCAAGTATACCATTTAGAAATGTGGACTTTACATCCATTTGATAGACTTTAAATCCTTTGAAGGCTGCATATGCCAGTAAGGTCCTTACTCCTTCCATTCTAGCAACTAGAGCAAAAGTTTCTCCATAATCTAGTCCTTCTTCTTGTGCATATCCTTTGAAAACTAGTCTTGCCTTGTTCCTTGTGATTTCACTATTTTCATCTAACTTGTTTCTGAACACTCACTTGGTTCCAATCACATTCTTATCATCTGGTCTTGAGACTAAGGTCCATGTCTTGTTCTTCTCAAATTTTTCTATTTCTTCTTTCATAGCATTATACCAGTCATCATCTATTATGGCTTCACTTACTATTTTTGGTTGCATTTTGCTAAGCAGACATGTTTCATTTCTGAGTCTATTCATTGTCATTGGTTTTGCCTCTTTATTTCCAATAATTTGATCTATAGGATGATGTCTTTTCACATACTTTTCCAATATAGGTTCTTTCCTTGTTTGCATGTTGTCACTTTCAAAATCTGTATTCTCATGCATATTTTCATCAGGTATTTGTTCATTTTCTTCTTGTTGACTATTATTAGAATCTAAGTGAATATTTTCTACATTTTGCATCTCAGCTTTTGAATGTGTTTTCTCTTCAACATTTATTGTCTATGACTCAACAAATACTAGATTTTGTTGTTGATTGTCCTTCTAAGTTGAAATTTCACCATTATTAGGTATACCTTCATAAAAGTATACAAAGTTCTTATATTCTTCTACTTTCTTGGTGTCCTCAACACTTTGAACTTCTAAAAACTTATCAAATTTCACATTCGTGCTTTCTACTAATTTGTTAGTGTTAACATTCAAGCACTTATAAGCTTTACTTCTAGTAGAATAACCAAGAAATGTGCCTTCCTCACTCTTTGCATCAAACTTTCCATTATTAGACTCTTTATATATATATATATATAACATTTGCATCCAAATACTTTGAAATTTTCTACATTAGGAGAATGCCCATACCATAATTCAAAAGGTGTTGCATTTGTACTTTTCTTTACTTGAACTCTGTTGAGTTTGTAAACTGCAGTACTTACAGCTTCTCTCTAATATTTGAGTGCAACATTTTTCTCCATCATTAAGGTCTGGGCATAGTCAATAATTGATCTATTCCTTCTCTCTGCTATACCATTCTAAGGTGGAGTCCTAGGTGTTGATGTATGCCTTTTGATTCCTCTTTCATTGTAGAACTCTTCAAATTCTCTTGATGTGAATTCACCTCCTCTATCAGATCTGAGACATTTTAGGCTCTTTCCAGTTTCTTTCTCAACTTTGGCCAAATACCATTTGAACATTTGGAATGCATCTATTTTTTGTTTTAGGAACATGATTGTCATCATCCTTGAATAGTTATCTACAAATAGTATTATGTATCTGTCACCTTTGTAGCTTTGTACTTCAATAGGACCACACAAGTCAATATGAACTAGCTCTAATACTTCATTAGAAGTACAAGTCTTTCTTTTTAAAGTTGACTTGGTCATCTTCCCTAGTTGGAATTGTTTACACATGATTTTATCAGGGTTCTTCAACTTTGGTAGTCCTCTGACTTTCTTCATTTTGCTTATGCTTATCAGATTATCAAAATTTACATGACATAGTCTCTTATGCCATAACCATACATCATTAGTTTGAACAATAAGACAAGAAGCATCTTCCATGTCTAGGTAAAATAAATTACTCCTAGTCTAATCACCTTTTCCTATTAGACTTCCTTGAGAATCATAAATCTTAGCAATTCATTTTTCAAATTCAACCTTACATCCTATGTTGCCTAACTGTGAGAAACTTAACAAGTTATAATTTAGGTCTTCAACATAGTATGCATTATCACATGATATATTTTCAATAAGCTTGATACTACCTTTCCCTTTGATCTGACATGGTGCATTGTTACCAAATCTAACACTATTTCCTTCATATTGAATAATGGTAATGAACTTACTTTTGTCTCCAGTCATGTGATGAGAGAATCCACTATCTATGATCCATCTATCATTCTTGTTCATGCAAGTTACCAATGCAGTTGCTTCATCTTTATCTAATTCGTTTTTCATAGCCAAATAGACTACTTCATCATTCTTTTGTTAGAGTCTTCTTCAACAATGTAGCATCTTTTGCCTTTATCTTTATAGTCCTTGTTTTCCTCTTTCTTGTAATTTTTCTTTTGTGTGCACCTGGCTGCAATGTGACCAACTTCATTACAATTGAAACAAATGATTGACAGCTTACCTTTGAATTTGCCTCTTCCTCTATGAAATCTTCTTGCTAATAATGCCTCCAATTTGTATCAGTGTTGCTATCACTTGATACATACTTTCCTTTTCCATTCTTTTTCTTTTTTTGTACTTCATCATTATCTTTTATCGTCATCTTAGCTTTGAATACAGATTTAAAGTTTTCCAGCTTTTAGTTGTCAAAGTTGAATAACTCAAAAGTAGTGAGTCTTCTAATTATTCCTTCAAATGTCACTATGTTTCCTGGTACACATCTTAGCTCTTGGATGGCTAATACTCTTATAGCATAGATGGGAAGAAAAGTTCTCAAGTATGTGTTGTATACTATTTCTTCTACTAACTGTCCTCCTAGGCTTCTTATGGCACTAACTACTTCCTTCATTCTTGCACTGTATTGAGCAACATTCTCTCCTTCTTCCATTTTCATATCATCAAACTTTCCTCTTAGGCTTTCTCTTTTGGCTTTCTTGACATTTTCATCTCCTCCATAGCTTCTTGATAATGTATTCCACATCTAATGTGAAGTATCACATCCTTTGATGTCATCATAATTGGAAAAGCTTAGTGCTGAAGCAATATCTAACATTGCTTGATTGTGCTCCCTCTTCTTGCTCATGTCATCTGTAGTGAGGGGTCCTACAGGATCTACATGGTTATCTATGATTGAGGTTTGTGCATAGTTGCCTATTGATCCGAGGTGTAGCTTCGTCAAACTTTTCCATGCAACAAAGTTGTCTTTATTTAGCTTGGGAACTTCTCTCTTAGACATCTTGATCTTTCTATTGCTAGTACCTTGAAACAAATCAGGAGCCTGCTTTGATACCAATAGTTAGAATTATTCCAAATAATTGAGAGGGGGGGTGAATCAGTTATTCAAAGTCCAATGATGTCAAATTAAACTTTTTCTACAAATCCTTAATGGAACATAACTAAAATTATCATGTATGCAATTATACATTAAACAACCATGAAAAGTAAACATGCATCACACCATAACTCTAAGGATTTGATAACTTAGAAACCCTCCAAGAATAATAAGGTAAAATTGGAGTGGGGATGATACCCACAAAATAATTGTGCAATTTATTTCAACCACTTTTGATGGTTTGCCCTGTTAAAGGCTTGCATTGTTAAAGGCTACAATACATTGTTAAATGTGGCCTTGTTAAAGGATTTACATAGACTTGTTAGGCTCACCCAAATTTTATGGATTTGCAGTCACCTTCACAAAAGAATCTTTCATCCCTCTCTAAGGATCTCCTATCTTCCTCCTAAGGATCTCTTATCCTTCTCTTAAGGATCTCTTTATCCTTCTCTTGAGGATCTCTTTGTCCTTCTCCTAGGGATCTTCTATTATTTTCTTGAGGCTTACCCACCTAGCTATTAAGCTAACCTAGCAATGTAGGGTTTTAGTATCTAATACAATGCTAAGAAAGTATTAGAAAGGTTTTGACCTGATATAGATTTGCAACCCTCACTGCGTAGATTTTAGATCACTCTTGAGTTCCTTTCTTTGTTTGGCTTCTCTTCCTTGCAATGCTGATAGCTTGTTCACCCTTCAAGATCTATCTCCTTGAGTTCTTCCACTCATTATACCAATGCAATCTTTGGTCACTTGATCAACTCAGAGTCTTGATGCTCCGTTCTTACTCCTCTAGGCTTCTTTGCATAATCAAACTTATGACCAATTCCCTCTCTTACATGCACACTTGATCTCTGACCTATCACTCCTTATAAAAAAGTTATATACTTGATTTATTTCTCAAATATCCCTTTTCAACTCTAGGGATTCAATGCATTAGGTAGGATACAATGTATCTGTACCATATCTTGTTTCTATCTAGAAACTTCATGATTAATCCATTAGCATTCACCAAAAACATTTTACATAGTATTCTGTGTGACCAACTCATCATTCTTATCTTTTATCTGGTTCACAAAATTCTAGATAACTACCATGTTGGCTTAGATCTGGTGAATCTTTGACTTTTCAAAATCATGCAGCAACTCGGCATCATTGGTTTACTGATGCTCGACATCTTTTGTGTTACTCAGCTTCTTAACATTTTACTGGTGCTCGGCACCTATATCTTGCTTGGCACCTAAAGACTTCTCAGCACTTGATCTTTGCTCGACACCTAAAAATTGCTCGACACTTGATCTTTGCTCACCACCTAAAGATCACTCAGCACACACTAAAGTTGAACTTGCTCGGCTTCAACTAAGAATCTGTTTAGTACTAACTAGGACTTAGTTAATCCCTACATCTTTGATATGTCTCAGTGTGTCCATCCTCTATGTCTTAGAGTATGTCATCAATACACTATTTCATCAATGGCTTACCTGATCCTTGTACTTCATTACAACATCATAACTTCAACCTTTCTCTAGGTACTCTAGTTACATCTTATTGATTTCCACCTTCTTGTCAATCAACCAGTTAATAGTATTTGTGTCACTAAAGCAATTGGCATTCTTGCAAGTAGCAAGTTTGACATCAATGACAAAAAAATGATTGAAAACATTCTTTACCAATTCCATTATCCTTCATTTATGATTTTTTCAATCATTTCCAACAATGTTTGGCCGAGGGCCTGCTAGAAAGATTAGTAGCCTTCCTTCCCATCTACCATCCTTTAGCGAGCTTACTATATATCTTCGTAACTTTGATTTTACCAAGTGACATGAAGTTTCCACAGTGGAAATGCAAGTTAGGCCATTTTTATTAAAACTAGTCACCAAATGGAGGGTTTTGGTGAATTCAGGAAATATGTTCAAATAACTTTAATTGAAAATCACTTCAAACTATAAAACCACTTGACTTCTTATACTAAGATGATTGGGATTCAAAATCAATCATTCATTCGCATGTACCAATCCATTAGAGTCTATACACTGTGGAAATGCATTCTTTTACAAGGAAAAATGAGATCTTTTATTGATTCAAATGGAAAAATTACATTCTTTGTCTTTCACACTCCTGCAAGGGCTATTTTGGGTAAAAGTACAAAGTTGTGTCACCTTTTAGGCTGACTTATTAGACTGACTAAATTTGAGTAATTCTATCAAAAAAATGATTTTTTTCAAACCTGTGATCTAGATAAATTCATTCTAGCTAAGTTTTATATGGTCTAACATTTTTCCAATTTGAAATGTCTATTAAATGCATGCTTTTTTTATGATATATTGTTTTTAAACATATGAACACCATTTTATAGAGCTCAAAGTCAAGAATATTTTCATATAGAGTTTATAGTGTTTTAATTAGATATTTTATATTATAATTAAAAAATTCTACTAGTACATATTTTAACACTCAAAAAGATGTCAATTTTGAGAAAGAAAAAATATTAAATTATATCCAAA
Organism: Cupressus sempervirens; assembly: GCA_028749045.1. NCBI lineage: Eukaryota > Viridiplantae > Streptophyta > Pinopsida > Cupressales > Cupressaceae > Cupressus > Cupressus sempervirens. Next base: position 13,125,941 of record CM053786.1, read on the forward strand.
AAAAATTAAAATTATATGACATTCTAGAGGAGAGAGTCCTCTTCTAGAATGCAAAACTTTTCTTTTGGCTAGAATAGATTTTTTTTTTTGAAAAATGTCGCAGGAGATGAAAACTATCAATTTTAGGTGACTTAAAGTTTGAACCATTAAAAAAGAGAAAATATAAGCCTAAATTTATTTTTTATTTTTTATTGTTCTAGCTATATATGTTAACTATAATATAGTCTAAGTTCAATTAGAAATAAGTTTATTTCCATATAGTTTTGTGGTGCGAACTAAACCCCTATATTTTCAACATTTTTTAGCAAGTTAAAAATTATCTGTAAAAATTAGAAAAATATATAAATTCTTATTCTAAGTAATTATTAAAAATTATAATCCTAAACTTCATCAATTTCTACACATTTCATTAGATTGCTTCATTTTCAAATTCTAAATAATAATACAAGTTTTATTTCATTGAAGATGAATAGTTTTAATTTTGTTACCCTTTTCCTTTACAAGAGGTTGACGTAGGTTTGTGCTTTCAACCTTTGGTGACTTCCCCAAACCAATCCAACTAATATTCAAAGTTTGTGAATGTTGGGGAGTAATTATGCAAAAGTTGTCAAGCAACTTTTCTTGCATTATGTAAATTGTGCAATCTAACCCAACTAGGAGTTTTTCCTTGTTCCCTAGGGGATTAAAACATATTTAGAAAATCTATAGTTACTCCTTTCCTATGATAAGTCTAAGGTTTTCCCTTTTACCATAGTAATACCCATGGTTTTAATGCACCAAATAAGTACTAGGTTTCACAAATAGGCTTGATTTATTAGATAACTATTTCTACTTATTACAAAAGTCTCTTACACACAAATTCCCTTGAGTAAAATGAATATAGATATAGAAATGATGGATGCTCTAATGAGTGAAGGGATAGGTTCTCATGCACTATACTAAATTTCTTGAAAAACTCAAGTCCCAATTGAGCATAGTTTTTGAACAGAAGTGCCATGCTCAGTAATGCATTCCTCACTTATCCATGTAGCATCTATGTCTAGAAGACCCTTCCACTTGACCAAACTGTCTAAGTAGGTTTTCTTCCTTGTCTTCTTAACCACCTTGGAAACTAAAATCTTCTCCAATTGAAGTGGTTGGATAGTTTGTAGATCCTTGATTTATTTTGCATTTCCATCAACATCCTACATTAAATCATTAGTACCTACATCACCTTTAAAAAGCATTAGTTCAAAAAAATTAAAGATAGGAGAAATTGATATGGTAGGAAGCAATGAAATTTCATATGTATTTTTGCAAAATTTGTGCACTGTGTGACAGGGTCCAATCTTCCTCCTCTACAATTTTGTGTGTCTCCTTGGTAGTCTTTCTTTGTTCAGATAACCCCATACCTTATCTCCTTTGAATTAAGCATGTCTCTTTTTCTTGTCTACATGTTTTTTGTATCTTCTAGTTCTCTAATTTAGAGGATCTCTGACTTGATCATGAACTTGTTTGATCCATGTGGAGAATTCTTCATCTTGTGCACCAGTTTTAAATTAAATTAATAATTCCATGACTCCTCTAGGATGGAATCCATAGTTTACTTGGAATGGTTTCTTCCTTGTTGACATTTTGACTAAGCTATTGAAGAAAAATTCTTCTTGAGTGAGGATCACATCCCATGTTTTCTCATGTTTCTTTGTTAGATGTCATAAAAGGTTTGCTAATGATATTTTGACTACTATGGTCTACCCATCTATTTTTCGATGTTAAGAAGAATGATGCAAGAGCATCCAAAGGTATAAGGCCAATCCTATGTCAACCAAAACAATGTACTTAGATTTAGTTTCTATTTCATGTGTTTTCCTTTTTGGATACCCATTTGGGTGAAATAAAGGTTCCAACTCTCACAATTCCACTATTAGTGTTCTAGGATAGAGTATTTGAACACCTTGGGATACGTGTAAATGTCAAAAAAATAGGAGTATGTAATTGAGCCATCATTATGGTGAACTAGAAGGTTTAAATTTGTTGGATGATTGTAATTATAGTTTAGAGAATTCCAAAAAAAGAATCAAGTCAAAAGGCCCCACAGTTTGAAAGTTATCGTAGTTTTTCAGCTTTTGGAGACCTCCTAAGAATGCTCCAAAGTTAGTTTAGGGGTATTAAATGACCTCAAATAGGGCCAAAAAAATGGGGGATGATTGAACCTGGTCCATAGGGGTATATATTTCTTTGAGAGCTTTCCATAAATGTAAACAATTCGTCAATCGAAGCTATGGTTCAAAAGTTATGCCTCTTGGAAGTTTGGTTACCGTTTCTGGGTTCTTCTAATTTTGTGCCAACTTTTAATGCAACTTCTAGAGCCTTCTATTTGGTTGATGGATTCCAACTAGAAATTTTTGGAATGTATTCCTAATCCTTAACCCTCCGGGGTCTATTTAAGAACATTTTTGGCATTGTAAAAGGTAGTTCGAAGTGGAGTTTGAGAGAAGGTACTGGGAGAAGAATTTATCTCTAGATTTATGCTATTGTAAGACCATAGGGCATGTTTTGGAGTCTGTTTCTTTGCACTAAGTGTACTAGCATATTTTTATAGTTAAAATTTTTTTCCCTTTCCTGTTGTGTCCATTCTGTGCTTGGGTTGTGTCCCCATCAAAGAACTAAAGGATACATTTGTGCCCAAGTTTTTGCATAAGCTCCTCCAATAGTAACCTTGGAATTTTACATCTTTGTCCATGATAATGGATCTTGGTAATCAATGAATACTGACTACTTCCTTTAAAAAAAAGTTAGTAATGTGAAGACTCATTAGAGATCTTACAAGGAAAAAAATGAGCCATTTTACTAAATCTATCTACAATAACAAAAATGCTATCAAAACCTTGTATTGTCCTTGGAAGACCTAAGACAAAATCCATGATCCCATTATCTTGTGACTTGGTTGGAGTAAGTAATGGCTTATAAAGACCTTGATTTATCCTCACTCTCTTTTCATTTTGGCATATTATGTATGTCTCAACAAATTTTCTAGCATTAGTAGGTGACTTGGGACAATGATAGTTTCTCCTTAGGAGTTCTAGAGTTTTATCAATCTCAAAGTGACCTCCTAATGTACCAAAATGCTCCTCTTTGATCAAGTTTTTTTCTTATGAAGAATATAGGAATTCAAAGTTTTCCTCCTTTTAAAATTAGACCATTATGCAATAAATATTCAGAATATATAGTGTTATATGTATAAAAAAGTGTAGAGAAAACCTTATGAATTCTCCCAAAGTCTTCATCCTCTTTGTATAAATACTTAAGGCATTAATCCCCATGCTTTGTACTTGGAATTATTCCAAAAAGGTGACTTTCCTTATGAGAACATTTGTTACATTCTTTGTAGTACCTTTCTTGTGTTTGATTGAGAATGTGATGGCTTGGAGCTAGTCAAAACACTTCATGTGTCTGCAACTCAACTTGTCTTGATTACTCAGGAATCTTAGTGCATGATTGTTTTCATCAATAAAAAATTATTTAGGAAGCAAGTAGTGCCTCAATTTATTTAGAGCCTGAACCATAGCATATAGTGTTGGAATTTACAAGTGGGAAGATTTACTTCTAAGAGGGGGGCTGAATTAGAAGTAATAGTATTTACCCTCTAAAATTTTTAATTGAGATAAATCACATGCATTTAACATATCTAATTAACATAAAAGTAATGAAATGAATGAAAATAGATAACACAAGATTTTGGTCACCCAAAAACCCTCCAAAATGAGAAGGTAAAACTAGGGTGGGGATGACACCCAAAAATTATCACTACAACAATATGTAACTAGTTAAGGTTACAAATTTTTACCATTAACAATGGTCTTCCCTATGAAAGGCTTGCCCTATTAAAGGCTTTACACCCTATTAAAAGTGAATTGGTTAAAGGATTTACAAACATTCACATGGAATGTCACCTTGTTAAAGGATTTACAATCCTATTAAGGATTTACAATATGGTTGCTAAACCAACCTATCATCATAGGATTTTCATTCTCCTAATACAATGGTTAGAAAGTATAGTAGAATATCTTGATCTAATTACTTAAAACTTTCAATTGTTGATTCCAAATCCTTGTTCTGCTTAATTTGATATGATCCTTCCTAATCTGATATATCTCTATTCATAGTGTTGATACTCTATTTTGATCAACTAGATTTTTCAATGTTGTTCCTCCTCTAAGTATTCTCACCCCTTAAAACTTTTCCAGCATTTTCTCATGCATTCCCACATGACCTCTTACTCTCTCATTCAACACTAAATTATGGGGTTTTGATCTCCTTATAAAGGTTTTGAGACTTAGGGTTAGGTATGAATCTATGATTGATATTCATCCATCTTTTCTCACTCAAATCTTTACACTTTTCCTATTGGCTGTATGCTTTCTCCATTTTTTTTATTGGCTATATGTTGACTACATAGGAAATGTAATATATTTGATCTTATCTTTTAGATCATTCAAGATATCTCTTGAGTCAAAATTATTTACATCTATGTTTTTGAAGGCAAAAACTCATATGTTTATTCTATGTTACTCAACACTTAGTGATTACTGATGCTTAACACATATAGCATTTTTGTCTTACTCGGCTCCTATAGTAACTCTATCTCACTTGGCACCTATACTTTTCTTGGTACCTATAGTGACTCAACATTACTTGTCACTTGGCACTTGAAACTTGTTCAACACCTAAAGTTTACTTGGCACCTATTGGATTTCTAGCTAAGCACATACTGTAGCTTGGAATCTATATTATACTTGGCTTCATCTTAGAAATTTCTTAAGTGTGTTGGCACTCAATTGTCAAAACCAATCTAAGACTAGAAATCTCCCCCTTTGACATGAGTTTCAAAAACACTTAACTAAACATTATGAATATGATCTCTATGAGTATAATATACAACTTGTTCGACATATGTACCAAACTTCAAAAACTTGTTCAAACTTTTATAGAAGAATATATACCTCAAAAATTGTAACTCCCTCTAAGTTGATGTGCCATTTCTATATCCAAAATCCCTTATGTTGGATTTGAATCATGTTTTTTAATCTAATACTCTTTATCTCTGCCTTGTCATTCCTTTCCTTGTCTGTTCTATTTCTATTTGCTTTATTTCTACTCTGTTGTTACGCCCCCTTTCATAGATCTTTTCTTGTAGTTTTTGTATCCTTTTGGCTTTTATCTCCTTATTTCTCCTCAAAACATAAAAATATCCCCATCTTGGGTATCTCCCCCTTTAGGTCTCATGTATTGTCAAATATGCCCCTTTTGGGCATCTCCCCCTTTGGGTCTATTTTCTTGTCTCCCCCAATTTATTAAATCTCCCCCTTTTTGACACTTATATCAAAGGGTTCTATGAATGAATTGAATATTTAGCCAAAAATTATTTATTTACATCCATTATGATCTTCAGAGTAGCATCCCAATTGTCTAATGCAATTTGTAGTGCTTTAAGTTGGATGGTTGTCTCTGCTGCAAGGTGTATGAGGCCTTCTAATGTAGAAAGATTAGGGTCTTTCTTCAAGACATTCTCTACAATGGCTATCTTTTCATGCAAAACTTCCCTATGAGGGGTTATGGTAGACTGTATCTATATCAATTTGGCCTTGATATTAGCCTCATCTTTTGTGAGTACAACTAATTCCTTTGAGTGTGAAGCATTTTTGAAAAATGCTTCTCACTTTGTGTTGGATGCTTTGGTAGTTGTGTTCTAGATACCTTGAGGTTCCTCTCTAAGCTCAATATCCTTTGGCTTGTTTCTTGTGTGAAGTATGAGGAATCACATAATTTGGAGTACAATAAGAATATGTTCTCAAGTACTTATTTCACCTTCTCTACCTTCTTTTCCAATTCTACTTCTGATAGTGCTATTTCACTAGATATTTTCTCTTTTACCTTCATCTAGAACTTCTTCTCATACCATTCAAGAAATTTTGCATTGGTGTCTAGGTCTTCATTCTATACCTGGTCCACTATGTTGGATAGTTGCTCCATGATGAGCTTTGTCTCATCAGATACTTGCAAGCTGAATGCATCAAGAAAGATGTCTTTAATTTTTCTCAATGCTTGCCTTTACCTATACTCATTCCTAAGTATCTCTTACATTTTGTTCTTCTCTAGTGCCTCTTACACTTCATTGATTTGTGCTATGTTCATTGTTTTATAGTCATAACTTTTTACGACTATCTCCTCATCAAGTGCAAGGTCTCCATAGTGAGGTACCCTTGCTATCTTGATAGAGATTGAGCCTAGTGCTGATATTTGCAATGGTACTACACTAGTGCTGAACTATTGTGTAGTTCCAATAGGAGTCCGTATAGTAGTCAAATTGACTAATGTTTTGATTGCTTCTTGTTCCTTCTCCTTAGGGCTCTCCTCGTTGTCTTGTTTAATTCTACCTTGACCAATTATGGTGATTAGAGGAGGTGCACCTTCAATTTGTGTTGTAAGAAAAAAGGTATCCTTGTGTCATATTGGCTCCTTTGCTTGCTCCTTAGCAATTGAAGTTACTATGATTGTGGAATCAATCTTAGAAAATACATCTTGCGCTTGTTGCTCTTATGGTTTTCCACTTGTAGCTATTGGAGTTTGTGAAGGTTGCTCTTGTCAATTCACCTTCTCCATTGGTTATCTTAGTTACTACCTTCTAAAGTTCTTCTACACTCACCAAGACTAGATTGGTAAACAATTGTGCTTGTAAAGTGGTCTGGTGAAGGATCTTTTTGAGATCCTCTATAGTCAATGGGTTAATGTTCTAATCAAAGGTGTCAGAAACATCATTAACAATAATTTTCTATGTAGATGTAGGTGTTGCATATGGAGGACTAGGTGGTGGTAGTTGTGTCTCTTGCACACTTTTTTCATGTTGCTACTCCTCAGCTATTTCCATATCACCTTTCTGTGTTTCCTTCTCCACTGCAACTTCTTCATTTTATTTCTCTCCTTCTTCCTCCTTTTTATTTTCCTCTTCTTCCTCATCATTATTTCGTCCCTCAAAGGGATTTTTTTGTCCTTCCTTCACTGTATTCAACCCATAAATCAATCTCCACATTTGTGTGGACTTCTTTTCAACATCTTCAATCTTATTTTGCAGAATGTGGAAGGCTTTGTATTTGGGTGTAAATTTTCTTCCATTTCTTGTTACTTGCCTTACTTATTTAACCTCTAGTGAGGTCAGGCATCACACAAGCCAATATTGATTATCTTATTTCCTTCTCCATGTTTAGGTAGTAATGCCATTTATTCTCTACAATGGAGTATAGCTCTATAGGCATAGAATTATCAAGTTCAAGTGGAGTATTCTTGAACTTGGCAATCATAGTATATATTGACTAATCCACTATGCTCTACTCCTCTCTACTTAACTTATTTAAATCAATAGTTTTCAATCCAGAGAAGTCTATATTATCCCTAATATTGTCACAAATATTTTCTAAGTTAGATTTAGTGGTGTGACTTACCACTCTGAATTGTTTATTATCATTAGAATCTATCCTCTCCTCATCTGATTCTAGAGGTGCCACATATTTTTTCCTCTTTTTCTATACTAGCCCTCCTTGCTTGGTATCTTTCTTCATTTCCTATTTCTTGGCTACCTTTCTTGTAGCTCTTGTATCTGCCCCTGTGGTAGGCTTTGTTGGGCTTGGCTTAGCCTTCTTTTTCTCTTTTGGTTGTGCAACAAGCTATTTCTATGCTTTCCTCTTCTTTGGTTCTACATTAGGTTCTTCTTCTTTTTTCTTGGCACCTTCTTCTTCTTCAACATATTCACCCATGCCTTGGGTCAATTCTAATGGTCCCTACCCTTGTTCTTCTTCATAATCATCTGCCTCTGTTGTGCCTTATCCAAATTTTTCTTTGAGCTTCTTCAATAATTTATCCTTTTTTTTTCAATGTAGAAGTAGTCTTTAGTTCCATATCCACTTTGGACCTAACAAAATTATATGTGGAAAAATGTGAAGCATTCTTATCTACCTCTTCTACTAACAATGTTGTTATTTTTGTAGATGCCTCATCAATATTTATTTCATAACCAAGGGGTCTAAGCCATCTTACCCTTGGTATGGCTACTTGAATGTAAGTGTAATTAATGTCCACAAGAAAAAAAAATATCATTTGTGTGCTTCTCCACAAGTGAGACTAGAATCCTAAGTCTCTTCTTCATTTAATTCTTGGAATCTTCAAAATAGCTAGTCATTAATTTTTAAAAAATTGCCCACATTTGTTCAATGTATTCATTTACCTAGGCTACAATGGACTTTTTTGTTTTCCAGCTAACTTTTCCAAAAGATGGGAATTCATTCTGTACATAGAAAAATATACATATCAAAATTGCACCAAATTTACATTGGGCTCCCTTTTTTCTTCTTATAGCTCCAAGATTTTCATTGATTTGTTGTAATTGTAGTTCTGCTAGATCATAAATATGATCCTTTTTAACAAGTTCTTAGTAAACATCTACTACAATGTATAGAATATTTTTAAGTCTCCTTGATTGATAAAACCCGTGGGAAATGACTCTAATTGAAAAATCAGCAAGAGGATCCATAATAGTATCTATAGTCATGCCTCTCTTGTTCCATTTGGCTCTAGTATTCTTTTCAATAGCTTCCTTAGAGTCACTCCTTGGGGGTTTGGGCTGATCTAGGGTTGGATACCCTATTACCCAATGAAAAATCATTTTTTGCATCTTTATTGGGCCATCTTCTAACCACAAACTACCATCATGAATCCTACTCAATACAATTTGGATCCATTCAATCTTTAAAATAGTAGGGAATTCTAGGGCATAGGTTAAGTTGTTCCTCTTAATAATTTGATATTCTTATTTCAAGACTCCATTTTCACACAATCTATCATATGCTTCCCTAATATCCATATGTCCTATAGCACCTATCTTGCAGTTATAGCATCTCCTAACATCTTGCACCATTACTACTTTAGCAAGAATTATTGATAGGGCTCTAGCTGGGTCATTCTTGTAGGAAACTTTGGCGATAGGTAGAAAATTAGGTTGCTTAACTTCATTTGATACTAGTTGAACTTCAAACAACTCTTTCTCCTAAGGTTTCCTAGAACTAGAGGCTATTTCTTCAAATTAGGGTTTTAAACATGAAGAAATTTTGAAACTGCATAGCTTGGCACTAGTATAAATACCTTAGAATTGAAGAAACTGTGTTGAATCTTTGTAGAAATCTGCTCAAATGCTTGGAACACTACTTAGAAATTATTTTGTGCTCTTCTCATCTTTTCTCTTTTGTTCACGATGCTGAAAAATGATTCAAAATGTGAACATATACCATTGTTTTATAGAATTTAATGCTTACTACATTTACAACTATCCACTTGACTCTTTAAGCAATTCTACTTTTCTCGACTTCCATTGGTTTTCCAAATACTTGACATACACTAAAGTTTGTCTTACTCAGCTTCAACTAGAATTTCCCTTTACTTAGCATTCACTATTAACTCGGCTGCAACTAACCACTTAGCTTCTACTAGTTTTGACAGACAACTTGGTATGTACTAGATCTTTACTTGGCATCTGAAGGTAACTTGACAACACTTGAAATTTTAACTTTTCATCTCTATTGGTCCTGATCTCTCCTTTTTAGTGCTTACTTTTTTTAGGAACTAATGTATGATAAAGCTTTGTATATCAATTCCACATACCTTCTTTTTCTTAGTTGGATGAAGTGTGACCACTTGACCTTTCAGGTGAAGTGATAGCTTCATTGGATTTGTTTCTTCCATCTTTCTTCTTCCATTTTTTATTCATCTCTCCTCTAATGTATTCAACATCTACCTTCTCATTTCCTTTGTTGAACTCTAAGTGGGGTGCCTTTGACCTTGTTGGAAAAATTTTGCTGATATGACCAATCTTCAAACAACTAAAGCATGTAGTTTGACTCAACCATCTACTATAATTTCTACATAAATGTGTTCTTATGCAATTTTAAATGATGTGTCCATATTCTTGATAGTAGTGATAGCTATGTCTAGTGTTGTAATCCCATTTTTAGTGATGTCCATGATTGTTTGACCTTGCTAGTTGATTTGGTGTCTACATAGGCATTGATTTGCACTCAAAAGCTCTATGTCCATACTTCTTTTAATTTTCATAGTGACCTTCAAGTCTTGGTGTCCTGATAGTTCTAGTCCTATAGTTATGTGCTTGATTTCCTTGCTTGTTGCACTTGTGATAGTGACCTATGTTATTAGGTTTGTCATGTTGATGGGCATTCTTACTCCTGTACACCTTAGAGGTATGTCCTTTTTTACAACAAAAATGACATGTAGATTTAGCGTTCTTGCCTTTGTCACTTCTTTCTTCTGTAGTATTGGATGAATCTCCCTTTTTAGTGCTGGTGTATCCTAATCCTAAAGTATCATTGTTATCTCTTGGTGATTTCAAAAGTTGTTCAAAATACTTGATGACCTCATTGGGTTTATTGAAGCTCTCTGCAATTTTCTTCTCTCTTTTCAGGTCATTTTGCAGTTGTTCATTTTGCATCTTTAGTGTGGAGATCTCAATGTCCTTGACATTTAGTTCATGATGTGTATTCATCATTTGGCTTAGCGTGTCTAGCTGCATGTTGGAAATTCTTGCAAGTTAAATTGACTTTTACTCCAATCTATTGGCAAGATTTCTCTTGTCTTCTTCTATCATAACCTTATCTTCAATGGCTCTTTTCTTTTGTTTAGTCACTTCACAAAGCATCATGGCTTGGAACTCTTGTTCAAGCTTGAGAGTTCTGATCTCTTTTTCTTGGGCTCTATTCTTCTCCATCAAATCTATTATTGCTGCATGAAACTCTTTAGAATCTCCATTTGGAAACACTTTTGAGGTGTCAATCTCCTTGTACTATCTATCATTCTCAGATATGGAAATCTTTCTTCTTCTCTTTAAGGATTTCCTTAATTATTCCCTGGCTTCTTCCAAAGAATGTAGAATTAGGTGTCTCTCAATTTCTTGATTTTCTATGATCTTCCCAAATTTGTAGACTTCCATTTCTAGATCATTTTCTTCAAGTTGTAAGGCTTCTCCTTGTGAGAACTTATCTCTAATACCTATTGTTGGAATTTACAAGTGGAAGATTTACTTCTGAGAGGGGGGTTGCATTAGAAGTAACAGTATTTACCCTCTAAAATATTTAACTGAGATCAATCACATGCATTTAACATGTATAATTAACATAAAAGTAAAGACATGCATGAAAATAGATAACACAAGATTTTGGTCACCCAAAAACCCTCCAAAATGAGAAGGTAAAACTGGGGTGAGCATGACAGCCACAAATTATCACTGCAACAGTATGTAACTAGTTAAGGTTACAAAGTTTGACCATCAACAATGGTGTAGCCTATGAAAAGCCTGCCCTATTAAAGTCTTTACACCCTGTTAAAAGTGACTTGGTCAAAGGATTTGCAAACATTCACTTGGAATGTCACTCTATTAAAGGATTTACAACCTTCTTAAGGATTTAGAACATGGCTTGTAAACAAACTTATCATCATAGGATTTTTACTCTCCTAATACAATGGTTAGAATTTATACTAGAATGTCTTGATTTGATGACATATAATCTTCAATTACTAATTCTAGATCCTCATTGTGCTCATTCTGATCTGATCCTTCATGATCTAATATATCTCTATTTGTAGTGTTGATACTCTATTATGATCAACTAGATTTTGCAATATTTTTCCTCCTCTAAGTCTTCTCACCCCTTAAAACTTTGCTGGCATTTTCTCATGCATTCCCACATGACCTCTTACTCTCTCTTTAAACACTAAGTTATGAGGTTTTGACCTCCTTATAAAGTCTTCAAGACTTAGGGTTAGGTATGAATCTATGATTGATACTTATGCATATTTTCTCACCTAAAATCTTTACACTTTTCTAATTGGTTGCATGCTTTCAACATTTTTTTGATTGTTTACATGTTGATTACATAGGAAAAGTAATATATTTGATCTTATCTTAAAGATCCTTTGAGATTCATCTTGAGTTGGCTCAAAAATAGTTTACATTTGAGTTTGTGAAGGCACAAACTCATATGTTGATTATATATTACTCAGCACTTACTATTTACTAATGCTCAACACATATAGGATTTCTATATTGCTCAACTCCTATAGTAACTCTATCTCACTCAAAACCTATACTTTTCTTGGAACTTATAGTGAATCAGAATTACTTCTCACTCATCACTTGAAACTTGCTCGTCACCTATTGGATTTCTGGCTCAACACATACTATAGCTTGACATCTATATTATACTTAGCATTAGCTTAGAAATTTCTTAACTGTGTTGACACTCAATTGCCAAAACCAATCTAAGACTAACATATAGTTATAAGTCATATGTACTATATTTCTTCTTGGCATTATTTAGTTTTTTAGAGAAGAAAGCCACTAGTCTTCCCTCCTAACTTAGAACTTGTCCTATGGCAAGGCTACTTGCATCAGTTTCTATTGTCAATAGTTTGATGAAGGTAGGCAATGCCAAGACTAGATATTGTGCTACCCTACCTTTCAAGTATTCAAATGATTCATCTTCTTGATTATTCCATTGAAAATTTTTCTTCTTGCCTGCCTTGATGGTATCTAAAAGAGGTGTATAGATGTGGCTAAAGTTATTGAAAAATTTCCTATAGAATGTTGCCAATCCATGGAAACTTCTAACTTCCCCTACTATTTTATCTATTTTCTAGTTAAGAGTAGCCTTAGCATTTCCAAGATCCATCTTCAAGGTACTCTTTGAGATAGCAAATACCAAGAATGATAAACTTTTTTAGATGAATGCACACATGTCAAGGTTGATTTCCAACATCTTTTCATGTAACCTTTGAAGGACTAGCTCCAAATGTTCTGTGTGTTCTTCTTTGGACCTACTAAAAATAAATATGTCATCAAGATAAACCACCAAAAACTTACCATGAAGTCATGAAGAACTTCATTCATTAGCCTCATCAAGGTACTAGGGGTATTTATTAGACCAAATGGTATGACAAGCCATTCACATAACCCTTCAGTGGTTTTCAATGTTCTTTTCCACTCATCTAAAGGCCTAATCCATATATGATGCTACCCTAATTTAATGTCTACTTTGGAAAAGTAGCATACTCCTCCAAGTTGGTCTAGAAGATCTTGAAACATAGGCATAGGGAACCTATACCTTATGATCATTTTTTTGATTTCCCTTGAGTTAGTGCAAAGTCTCCATTCTCTATCCTTTTTAGGGACCAAAATACCAGTGACTGTACAAGCATTGAGACTCTTTTGAATGAGTCCTTTTTCCAATAGATCACTAATTTTTATCAATATATTTTCATTCTAATCAGAGGTGAGATTATATGTATCTTTGTTGGAAAGAGAAGCACCTACTCTAAATTCAATCTAGTGTAAAGATATTCCTTAATGGTGGTAGTTCATTTGAAGTATCTCCTACAACTATTCCTTTGTATTTTTGCATTCTACCTTTAACTTGTTTTGGCACTTCTTGAGTGACTTCTTTCATCTTAGGTTTGAGGACTATGTCATACCAAATTTGAGAGCCTTTTATGGTATTCAACATCTCTTGTTCACTTGCCATGACAACTAACTATTCTTTAGGATTCTCTTGGTGAGTCTTGTTGGAAATACAAATGGAAAATGTATACTTTTGAGGGGAGGGTGAATCAGAAGTACTAGTCTTTAACAAATAAAACTTTTAACTTAAAATAATACATGCATAAACACATTTAAATACCATATAAAGTGAATGCATCCACATAAAAACTTGATACCATATATGATTACCCAAAAACCCCCCAGTGAGAAGGTAAAACTAAGGTGGGGATGACACCCACAATTCTTTGCTACTACAATAATAAAGCTCACCTGTTAAGGTTACATTGTTTGACCATTCTCATGATCTACCCTATGAAAGGCCTTACCTATTAAAGGCTTATGAAGGACTACTAAATTCCACCCTATTAAAGGATTTTGACACCCTGCTAAAAGTGTGCCTAGCTAAAAGACTTTAGAACACTCACTTTGAATGTCACCCTATTAAGGGATTTTATAATATCTATTAAATCAACCTTAGTCCAAAGGATTTCACCCTATTGATACAATTGTTAGAAATTAATAGTAGAATGTTTGATATGATACACTTACAACTTTTCCTTGCTGATTTTAGACCCTAATTCTATCCATCTTGATCCTCTTAATCTATTGTAGCAATGCCATATAGTTTCACCTATATTCTACAAATTGATTCTATAATTCTTTCACACTTCTAAGTCACCTTGGACAATCCACCCATTTCACTTCCTTCAAATCTTTACTCACATTACTTCCTCATTCATATTGAACTATGGGGCTTCATCTCCCTTTAAAAAGGCTTTGGTGGCTTACGGTTAGGTATTATTCTATGATTAAGATTCATTCATTTTCCCACTTAATTCCTTTCATTTTTCTAATTGGTTCCATGTTAATCACATATACAATACAAATTGATTCAATCTTATCTTCAAAGCTTTGAAGTCTATCCAAAAGTTGGCTAAAAAAGGGTTTACCTAGTTGTTTGTGCCTTCACAAACAACTAGGTCGATTATGTGTTACTCAGCACTTGATAATATTGATCTTGACACTTACTATAATTTTGTCTTGCTTGACACTTGAACATGCACATCATCAACTATTCACTCGACACGTGAACTGCTTAGCACATGAGTGACTTAACACTCATTTCAGCTTGATCTCTATACATATTATACATGGCACATATTACTATCTTGGCATGAGCTTAGTAAATATCTTAAGTGTGTTGACACTCAATTGTCAAAACCAATCTAAGATCAACAATCTCCCCCTTTGACATGATTGGCAAAAACACTTAACTATATGTAAAAAATCTAATTTCCTTGAGTATAATAAACATATAATTTGGGATATGTACATAAGACTTCAAAATTTTCAAAACTCTATGATAGACTCACATACCTCAAAAATTTGTAACTCCCCTTATGTTAATGTACCCACTCTGTATCAAAAATTTCTTCTATTCTCCGAGTAGATTTGCTTCATTCTAATACTCTTTGTCTTCAAAATTTTTGACACTTTTTTTTCTGTCTGATATACTATGTTTTTACCATGGTTGGTTTCTCCCTCTTTCATAGACTTCTCCCCTTTTATTAACACTTTATTATCTCCCCCTTTTTTGAAACTGATGTCAAAGGGTCTATACACTGATTGTGTATTTGTCAAAAAAGTTCTTGTGGACTTCCATTATGATCTTTAAAGAAGCATCCTAGTTGTTTAATGTTGTATATGAGAAATATGTTAGCAAGAAATACTAATCTATATAGAGAACGAAGCATTAACTAGCATAAAAATCATAACATATATGAGAGACAAAGTGAAACCCTCAAATGTGAATATGAGCCATAGAATGGCTCTCCCAATGAGGATGGTCACTTGATTTGGGGACGAGTCTATTTTATAGGATTTGGGATGTATCCTCAAGGTTCTCAAACTATGCTTCAATAGAGATGGATGGGTAATGGAAAATTGGTAGCTTTGTGAGCTCTCAATTTGGCATTATAAGGGTATGATTGATGGCTTTGGCTTCTCAAACTAGCATTATAACTTTAACTCAAGGATTGTGATGGAATGGCTTGGGAGGGGATTCAATTTATAGGTTAAGGGCTTGAGGGTTTGAGGGCTAAGATGCAAGGATGGGGAAATGGTTAAAGAGGTTCGAGATTGCATGAGAGGAGAGAACATGGATTATGCTTTCTTACAACCAATCAAGGAGTGACACATATCACAAGGTGAGTGGATGGAGCAAAGGAAATGGATGAGTCAACAAAATGATGGAGACACAACCCAAAAACCAGAATAGACACAATAGAAAGGGGGAATAATATTAACTAAGAAAATAAGCTGGTACAAACAGTGCAGAGAAAATAAACTCAAAACATGCCCTGCAGGCTTACAATAGCATAAATCTAGAGAATATTTCTCCTTTTAGCACCTCCTCTCAAGCTCCAATCCGAACTGCCTTTTACAATGCCAAAAATCTCCTTAAATAGACCCCGGAGGGTTAAGGACTAGGAGTACATTCTAGAAAGTGCTAGTAGGCATCCACCGACAAAATAGAAGGTTCCAGAAGCCGCGTTAGAAGTCGGTGCAAATCTAGAAGAATCCAGAAACGGTAGCCGAACTTTCGGGAGGCATAACTTTTGAACCGTAGCTCCGATTGACGAACCGTTTACATTTTCGGAAAGCTCTCGAAGCACTCTATAGCCCTGTGGACAAGCTTCACTCGTCCCCCATTTTTTGACCCTTTTTGAGGTCATTTAATGCCCCAAACCTGACTTTGAAGCATTGTTAGGAGGTCTCCAAAACCCGAAAAACTGCAATAACTTTCAAACCGTGGCACCTTTTGACCTGATTCTTTTTCTGGAATGCTCTAAATCTCAATTACCTTCATCTGGCCAAGTCACATCTTCTAGGTCACCAAAATGATGGCAAAATTGCATGCTCCTATTTTTTCGGGATTTTCAAATGCACTGATAGTTGAAATATGAGAGTTGGAACCTTTATTTGAGCCAAATGGGTATCCAAAAATGTAAAGACATAAAACAGAAACTAAGTCTAAGTACATTTTTTTTTTTGGGTAACACAGGATTGCCCTTATACCTCTGGATGCTCCTGCATCAGACACCCAGGGTAGATTGAAAAGTGACCCTGTCACTTTATGGATGGTAGAGGAAATCCCAAATGGGAAACCTCAGCTGCTGAAATCCAAGTTGAGTCCTTGATCGGCTGTCCTTTCCATTTTACAAAATACTCTTCATACTGTCTATTTCTGGTACTCCTACCCACACGATGATCTAGAATGTCTTCTATCTCATCCTTCTTAGAAGTAGGAATTGGACATGGCTCTAAAACCAGCTCCTCATTAGCACCATCATCATGATACTCTGTCAAATCTGCAATGTTAAAAATGGGAGAAATGTGAATACCATCTGGCAGCTCCACCTCATATGCATTTCCTGAGTTATGTTTCTTCAAAATTTTGCAGGGGCCAAATTTCTTCATTTTCAGCTTGTTGTAAGTACCAACTGGAAATCTTTCTTTTCGTAAGTGCACCATGACAAGATCCCCTACTTGGAATTCCTTATGTCTTCTCCTTGCATAATCCCTAGCTTTATACTCTTGATTCATCTTGATAATGTGTGCTTGAACCTCCTCATGTAGACGCTTGATGTGTTCAGCAAATTCTTCAGCTTCAGCACTTGTTCTCTCCCCTTGTTCTATCTTCCTCAATTCTGGTGCAGTCCTTGGGCTATTCCCATATACAATTTGAAATGGTGATTTTCTAGTACTCCTATTTACAAAGTTATTATAAGCAAACTCTGCCTGTGGTAGAATCAAATCCCATCCCTTGGGCTAATCTCCAACTAAACATCTCAACAAATTGCCCAGACTTCTATTTACCACTTTTGTTTGGCCATCAGTCTGTGGGTGATGCGTGGAAATGAATTTCAAGTCTGTTCTCAACTTCTTCCACAATGTCCTCTAGAAATACCCCACAAATTTAGTATCTCGGTCAGAAACTATACTTCTTGGAAGACCATGTAGTCTTACCACCTCTTTGAAAAACAAGTCTACAATATGGACAACATCATGAGTTTTGTGGCATGGAATGAAATGTGCCATTTTGGAGAACCTATCAACCACCACGAATACTGAGTCATTACCCCTTTGGGTCCTTGGCAATCCAAGAACAAAATCCATACTTATGTCCTCCCATGGCCTTGATGGAATAGGCAATGGCTGATATAGGCCAGTATTTTGACTAAACCCCTTGGCCACTTGACAAACCTGGCAACTCTGTACAAACTTCTTCACATCCTGTGTAATTTCAGGCCAAAAATAATGTTCTCTAAGAATGGCAATGGTCTTATCCCGACCAAAATGTCCTACCATCCCTCCACTGTGTTTCTCCTTAATCAGATTTTCCCTCATGGAACTCCTTGGAATGCACAATTGACTACCTTTGAACAACATGCCATCCTGAATCAAATAGTCTAACCACTTGGTTCTATCTACAGTAACAGGTTCTTTACAAGCTTTCCATGCTTCAGCAAAATCAGGATCCTCGGGGTACAAATTCTTGAGTTCATCAAACCCAACTACTTCAACCTACATTGTTGTAAGCAACAACTGTCTCCTACTTAATGCATCTGCAACCCTGTTAGATTTTCCACTTCTATGCTTCAACACAAATGTATAACTCTGCAAGAATTCTACCCACTTCATATGCCTATGATTCAATTTACCTTGGCTATTTAGGTACTGTAATGCTTGATGATCAGTATACAAAACAAATTCCTTTGGCAATAAATAATGCCTCCATTTCTTAAAGGCCTGAACTATCGCATAGAACTCTTGATCATAAACAGAATACTTCTTCTTTGCATCATTCAATTTTTCACTAAAATATGCAATAGGCTTACCTTCTTGGCTTAATACAGCCCCAATAGCGCTACCACTAGCATCACAGTCCACCCAGAATACTTTTCTAAAATCTGGAAGTGCCAACACAGGCTGTTCAGTCACCTTCTTCTTCAACAATTCAAAACTTCTCGCAGCTGCTGCAGTCCATTTGAACTCTTTTCTATCCCCTCTTATTGTATCAGTTAGAGGTGCACATATGCCACTGAAATTCTTAATAAACTTCCTGTAAAAACTAACCAGACGATGAAATGATCTTACCTCAGTAGCAGACCTTGGAGTAGGCCATTCCAAGATGGCTTTTACCTTCTCTGGATCCATTTTGAGACCTTCAGGTGATATAACAAATCCCAAATAGACTAACTCCCTTTTTGCAAAGACACACTTCTTTAGATTAATTAACAGTTTCTCTTCCCTTAGCCTTTCAAGGACACTACGAATATGTAGTAAATGTTCTTCCAAAGTCTTGCTGAAAATTAAAATATCATCCAAATAGACAATAACAAATTTTCCCAAGAACTTCTTAAGTACCTCATTCATGAGCCGCATGAAGGTGCTTGGGGCGTTCGTCAATCCAAAGGGCATGACTAACCACTCATAAAGACCCTCCTTGGTCTTGAAGGCTGTTTTCCACTCATCTCCTTCTCGAATCCGTATCTGATGATAGCCACTCTTCAGATCTACCTTTGTGAGGTACTCAGCTCCACTCAAGCAGTCCATAAGATCATCCATCCTTGGCAAAGGAAATCGGTACTTGATGGTTATCCTATTTATAGCTCGGGAATCTGTACACATCCTCCACTCTCCATCCTTTTTTGGTGTGAGTACTACAGGTACTGTACATGGACTCAGGCTCTCTCGAATCAAGCCCTTCCTCAACAGCTCCTGAACCTGTCTATTTAGCTCCTCTGTTTCAGTAGGAGTCATCCTGTGAGCAGCCTTGTTAGGCAAACTAGCTCCTGGAATCAGATCTATCTGATGACTGATTTGCCTTACTGGTGGCAATCCATCTAGAATGTTATTAGAGATAATATCTCCAAATTCCCCTAGTAAATCTGAAACTTCAAATGGTATTTCACTACTACCTTCTTTATCTTTCCTAGGAATCAAAGCATAGCACATACGCTGATGTTTCATGCCAGCTAAAAACTTCCTTCCATCAACAAGACAAATCCTAGCACTGCTACATACCTTTTCACCTTCCTTTTTCATGGGCTTCAATTTGTGGTGAACTCTATCCTTTGTCAAAGAGTATGTGTTTGCATTCCCATCATGTATTGCATGTCTATCAAACTGCCATGGTCTACCCAACAATAGATGGCAAACATCCATCGAAATAACATCACAGAGAACTTCATCATGGTAACTCCCAATTTTGAATTTTACTAAACATTGTTCACTTACTAGGACCTTATGATCATCTTTTACCCAAGAAATCCGATAGGGCTGGGGATGTTTCTCCCTCTTGAGCTTCAGCTTAGAGACCATCTCTTCGGATACCAAGTTATCAGTGCTACCACCATCAATGATCACATCACAACATTTATCCTCACACTTGCATCTGGTACGGAACAAACTCCTCCATTGTCCTAGTTCATTTTCACCACTTAGTAGGACTCTTTCATTTACCAAGGTCTCTCCTCTTTCTGCATCCTCTGAATGTGATGATTGTGCATCCTCATCCACATGAGCAACCCTAACTTGGCCCTCAGCTCTCCTATCTATCCTTCCTTGTCTTTGAGGGCATTCAAAGGCACGATGACCTTCTTCATTGCAATGGAAACAGGTACCACAGAAGCCTCCTCTTCCTTGCCCACATCCTCTACCTCTTCCTCTTTGATTTCAAAAGTCTTGATCACGGGAGCGATTGAAACCCTCATTCCTCTGGTTCCTGCTAGTACCCTCATCTTCATTTTTCTTTTGAGTTTCATTGCGGCCTCCAGATGATCTACTGCTTCCGCTTCCTCCTTGACCGTGCCCTCTTTGTCTTCCTTCAAACCTTTTACTCAGCTTCTCTTCAACTTGTAGGGCAAACTAGTATGCTTCTTCAACGCTGGTCATTCTTACCAGACTTAGTTCCTCTTGGATGCTAGGTCGTAACCCACTAATATAACGAGCAACCTTCTCCTTATTTGCTTCTGCATGCCCTGCTCTAATCAAGAGTTGATAAAACTCCTCTGTATATTCTTGGACTGACCTTCCTACTTGCTTTAACCCATGCATCTTCTTAAACAGATCAAGCTCGTAGTCCACAGGAATGAACTGCTTCTTCAATTTGTCCACCATGCGATCCCATCTTGTGATCTTCTCCTTTCCTCTTCTAAGTCTTTCTAGTTGAATCTCTTGCCACCAGATTTTGGCATGGCCTTTTAGTTTGGCCTTTGCAAACTTAACCCTATCTGGGTCGCTTATATCCTCATACTCAAAGTATTCGTCCAGTTCATTGATCCAATCGATCAACTCATCTGGTTTCAAATTTTCCGAAAATATATCCACTTCAATTGTAGGTCTTTTCCCAAACCTAGAAATGGCCCTAAAAAGCCTTTCCTCTACAGGATTCAGAACTTCCCCGTCAACTTCCATTAATTCCTCTTCATTGTCATCCTCACTATTGTCATCTGGGGCAATATTTTCTCTTCTACGAAGCTCCTCTTGCAATGCTTGTACCTGTCTCTGGAGAGCTCTAACCTCCTCAGGATCAACAGCTCTGGCCCTTCCACCACGCTCTCTTCATGGAGGCATCTTCTAACTCAAACCCACAACCACACAGTCCTGGTGCAAACTGCCTCACAGTCGGCGCTCTGTCTACACACTCAGGAAAACTGGCTCTGATACCACTTGATGGAGACACAACCCAAAAACCAGAATAGACACAATAGAAAGGGGGAATAATATTAACTGAGAAAATAAGCTGGTACAAACAGTGCAGAGAAAATAAACTCAAAACATGCCCTGCGGGCTTACAATAGCATAAATCTAGAGAATATTTCTCCTTTTAGCACCTCCTCTCAAGCTCCAATCCAAACTGCCTTTTACAATGCCAAAAATCTCCTTAATTAGACCCCGGAGGGTTAAGGACTAGGAGTACATTCTAGAAAGTGCTAGTAGGCATCCACCGACAAAATAGAAGGTTCCAGAAGCCGCGTTAGAAGTCGGTGCAAATCTGGAAGAATCCAGAAACGGTAGCCGAACTTCCGGGAGGCATAACTTTTGAACCGTAGCTTCGATTGACGAACCGTTTACATTTTCGGAAAGCTCTCAAAGCACTCTATAGCCCTATGGACAAGCTTCACTCGTCCCCCATTTTTGACCCTTTTTGAGGTCATTTAATGCCCCAAACCTGACTTTGAAGCATTGTTAGGAGGTCTCCAAAACTCGAAAAACTGCAATAACTTTCAAATCATGGCGCCTTTTGACCTGATTCTTTTTTTGGAATGCTCTAAATCTCAATTACCTTCATCTGGCCAAGTCACACCTTCTAAGTCACCAAAATGATGGCAAAATTGCATGCTCCTATTTTTTCGGGATTTTCAAATGCACTGATAGTTGAACTATGAGAGTTGGAACCTTTATTTGAGCCAAATGGGTATCCAAAAATGTAAAGACATAAAACAGAAACTAGGTCTAAGTACTTTTTTTTTTTTGGGTGACACAGGATTGCCCTTATACCTCTGGATGCTCTTGCATCACAAAAAGAGGCTCAAGAGATAATATCTTCATAAATACCCTTCATAATGGCTTGTTAGAGCAATGAATGGGTTTGTAAGAGTCTTTATGGCCTTCGTAAGAGCATTCGTCGTTGGGTGGTTGGGATATTTTGGAGGGAGTTGAGATTGTTGACTTTGCTTGGCTCAGGAAAGTCTTAAGTTTTCTTAAGGAATGTGACAAGGTTAGGGGGGGGGATTAGAGGTGATTTAGGATTAGATTAGGGATGTTAGAGATGGGCAAGTGGATGGCATTCATGAGGGTGGGTGAGTTAGTGGCTAAGCTTGGTTAGTATGGGTGGATGGGGTGGATTAGGCTAAATGGAGGATTAGGGATAAGTTAGGGGCTATTAGATTTGAGGGCTTTTTTTATCAAATAGATTTATTTAATAAATTTGGGATTTTGGAATTAGATAGAAGAATATGATTTAATTAAAAAATTATAGGTTATCTGATTTATCAATTAGGACTATAGATGATTAATTAAATTAATCAGCTGGGGGATGGCAAGAGATTTAAATAAATAGGAATTTAATTAATGATGCCTTTGGAGATAGCTAAATAGGATTACCAAACTGGTGAAATCAAATTTAGGTGTCTACATTTTGCCCCTCTTTGACATAGTGTTAAGACAACATTATTTCAAAGAAGTTTGAATGAAGATGATATGAGGAAGTTGTTTTAGCAACAAGGTTGTCCCAGTCTCAGATAAGAAAAGGAGAGACTAGACTTAGATGATCCCCCTCAAGAAGGCGATGGAGAGAGAAATGAGGCTCAATGACTTCTTGAAAAGCAACTAAAAACTGAGACGAGTAGCGACATAGATTGGCAAAGAGAAGGGGCTGAATTACCTCAAACTCTCACTATGGGAGAATGATAAAGGGAGAATCAGAGGCACAAGAGGGAGAAACCTTAAAACTTTAGGGAAAGTGGAGGATGAAGGAGCAAAGTGCTATAAAAAGGAATCTAGGATAGGGAGATGGATGATGGGATGATAATGCTGATGCAATAGGATTTCAAAGAGTCAGATTGGCGGAGGATAGTTTTCGGAGATCCTTAGGACTAGGATTGTGGATCTTGAAAGGTGAGGCTTGGTGGATTGATTGGATTGGTGGATCCCTAAGACTAGGATTTTGGATCCCTAAAGCTAAAAGTGAAGATTGATTCAAAGAGATACTGATGCACAAGCTAGGGTAGGAGAGACAAATGCTGGATATGGATGGGGGATAATGGAGATGAAGGGAATCTATTGAAGCTTATTGAGTGGGGGAATACTTCAAAGGGAAGTACCACCATGTAGTTGAGCACTAGATTTTCTATAGGACTATTGGTTAATTGCCAAGGTTACCAAGAACATCAAGGCCTTTTCACCAACTGTCTAGAGGACTGACGAATTGACTCAAAACAAACATGCAAGGATTGCCCCAGCATCACACATGACTCCCAAAGGAAGTAGCATGGAATTGACACTAGGTAACACAAAAGAAAAAAGGAAAAACAAAATGAAAGACTTGATCAAAATTGTATGCTCAAATTGCCCCATTCCTAGTATACCATGATATGGAAGATCATGGCAACCTTGAGGAGGGAACAAAAAGGTTGCTTGGAAAAGATACTTCAAGACCCAAAAGGAAAGATTCCAAATCAAAAGAAAGTGAAAATACAAAAGAGAACTATTTGCCAACGAGATGGGTAGGATGAGGTACTAGCGGACCAAGATCAAACATGAGGAAAGCTATATCCTACAAAGATCTATCGAAGAGCACCTAAGCTGATGGATCTGGATGAATGATGCATCTGGCAAGCTGAACTAAGAAGAATAACACTTTGGTGATAGTAGATCTAGCTAAAGGATGCATTGGAATAGATAACCAAGGGTTGTGCGATGTGTGCAAGATGCTGATCAAGGAGGAACTGACACAAAAGATGGATAGATACAATGGTACTAAGCTAAAGAGGATGTACAAGCTGATGGACCAAGGTATGTTACAAATGTACAAGGTTGTTCATGTTTTGGTTGTGTCAGATGGAAATGTTTGTGAAGGGTGGGATGTTTGTAATAGGTGATAGGCGGATAGGTAGATGTTTTGCAAAATGATTAAGTGAAAATGGGATTCTTTGTGTGCATGTGATATGATACAAGCTAGGATACAAGATTATTTACAAGCTAGAATATGGTACAAGATTTGGACAAGATTTGGATATACAAGGGGGGATATAAGATTTAAAAGATAAGGTACAAGATTTACAAGCTATACAAGAGGTATTTACAAGCTTCATTAGATTTTGGATATTTGGTTGGAACACCAAGGGAACATGCAAGTATTTTATGGGATGGTGGGTGAATGGATGAGGGATAGGATAGTGATAGATAATGGATTAGTATTAGTAAACAAGGTGCCTGAATTACCAGGTTCTCACCAAAATACCTATCCAAGGCACTTGAATTGCCAAGTTTTCACCATTGGACGCTTATTTCTCTTTACTATTTTTTTTTTGTATTTTTCAAAAGCTGGGTATACCAAGGATCTTCAAGCATAGAACTTCTTGAGATGAATGATGTTAGTAGGATCATTAAAGAGTTCTCCTTCTGGTGTAGATAGTTGATAGGCTTCAGAGCCAAAGGAGGTAGTGACAACATAAGGACCAAGCTAGGTAGGTTCAAACTTGCCTTTGTTTTTTTGATCTGCTTGGACTTTCATGTTTTCTTTGAGGGCCATGTCCCCTGGCTAAAATTGTTGTGGAAGCACCTTCTTCTTGAAATTCCTTTTGAGATGAGTTTGATAAACTATGAGATGATCATAGGCTTGTTGTCACTTCTCGTCTAATATATCTAGCTAGGTGAGCTGAGCTACTCTATATTCTTCATCTGATATTTGCCCCTGCAAAGATATGTGCAAGGAGGGAAGTTCAACCTCGATGGGTAGTACCGCTTTGGCACCATAAACTACGGAGTATGGAGTTTTTCTTGTGGATGTACGGAAGGAGGTTTGATAGGCCCATATGACTAGATTTATTTGTAGGTGCCAATCATGGCCGAAATCATTGACAACTTTCTTTAGGATTTTGAGGAGGGTTTTGTTAGTTGCCTCTACCTGGCCATTACCCTGTGGGAAATATGGGCTAGAAAAGTAGTGATGGATGCGGAGGGAAGTGCATAGTTCTTCCATGTTGATATTTTCAAAGTTACCTCCATGGTCAGTGAAGATGGTGGATGGGATGTCGAAGTAGCAAACAATGTGGTACAAGATGAACTTGGAGACCTGAACTCTTGTAGCTGAGACTAGGGGGACTGCTTCCACCCATTTAGTGAAATAGTTTGTAGCTATCATTATCTATTTATGTCCATCAGATGAGAGAGGTGTGACAGTTCCAACTAGATCAAGGCCCCAACAAGCAAAAGGCCAAGGTGGTGCAATAGGGTATAGATCTTGTTTTGGAGTGTGCACAAGATTTGTGTGCTGCTAACATGGGAGACACTTTCTAACAAAGTCACAAGAGTCTTCTTCAATGGTAGGCCAATAGTAGCCTGCTCTAAGGATTTGTCGTGCTATGACAATACCACTCATGTGGGCATCACAAAATCTAGAGTGTACTTCTTTTAACACCATCGCAACCTTGTTTTCATCTAAATATCGAGAGAGAGTATCATGATAACCCCAATGATATAGGGTATTGGCTATGATAACATAGTGAGATGATTTTTGGATGAGGTTTTGGTTTTGGCTACGTGTGAGGTGAGGGGATATGATACTATCATTAAGGTAAGCATGAATCTCATGGTACCAAGGGGATTGGGGACCAACCAAGATACAAACATGGTTTGAGTCATCACTCGCATAGGCAGGTGTGAGGAGATGCTCGACTAAAAACTCATATTGTGTAGCTACTTGGAGAATTTCCAAGAGTGAGCTGATAGTAGCCATAGCATCTGCTACATTTTTCTACATTCGAGGCACTTGTGTAAACTGAAGCTTTGTAAAATGCTAGGTTAGCTAATCAACTTGCTCTTTGTAGGGTAATAGTTTCTCAGCTTTGGTTTGATATTCATTTAGGGCTTGCTTGATGATGAGTTGAGAATCACCAAAGATTTGTAACTCAGTAATGTTCCATTCTGTTGCTATCTTTAATCCTACTATGAGAGCCTCATATTCAGCTATATTTTTGGTGATAGGGAATTGTAGCTTGAAGGCTTTTGGAATGTAATCTCCTTGAGGTCTGACCAACAATATTCTTGCCCCTAATCCATGAGATGTGTATGAGCCATCAAAATAGAGTTTCTATGGGGGTTGTTTTTCAATTAGATAGATATGCTCATCTAGAAATTCTGTGATCAAAGGATATGCATCTATTAGAGGTGAATCAGCTAGGTGATCTGCTATAGCTTTCCCTTTGATTGCCTTTCTATCCACATACTGGATGTCAAATTCGCTAAGGAGCATAACCCATTTGGCCAAACGGCCTGTAAGTGCTGTTCTGGAGAGCATATACTTGAGAGGGTCAATCTTGGAGACTAGTTGGATGGTATGACTTAGCATGTAGTGGCAAAGCTTTTGAGTGGAGAAAACAACTACCAAACAAGATTTTTCCATAGGAGTATAATTGAGTTCGTAACCAACTAGGTTTCTACTGATGTAGTAGATGGCTCTTTCTCTGTCGTAGTCATCAAGCTGTGCTAGAATTACCCCTAGAGCAGTAGGTGTTGTTGATATGTACAAGATCAAGGGATGACCAAGAATTGGTGGAACCAAGATAGGGGGATTGGTGAGATACTTCTTGAGCTGATTGAAGCTACATTGACATAAAGGATCCCACTTGAAGTTCTCATCCTTCTTCAATAAATGTGAAAATGGTGTACACTTATCCGCAAGTTGGGACATGAAGTTTCGGATGGATTGAAGCTTTCCCTGAAGAGAGCAAAATTTCCACAGTGTCTGGAGGGGAGACATGTCTAAGATAGCCTTGACCTTCTTGGGTTTGATCTCTATACCTTTTTTAGACACTATAAAGCCTAGAAGCTCACCAGATGTAACCCCAAAGACACACTTCTTGGGATTCAGCATGAGATGATATCTGGCTAACCTATCAAAGACTTTCTCTAGGTTAGCAAGATGATCCATGAAGGTATGAGATTTGACCAAGATATCATCCATATAATCCTCCAAAATGCTATGGATAAGATCAGTGAAAATGGTTGTCATAGCTTTTTTATAGGCAGCCCCAACATTCTTTAGGCCAAAAGGCATCATGTTGTAACAAAAGGTTCCCTAAGGGGTAGTGAATGCTATTTTATACTGATCCTCTTCTGTAATCTTGATTTGATTATACCCAAAAAAACCATCCATGAGGGACAAAATTTCATGTCCAGCTGTAAGATCTACAATCATATCTATGTTGGGCAAGGAAAAATCATCTTTTAGACAAGCTTTGTTAAGATCTCTGAAATTAGTGCAGATTCTGATGTCACCAGAAGGTTTAGTGATGGGGACCATGTTGGAGATTCACTCTGAGTAGTCAATAGGTTAGATAACCTTAGCAGCTAACATTCTTTTTAATTCAGTTTTGACCAATAATGCCACCTTGGGGTGCATTTTTGTAAGCTTTTGTCTAACGGGCTTGATCTTTGGATCGACTACAAGATGATGAACTACAAGCTTTGGATCAAGCCCTGGCATGTCCTGATATGACCATGAAAATCGGCCAATGTTCTCTCTTAAGACCTCAAAGAAGAGGTCAGCTTGGTCTTGTGATAGGAATGTTGCAATGTTAACAAGCCTAGGGATCTCTGAAGAATTGATGTTGACTTCTCTAGTATCCTCAATTAGAATAGAAGACACCTCTAGTCGATTATCTTGAGGAGGCAATGCTAAATCATCATGTTCTACTTGTGGCTCTAGATTTTCTTGTTGAGGGGTTCTCTTCGTTTCCTTAGCTAGTCTTGGGTTCACCTTAGTTCCAGTTTTGGCCATATCAGAACTAGGTTGGGGATTTTTTCCAAAATACCCCTTGGGATCTAGCTTATAGATATAGGCAGAATCTGGCTTTATTTTCTTGTGAGGTGTTTTGGCTCCCATGAATCTCAAAAGTGCTTCCTTTGATGTGAACTCCTCAATATGTATGATGCTTGGTTGGTCCCAATCTATGAGTTGTGGATGGGTGAGTGGTAGGTCAATGAAATTGATGGATAGTTCTTGGAGAATAGAGTCTCCTAGGGAGATTTGGTTAGGGATATCATCGTAGGCTCTCTTTTCAACTTCTTCAAGAATGTCTTTGACTTTGACAAGGTTGCGTTGAATGTTTGAAAAAGTGTGACCATCCGTATTGGTGCCCCCATTTGTGGGTATGCCAAAGCCAAGACCTTCCTTCATTTCCCACTTGTGTGCTTCGATGCGGCACTGCGTGCCTCTTTCTTGTGGTCTTAGACCACCACCTTAATAGTTCCATTTGTTAGTGATGAGATTATGTTCTTGGGGATACTTCTGACTAAAGTGATCAAGGTGTGCTTGATTTCTTTGAGGTGCATCCTTATATAACCAATTGTTGAAATGTGGAGTGAGCTCTTCGTAAAGAGGGATTTTTGAGGATACAAAGGTTGTTAGGAAAAATTGTTTGTATTAAGGAGGTGAAATCTCCTTAGCTTTGTGATATGTCAATCGTCCATGGGCATGTGGATCCAGTGGGACTACCTCGATAGCAAATGCATCTGATAGACTATACTCTCCATAGGCTTTGTTATTGATCTTCATGGTAGATAGGGTGGAGGTGAGGATGGTTTCTAGGTCATTACAAGTGTGGGATGAGTTGGCGATGGCTATGCCAATATCAATTCCAGGGCAATGGTTTATATATGAGGCTTCAACTACATTGTAGTAAGCAAAGGGTTCTGGATCGGCATGGATGGTTACCTCAGGGCCTTGATGCAAAAATTTGACACATTGATGGTAAGTGGATGGAATGGCTTTCATGGCATGAATCCATGGGCAACTGAGGAGGATGTTGAATGGTAGGTTTAGATCAATAACATGGCAAAGTGTTTCTTGGATGACTGGCCCAACCTTGATTGGTAGCAAAATAGTTCCTTCTGTGGTTCTTTCCAAGTTGTCATAAGCTTTGATGGTGATAACCTCACTAATGATATTGGCCTCAGTATACCCTGCTTGTTTTATGAATTTTAGGGTGCAAATATTCAAGGCTGGTCCATTATCTATCATTACTCTTTTCATGAAAAAATTGGATACCATAATGGCTATGCAAAGCGGAAGGGTGTGATCTGGCTCGACCATGGGTATGTCAGTGGGTTTGAATGATAGGGCACATGAGGAGGATAGGTGTCCAACGAGATTAAAAAAATTAGTAGCATTGATATCTGAAGGGACACAAGATTCTATGAGAGAACTATCAAGGATGTTTTTGTACACAGGACTAGTGCAGAGAAGATCTAAAATGGAGATTTGGGTTGGCATGTTCCCAAGGTGTTCCAAGATATTGTACTAAATTGTACTCTTCTAGTGTTGACTACACACTCATTTTTTGGTCCTTAGATATTGATAACATTGACAGAAGGCTCCTTTTCAGATATACAACCAATGAGGCTACCACGTCTATGTAGGATGAAGTGTGGTCATTGTTCTTCCCATGTTGTTGGTTTGGCTGGCAATTTTTGGTGTTGTTGTTGTTGGCTTGGATAAGTGCTTTTCTAGGATTTTGGTTGTTGTGAGGAGGAAAAGCATTTTGATAGATCTGTAAGCCTACATTGGGAGAGGTTTGGGCACCAACGATGATTTCTTTCAGATTAATGAGGTCCTGCACATAATCCTTCAATTTCATGCATCTGAGAGTAGTGTGACCTTTTACCCTATGAAATGTGTAGTACTCATTATCTTTGTACCATGCAGCTTTGGATTG
The DNA here is from genome assembly GCA_028749045.1 of Cupressus sempervirens. Taxonomy (NCBI): domain Eukaryota; kingdom Viridiplantae; phylum Streptophyta; class Pinopsida; order Cupressales; family Cupressaceae; genus Cupressus; species Cupressus sempervirens. The sequence goes on from CM053786.1 coordinate 13,156,079, forward strand.
GCTTGGGTCGATTTGCTGGGTAGTAGGAAATTTGATGTGGTTTTCCTTGACTAATTTCTCAAAAATGATATCTAATGGCTCACCAAAGGGTGTATAATTTCTAGGTGCAGGTTGGAATCTAGCCTTTTGCCCTACAGCTACATTGATGGCATTAGCTTGATTGTTAGACCCTTGAAAGTTGTGTCTCGAATTGTGGTTTTGATAGCTTTGGTTATTCTGCTGTTGGTAGTTGAAAGCTTGCTAATTGTTTGGTTGATATGGTGGGTTTGACTAGTTTTGAGAAGGACCAACAATATTCACATGTCCAGTGTTAGTGATGCCATCTATTGCAACATGCTTCTTTTTTTTCCAATACCTAGACTTGTCATTTGAATGTGTCTGGTTTTGGTTGGCTTCCTTGTAAATCTTGACCACACCATCTTTAATGAGTCCTTGCTAAAGGATCATTCCTTTCTCTTTGATATCTATGTAGGTCTACAAATAGTTCATGGTCATGTGGTGAGCCAAGCTGGGATGGGCATTATCAATAAACATTTTCACCAAATGGAACTCTAGTAAGGTGCAAGATATGCGAGTGGTAAGGGTTTTCCATCATTGCAAATATTCAGGAAGGCTTTCTCCACCTTTTTGCTTAGTGTGGACAAGATCAACTACTGATAGCTTTGTTTCAACAAGATGGGCATATTGGGTTACAAATGTCTCAGATAGTTCAACAAAGTTTTTAATTGTGCCATAAGGGATTCTATAAAACCATTCAAGAGCTCATTCGGCCAAGCTTTTGGGAAAGAGATGCAAGAGGAAGACATCATCGTATGCCACTTCTTGGGAGTGCATGTAAAATTCTTTGATATGTGTGACAAGGTCTCCTTTTTCTCTAAATTTTTTAAATTTGGGTGTCTCAAAATGCTTGGGAAATGGTGTCATGGTAATGTCTCTGTCAAATGGGTAAGGGCACACATTCTCAAACTTGAAGGTTTTTGGATCATTTCCCTCCTGGATGTTTTCCAAAGTTGTCTTCATGGCTTCCCATTCTAAATTAATGGGTGATGGCTGGGGTGCCCCCAATATAGGAGTGCCTTGAGGTAGGTATGTGCTGGATGGGGAAATGGAATATGGATGGCTTTGAGGTATGGGATGGTAGGGATTATACATGGCTTGGGAAACTAAATGGTGGATGATGGGTTGTTGAGGTGGAGGTGGCACATATTGCTGCATGTGTTGTGAGGCTTGCTATTGATATTGGATTTGAGGTTGCAATTGAGGGATGTAGACTGGCTGTGGGATAAATGGATTGCTTTGTGGAGGTAAGGTGTAAGATGGTTGTGAAGCTTGGGGAAAGGATCGAGGAGTTTGTGGAACTTGACTTTGTATTTGAGGCGTTTGACCCATATATGTGGGTTGTGCCCCCATTTGGAAAGGTATTTGCATGGAAAAAGAGGCCAAGTAATTGGTGGTTGGTGGTGGTGGATTTCCTCCTAGAAGTGGCATAGAAAAATAGTTGGTAAGAGGAGGTAATGGATCAGTTGGTGGTGGAGGTGGTGGGAATAGCAAGCTTGGAAATGGAATTGATGGGGTTTGATAGCTTGGTGGCTGGATTTGAAAGCTTGGTAGAGTGGTGGCAGGAGCTTGGGTCACTTGAGAGTTGGGCAAAACATTGGTAGTAGCTTTTGGGGTTTGATAGCTTTGTGAAGTAAGGGTAGTAGCTTGTGGATTTGTGGCTGATGGCACTGAGCTCCAAGGACCTAGTGGAAATGATGGAATGGTGTTCTGAGCTGAGGTAAACAAGCTAGGGGTGATGAAGGGTTGATTACTTGGCCCCATGGGTGGAATCTCAGTTGTATATTGCTAAGGTTGGCCAAAGATGCTAGCACTGATTTGGGAGATGGGTGGATTTGGAAGGCTAGGTTGGGGAGCAGGAGCAACAATTGTGAAAGGAGTAAATGATGAGGTTTTTTGGGTGAAGGGGGTTTGGGATGGAGTGGTATGGACCAATGGTGGAGTGGTGGTGGCTAGATTGGCTTGTGGAAGGGACATTTCAACTTGAGTGGAGGCTGGTATGTTTGGGTTTGTTGGATCATATGTGGTGCATTGAGGCTCTTCTTTTGGCACATATTGAGCATAATTCAAATCATAAGAGCCTATGGGTGGTGGGAATTGTCCAAAAAATGGGTGAGATGGCTCTGATAAGGGAGGAGGTCTTCCAAAGTTGAAGGCTCCAATGTTGTCCCATCAAAAGTTAGCCATGATTGTTTCCTTGTTTTTGTCTATAATGGCATTCACCAATACTACATTTCTTGGTTGGTTCATGAAAGCTTCAATGTCAGTAGGTGATGGTATAGTGTTCTCTAGGCTAAAGGATGGTTGACTACTCAAGGGGAGTGATGCTATTTGATCCAAATGATAGGGCTCCATTATTTCCTTCTTCTTGGCTAAGAGAGTGATAGGTGAAATGCAAAATGTTTCCTAGGGATGAGATGCAACAAATGCTGGCAAATGCAAAAGGGAAAAGCTTTTCTATGGAAATGATTTCCTAGGTTGAGACAAAGCTATATGAAAAAATCTAAGGAGGATTGGGTTGGGGATTCTAACTTCAAAGATATGTTGCCAAAGCACAAAAGGTCTACTTTCCTATGTGCAAGCTTGGTGGTGATTGTGTCAACTTAAGGATAGACTGATGATCCTTTAGGAAGAACACGAGATTGAAGACTTGTGGATCCCAACCTTTAGCTCAAGGTTATGAGGGATAACAAGTGACAAAGCTAGATTACCCTAGACAAAGCTCTGTCAAAGGGATAATCTTGGTGAGATTGGTGGATTTGGAAGATGTTAGGAATGACAAACTTTTGGCAAAGTGACAAAAATTTTGAAGGCTTGGATGTGAATTTTTTGGATTGTTGGCTAGATGGTTTGGTTCTAAATGAGATGGATGAGCTAAAATTCTTAAGGGGAGGACTAAAGATGGCTGGCTTTCCTACAAAGATGACTCTAAAGTGAAGCTTATGCAAGAAGATGTGGAGAAACAAGGGGGTCTAATCATAGAAATCATGCCTAGTTGGTAAGGCATAAGCAAGGTTAACTCCTAGATGTTGGTTAAGTTGGATAGTGTGATCTAACCAGGCATCTTGAATGGCTTCATCGGCAGCTTTGTCCTCTACTTTATGGAGTTTGGCAATTCGAGGGCTTGGTGTTAGTTCCTTTCTCTTGGCTGAAAGTTCTTGGTATGCTTGAGATGGCTTAAGTTTGACTTTGTGAAACTTCTGTTTGGGTTTGGGTTGCTCTGACATGAATTCTCAAATCTTCTTGGCTTTGAGAGATCTCATTTGTTTTTCTTCAACTTGTTCAACTTCTGGAATAGGCAGTGACTACGGTAAGTGTGCCCTAAGCTAGGATTGAACAAGGTTGGAAAACATTCATTCAACAAATAAAAAATCAAACAATAGATAGGAACAACTAGATAGAAGTTTTTGATTCTCTAAATGTGATACTTGTGCCAAGGAGTGTGTCTGATTTACAAATATTTTGATCAGTCACTTCAAACACATTAACATCCTAGATGGTTGTCTACGAGGCTGACAGTTGGTTTAGCTAGGAAGTCCTTGATATACCCAAGATATGTGAGGCCCAAATCCGTAGATGAAACCATAATGTTGTCACATAGCTGAGAGGAGCAGTAACCCACTTCTCCTCTTTCACTTCTCAAGGGTATAAAGTTCCTTGAGGCTTAGCCCAAGTGACAAAATCTTGATTGCAAGAGAGGTGTCTTTGGATTCACCTCCCGATCTTTATACTCTTTTCAAATGCTGGAGTTGAGGTCGTCCCAAGGGTTGATGAAATCTCTAAGGAGGCCTCCTAAAAATTTAAACAAGATTTTGGATCCTAATCTTATGCACCCAAGATGGCCTCGAAAGATGACAAGGGGAGAGAAGACTTGGATGATCTTGGGCTAAAAGATATAATTTTTTTCCAACTGACGCTTATGTTTTCTAATCTAGACTTTGCAAGCACTCATGTTTAAGATGCAAATGTTCAATTCCAACTCAAATTGCACCAAAAAAAGTAAATTCGATCGAAGAATGCAAGCAAGAAGAAGAGTTAGGCTCAACAAAAAGAAAACTCATGCACCTAGAGGCCCTCCACGTCAAGTTTCGATTGATTTTCTTTAAGGAATTCAAGAGTGAGTGTGAGTTTATTTTCAGCCCAGAACAAAGATTTGTGAAACTCGATTTCAAAAGCATGCCCTAAGGCCCTCCACATCAAGATTTGTTCAAATTTTAATGCCCAAATGAAGTGTTTAGTGAGCTTAATGTGCATTCAAAGAATTTTCTAAGTTAAAATAACTAATAAAAACACAAGTAAGTGAAGTTTGACCTTTATGGAGCACTTAACACCCTTTTAGGTGGACCCATCCCCATAGATGGCACTAAGATTGCAACCAATAGTTAAATTGATGGGTGATTAAAGAGGGTGAGTCCAACTACAAACTCACTTAAAGCATCTTTATTTGGTTTTTATAATTTAGGAAGTTTCTAGAATGTAGATTCTTTTTATGTCCCAAAAGATGAAGTGTGAGATATTGCAATGGTTAGTTGATCTTTTGCATTCAAGGTTGAGTTTGTTTGTTTTAGTCATGCATTTCAAAGGAAATTTTGATTTTTATCCATGGCATTTAAGAGTGTGTTTTGAACAACATACATTCAGAGAAAAATGTGTTTAACTATTCAAGTTCATTCCACAAAAAACCTAAAAAATATGATTAAGTTTGTTGCTGCAACCTGCAATAAGACAAAAAAAAAAAATTGATTAGTCACCCAAAATCTTCCAAAATGAAAGGTTAACTATGGGAAAAAATTTTAAAAACTTTTTTGGTTCTTTTTTCTAGGCATAGAAATGCTTAAAAAATCTACAAAGTGCAGAAACAAAGATGTTAAAACAGAAATGCAACAAAGACATGCAGAGACGACAGTTCATCAAGTGCAGATGCCAAACTGCGGAGATGTTGATCTGCAGAGATGCTGATCTGCAAAGATGATAGAGAAAGAGGTGGAGACAATAGTTTAGTTTAGCAGCATAGAAAATAAGAAACTGGGTGGAGACACTAAAAAATGGAGATGTTGATCTGCAAAGATGATAGTTTAGGTTGGCGGCGGTGGAGATGATAGTTTAGGTTGCGAAGATGACTGTTTAGGTTGGCAGCGGCAGACATGATAGAAGACTAGAGGCGACAGCGGAGATGATAGAGTATCTTGTGGAGGCACTAATCTACAAAGATGATATTTAAGGATGCAGAGACGATAATTTGGTTGCAGAGATGATAGAGTAGCTGGTGGAGACGACAATTTGCAGGTGCAAACGCCAATCTACGGAGATGACACTGCGCGAAAATAATTGAAATGCGTAGATTTTTTCCAAATTTTTTTAATTTTTTGGTTATTTTTGGATTTTAGAGGGTATGTTTTCTTCCCAAGTGCGTTCTTCAACCTATAAAGATAAGTGAAACACCCTATAACTCACTCAAACAACAAGAAACATTAGATTATTAGAAAAAACAACATATAGATAGAAATGGATGATTAAATGATCCATAGTGGGGTCCTATCGGGTGTGCCAAAATATATATGAAAAATATATTAGAAAGAAATAATAATCTATTAAGAGAACAAAGCATTAACTAGCATAAAAATCATAACATATATGAGAGACAAAGTAAAACCCTCAAATGAGAATATGAGCCATAAAATGGCTCTCCCAATGAGGATGATCACTTGATTTGGGGATGAGTCTATTTGATAAGATTTGGGATGTATGCTCAATGTTCTCAAATTTTGCTTCAATGGAGATGGATGGGTAATGGAAAATTGGTATCTTTGTGAGCTCTCAATTTTGCATTATAAGGGTATGGTTGATGGCTTTGGCTTCTCAAACTAGCATTATAACTTTAACTCAAGGATTGTGATAGAATGGTTTCGGAGGGGATTCAATTTATAGGCCAAGGGATTGAGGGTTTGAGGGCTAAGATGCAAGGATGGGGAAATGGTTAAGGAGGGTTTAGATTCCATGAGAGGAGAGCACATGGATTATGCTTCCTTACAGACAATCAGGGAGTGACACATGTCACAAGGTGAGTGGATGGAAGAAAGGGCAAGGATGAGTCAATAAAAGGAGGCTCAAGAGATAATATCTTCATAAAGACACTTCATAATGGCTTGTAAGAGCAATGAATGGGTTTGTAAGAGTCTTTATGGCCTTTGTAAGAGCATTCATGGTTGGGTGGTTGGGATATTTTGGAGGAAGTTGAGATTGTTGACTTTTCCTGGCTTAGGAAAGTCTTAAGCTTTCTTAAGGAATGTGACAAGGTTGGGGGGGGATTAGAGGTGATTTAGGATTAGATTAGGGATGTTAGAGATGGGAAAATGGATGCCATTCATGAGGGTGGGTGAGTTAGTGGCTAAGCTTGGTTAGTATGGGTGGATGGGGTGGATTAGGCTAAATGGAAGATTATGGATAAGTTAGGGGCTATTAGATTTGAGGGCTTTATTTATCAAATAGATTTATTTAATAAATTTGGGATTTTAGAATTAGATAGAAGAATAGGATTTAATTGATAAATGATAGGTTATTTGATTTATCAATTAGGACTATAGATGATTAATTAAATTAATCAGCTAGGGGATGGAAAAGGATTTAAATAAATAGGAATTTAATTAATGATCCCTTTGGAGATAGCTAAATAGGATTACCAAAGTGGTGTAATCAAATTTAGGTGTCTACAAATGCAACATCTAAGGACTTGATCTGAATGGTTGTCTCTACTGCAAGATGAACTAGATTTTCCATTGTTGAAAGATTGGGATCTTTCTTTAATACTACTTCTACATATGCTAGTTCTTTTTGAAGTATTTCCATATGGGGGGTAAGGGAGGCTTGTATGTTAAACAACTTGGCTCTTATGCTAGCCTCTTCTACTATTAACAAAACTAGTTGATTTTGAGTATAAAGCATTGAATGAAAGTACTTCTCACTTTGAGTTGGACTTTAAGGCAATTTCATGGCTGATATCTTCAAATTTCTTTCTAGACTCAAAATTATATGGCTCATCTCTTATGTGAAGAGTGTGGGGTCACAAAATTTTGTGTACAGTGAGAATATATTCTCAAGTACCTTCTTCATTTTCTCAATTTTGTTAGTCGACCCAACTTGTGATAGTTTTATCTCGCCAGATATCTTGTCATTTACTTTCCCTTCAAATTTATTTTTAGACCGTTCCATGAGTTTAACATTGGTTTCCTAGTCTTCATTTTTCACTTGTTAACCAATTTCTAACAATTGTTCCAAAATAGGCTTTGATTCATTAGTGTTTGCAAGATGAAAGCATTTAGAAAGATGTCTTTGATCTCCTAAAGTGCTTGCCTCTGTTTATAAAATTTCCTGAGTATCTCTTGATTCTTCTTTCTTTCCAATGCCTCTTGCATGAAATTTATCTATTGTAAGTTCATTTTTTCATATTCATATTTTGGTATCATTATTTCTTCATCAAATAATGCATCACCATAGTGGAATACCTTTGCAACATTTGTTGAGCTAGAGCCTGGCGCTAAAATATACAATGGTATTACATCATTACTTGACTTCTAAAGGAATTTAGTAGGAGTGCCAATTGTTGGTAAGCTTACCAATGTCTGAATGGCTTCTTGCTCCTTCTCCTTGGCTATGTCCTTCTCTTCATCAGATCTACCTTGATCAATTATGATTAGTTAAGGTGCACCTTCTCTTTGTGTCATAGGTACATAAACATTTATCTATCCTGCTTGTTCTTTTGTTGGTTCCTTTGCTTCTGCAATCTAAACTTCATCAACTTTTGCAATAGTGTCAACCTATGTAGATTTATCCTCTATTTGTGTTAATGGTTGAGCACTAGTAGCTATAGTGATGGTAGTAGGTGATTCTTGTTTGTTCACCTTTTCCCTTGCTATGTCATCTACTACTTTTTGTAGTTCATCCACACCAACCGATATAGGATTCTCACATAGCCCTACTTGTAATGTGGATTAGTCAAGTATCTTTTTCAAATCCTCTGCAGTTAATAGATTGATGTTCTGAGGTGATTTTTAAGGAACATCTTTCACTATTATGGTCTTTGTAGTTTTTTTTGAGCTATGTGGAGGGCTCATGGATGGAAATTGTGAGTCTTCAATACTCTATTCTACTTACTACTCCTCAGATATTTCCACCTCATCTTTCTTCTATTGTGTCTCCTTCAGAGTAGTGTTTTCTTTCTCTTTTATTGTTTCTTCCTCCTTATCCTCACCTTCTTCCTCATTATTCTTTCGCTCAAAGGGATATACCTCTCCTTCCTTGACCATTGTTAATCCATATATTAATCTCCACATATGTGTGGATTTCTTTACAACATACTCAATTTTATTCTACAAAATGCTACTAGATTTTTTATTAGCTTTGGTTATTTTTCCTTTTGACAATTCTACCATCACTTGTGCCAATGCAGATTCTCTTATTTCTTTCTCCATATTTAGGAAATAGTGCCTTTTATTCTCAATAATTGTATATAAATATTTAGGCATTGTGTTATCAAATTCAAGAAGGGTGTTCTTGAATTTTTCCATCATGGCATATATAGATTCTTCAATCATATTCAAGTCTTCTCTACCCAGTTTACCAAATTCAATGTTTTTCAAACTAGTCAAATATGCATTATCTCTAACATTATCACACATGTTTTTGTTGGTGTAAATAAGTATTTACTTATTACACTTACTTAAGTTTACTTAGGTTAATGCATTATTTTATTACTATTTTAGGTGAGACACTTAGGAGTTTGTGTACTCTCATTGAGTTACACAACTCTAATTATGCACATGGTGTCTACAACACAAGAGTATGCATCATTCACTGAGTTGTCTTGATGACAACATAGTTATCCACACTCCTCATTTAGGACATGTTGTCTACACCACTGATTTGCATGCTACACCATTGTAGGCTTATCCTCACATCATCACACTTAATCCTGTGCTCAATGGAGGATAACCCATATCTGGTGGACCTGTGCCTGGTTGTATGACATATCATGATGCTAACTTATATTTAGGCACTCCTAGTGTACTCTCATCTAATTTTTGAATGAATATTGTTATTCTGATCATACTCTATCTATTTTGGTCTATTTGTATGCTTGTGTTTAGTTCTTCAGTTCTTGGGTGAATTCTAGCCTAAGAAAAATTCTTACAGTTTTATAGATTAGATTTGGGAGCATGACTTACCATTTTGAATTGGCTTGTGTCCTTTGATGCTGTCTTTTCATCATCTAACTCTATTTGTGCTACATATTTTCTTATAGGTTTCTTCTTCACAAGACTAGTCTACTCAGTTGCCTTGGTTTTCTCTTTGGCTTTCTCCTTATCCTTTTGAGTGATTTCCCTTTTAATGGCTTTGGCTCCTAGAGCTATAGCCTTTTTTTCACCAAGCTTTGTTACTCTAGGCTTTGGAATCTTCTTTTCCTTAAGTTGTGCAACTAGCTATCTTTGCTTTTCTTTTCTTTGGTTGAGGCTTGGCTGTGCTTCCTTGGCATCTTCTTCCTTAGCACCTTCTTCTTCCTAATCCTCACCTATTTCTTGGGTCAAAGCAAGAGGTTCTTGACCTTGTACCTCTTCTTACTCTTCTTCTTCTTCATCATCTTCTCCATCATTGCCTTCTCCAAACTTGGCTTTAAGTTTCTTCACCATTTATCTTTCTTCTTCAAAGTTGATGCTATCTTTAATTCCATCTCAACCTTTGATTTGACAACATCATAGTTACCAAAAATTTTAGTAGTTTTATCAGCTTCTTTAGCAAGAAGTGTAGTGATAGCAATTGAATCTTCTTCAATGTTTATTTCAAAACCTAGAGGCCTTAACCATATCAATTTAGGTACTGCAACTTGGATGAAGGTGTAGTCAATATCCACAAGAGAGAAAATATCGTTGTAATATTTTTCCACTAGGGAAATAGGAATTCTTAACCTCTATTTCATGAATTGCTTGAAGTCTTCAAAATAACTAGTCATCACTGACTCAAAATTCTCTCCCGTTTGTTCAATGTACTTGTTGATTTGTATAGCAACTGACCTATTGGTCTTCCATGATAATATACCAATAGATGGGAATTAATTTTGAACTTAGAAAAATATGCATATCAGTATCAAACCAAACTTACATTGAGCACTTTTAGATTTCCTTATGGCTCCTAGGTTCTCATTCATTTGCTGCAACTGTAGTTTTGCAAGATCATAGGTGTGATCTTTCTTGACTATCTTGTAGCCTACATAAATTGCTATATATGGAACACTATTTAGTCATCTTGGTTGATATAATTTGTGTGATATGACTCTAACTAAAAATTCAAGAAGTGGATCTTTGATAGTGTTAGTAGTCATTCCTTGCTTGTTCCACTTAGCTCATGTATTTCACTCAATCACCTCTTTTGAGTTGCTTCTCAAAGTCTTGGGCCAATAAAGGGTTGGGTATCTAGTAACCCTATGTATAGCTCTCTTTGATATTTTTTATGTGTCCTCCTTTTGACCATAAACAACCATCATGTATTCTTCTTAGAAAAATCTTGATCCATTCATTTTTGAAGATAGTTGGAAAATCTAGGGCACAGGTTAAGCCCTTCCTCTCTACAATTTTGAATTCCTCTTGTAGCATTTTATTTTGCATAATCTATCATATTATTTTCTAATTTTCATGTCTCCAATCCCTCCTACCTTTTAGTTATAAAACTTCCTCACATCTTCAACCATAACAACCTTGGGTGGAATAACAGATAACATGCCTATTGGGTCATTCGTGTATGCAACTTCTAGTATGGCCCTAAAATATAGTTGTTTTACTTCATTGCTAAATAATTGAACTTGAAATGGTTCCTTCTTCTTTACATTCTTAGAACTTGAGGCCATTATGAAAACTAGGGTTTTAACAAATATGTAAATTGTGTAGCTTGGTAGGTGAAGAATACCTTTGAAATTGATGAATTGATACTCAATCCTCATTATGATTCATGAAAATGCCTTGCTCTTGTTTACAAATCACTTGTTCACTCAGCTCACTTTTTATTTGTGTTCATAATGACAAAAGAATATGGGAAATTTGACCTTATACCTTTTCAAAATATAGCATTTATTGCATAGTATATGTACAACTATAAACTCAGCTCCAATGTAATTTTTGTTTCACTTAGCATTGAAAACTAATTTGGTATAGACTAATGCTTAAATTGATAATTGAAGAGGACTTTTCACACTTGGTAGTAGGGTGAAAAATTAAAGATTTTACCTTGGATTTTCCTTATTAGCTTGCATCTTTCTTCATGCTAATATATATTTTTTAGTACTAGCTTCTTTCTAAACTGATGTATGATAAAACATTTTAAATATTAGTCCCACATACCTCCTTTATCTTAGTTTGATGAGATGTGATCAGTTGACCTATTAGGTGAAGTGATCCCTTCATTTGATGTGTTGCATCCATCTTTCTTCCTACATGTTTTGTTCATCTCTCCTTTGATGTGTTGAACATCTGCCTTGCCTTTTCCTTTGCTAAAATTTGAGTTGGGTGCCTTTTTCCTTGTTGGGTAGTGCTTGTTGATATGACCAGTCTTCATACATTAAAAGCATGTAGTTTGACTCAACCAACTATTGTAGTTACCACTAAAGTGTGTTCTTATGAAATTCTTAGGGATATGTCCATACTCTTGATGATAATGATAGCTATGTCTTGTGTTGTTATCCTAGCTATAGGAATTTTCATAGCTTCTTCCCTTTTTTGGCTAATTTGATGACCATGTAGATTTGTGTCTGCATTTAAAGGCTTTGTGTCCAAACTTTAGAAAATTGTAGCAGTGTCCTTCAAATTTTGGTGTGCATGCATAGTTCTAGTTCTTCATTCATGTGACTGATGACCTTGTTTGTTGCACGTGTGACAATGAGTCATGTTCTTAGGCTTAGCATTCTGACTAGCATTCTTGCTTCTACAAACATTAGCTATATGTCCTTTCTTACCACAATGATGAAAAATAGGTTTAGAATTCTTACCTTTATTATTTCTTTCCTCACCATCTTTGTATGATTCTCCTTCCTTAGTTCTTATGTAGCACAATCTTGATGTATCTTTACTGGATCTAGGGGATTTTAGTAGTTGCTCAAAGTACTTGATGGCTTCATTTGGCTTTCTGAAACTTTCAGAAAATTCCTTTTCTCTTTTCATATCATTCTACAGTTGTTCACTCTGCAACTTCAATGTAGTTATTTTAATGTCCTTGACATTCAACACATGATGAGCATTCATCATTTGGCTTAGGGTGTCCAATTGCATATTTGGGATCCTATATAGCTTTGCTAACTTTTCTTCCAATCTATTTTCTAGAACTCTTTTGTCTTCTTCAATCATATCCGTGTCTTCTATAGCTTTCTTCTTTTGTTTAGTCACATCACATAGTAGTATAGCTTGTGATTCTTATTCCAACTTGAGATTTTTGATTTCCTCAACTTGTGCTCTATTCTTGTCCATGAGATCTGCAATTGCTACATTGAATTAACAAGAGTTACCATCTACAAATAAATTTGTGATGTCAATATCTTTGTATTATGTGTCATTTTCTACCATAGCAATCTCTTTCCTTCTCTCCAATGGACTTCTCAAGGCATCTCTGGCTTCATTCATTTGTTGTAGTATGAGATGTATCTCAATCTCCTAATTTTCAATGGTCTTTCCCAATTTGTAAACTTCCATTTCAAGATCTTTTCTCTAAGTTGTAAGGCTTCTCCGATGAGAACTTAGCTTTGATACCAATTGTTGAAAATACAAATGAGAAATGTATACTTCGAAGGTGGGGGGCAGGGGGAGGGGGTGAATCAGAAGTACTAATATTTAACCAATAAATTTTTTAAATTAAAACAATACATGCATAAACATATTGAAATAACATGTAAAGTGAATGCATCCACATTAACAATTGACACCAGATATGATTACCCATAAATTTTCTAATGAGAAGGTAAAACTAGGTTGGCAATGACACTCACAATTCTTCACTATTGTGGAAATAAAGTTCACCTATTAAGGTTACATAGTTTGACCATTTCCATGATCTACCTTGTTAAAGGCTTTCAAAGGACTATTAAATCCTACCTTGTTAAAGGGTTTTAACACCCTTGTAATAGTATGTCTGGCTAAAGGTCTTAAGAACACTAACTTCAAATGTCACCCTATTAAAGGATTTTATAATTATTGTTAAATCAACCTTAGTCCAAAGGATTTCACCCTTCTAATACAATTTTTTAGAAAGTAACAGTAGAATGTTTGATCTGATACACTTACACCTTTTCCTTGTTAATTTTAGATCACAAGTCTCTCTATCTTGATCATCTTGATCTGTTGTAGCAATGTTGTATAGTTTCACCTCTATTCTGTAAATTGGTTCTGCAATTCTTTCACACTTCTAAGTCACCTTGGATAATACAACCCTTTCACTTCCTTCAAATCTTCACTCGCATTACTTCCTCATTCATACTAAATTATGGGGCTTTGTCTCCCTTTAAAATTACTTTGGTGGCTTAGGGTTACATATGAATCTAGGACTAAGACCCATTCATTTTCTCACTTAATTCCTTCCATTTTTTTTGATTGGTTTCATGTTCATTGCATAGAGAATCCAAATAGATTTGATCTTGTCTTCAAAGCTTCAAAATCTATCCATAAGTCTACTAGAAAATAGTTTACATAGTTGTTTGTGCCTTCACAAACAACTAGGTCCATTCTATGTTACTTGACACTTGATAATATTGATGCTTGGCACTTATTATAATTCTATCTTGCTCGGCACTTGAACCTGCTTACCATCAATTGTTCACTTAGCACTTGAACTGCTTGGCACATGAGTGACTCGACACTCATTGCAACTTGGCATCTATACATATTATACTCAACATGTGTTACTAGCTCAACATGAACTTAGTAAATATCTTAAGTGTGTTGACACTTAATTGTCAAAACCAATCTGAGATCAAAAAGGCTCTAGGTTGGGAATAAGATTATATTTGTAACCATCTTTGGTGATTTGTTATTTTTTAGTGAGACCATTGTTTTTGGCCTTAATGTCATATTGCAATTGACGACCTAGTAAAAGGTGATACATGTGCATGTATACAATGTCAAAAAGGATTTTTTCCTTATAATATTTTACTTGGAAATCTACCCAAGCTTGTTCATTTATCAGTGTGTGCTACCCTTTGATTAGCCAAGATACATGAGAGGGGATTAGGGTGAGATATTCTTTCTAGATTAAACTTATCTACCATTTCTTTAGAGACAACATTTTCAATAAAACTATAATAATTAACTACCTTACATATCTTTCCATGCCTTTTGTAGTTGGTCCTAAAGAAAGTTTTCCTTTGTGGAGGCTCTAGTAGTATAGGTTCTTGGATCAATTTCCTCTTCATCATGAGAATATGCCCTTATTTTCCAGTACTATCTCTTACACTTTCATCATTATAATCTTCTTGGTTGTTCTACTTCTTAGGGCATTTGTTTTTATAGTGGCCCATCTTGTTATAATTATAGCATTTGATCTGGCCATTATTTATTCCACCATTTCTACCTTTTCCTTTTCCTCTCTTTCCTCTATAATCACCTCTTGAACTATTTTCACCTTGGGTATTCTTCTTTTTATAATCTCCTTAAGCTCTATTGGCTTGTGTTCCTTTGCCTTGAAATTTTCCTTTTCCTCTATCATTCTTTCCCTTTTTTCTACCACTTTGTTCATTCCTCCTCTCTATTTTTTCTTCAATGTTAAGGCTTGTCAAACTTAATTCATCTTGAATGAAAAGTCTTAGTCTTTACATATACCTAGAAAGTTTCACACTTTCAAGTTCAACAAGTTTAGATTTTATCATCAAATTCTGAAATTCCTTAGTGTAGGGAGAGATGTCCATCTCTTTCTACCTATATCTCTTAGGAAAGGCACCATCTTCTTCCATGTGGTGACAAGATTATTTTCATTCTTCATCCTATCATCATGAGTGAAGTTCCACCATGTGAGTGCAAAGCCCTTGAGTATAGACTTGGAAATCATTGTACTTTGGTTCTCAAGGATGTCTTCATAATCAAATAAATTGGTTAGGGCATCAACACAATCCATTGCAATTTCTAGGTCCATATTCCCATTATATGTGGGAAATTCAAGCTTAGCATCCATGATTTTCCTCTCTATAGATTTCAAAGTCTTTATGAGAATCCTTTTGTGAGAAGAACATTCTTCTTCCTCCTCCTCAAGTGGTTCTTCATCACTCCTTTGTCTAACTACTTCATATTTTTCATCACTTCTATTACAAAGCTCTTCTTTAAGCTTATCCATCTCTTTCCTCATCAACTTTATCTCTTTATGTCATTGTTCACCTTTCCTTAGTTTCTATTCTATCAAGTATTTCACAATATTTGCATTGGTCATCTTGAATATAACCCTCTTTCATCTTCTCCTTCCATGGTGCTATCAAAATTCTTACCCTAAGGGAGCTTAGGTTTCTCTAGTACCACTTGATCTAGAGCTCTCCCTTAAAAAAGAGAAAATTATGTATTGTGGCCTTTAACTAATTAAAACACCCCAAAAATGGATACAAGAGAGGTCTCTACACCTTTGAAACAAAGTCACTCAAGAACATGGCCTAGGAACTCAAAAGAGTGCAACTAGGTCTTAAAGCACAAATTCTCCAAACACTAGATTTAGGCTTAAAATGGGAACCTATTAGTTTATGGGTCATTGTAAAGGTTAGTAGAAATAAAAAAAAGTCAAATTGGTGAGTTTGGTTAGCCAATCTTGTTCCCAAAAATCATAGATAGAAAAATTGCCTTTTAGGACTATGAGCCCCAATTAGCCCTGTCAATGACGTAATTATTTATTACTTTGAAATTAATACAAAGGAACTAGGAAAAAAATTCATAAATGGATACCATTTTTGAAGAAGTCTCATATTCCAAACTTACAGACTCTAAACTAGTCAGATGGCCCCCTTACCAAAAATGCAATAATTTCCTTTGTTTGGCCTAATTTCTAAGGTTTGTGACGGAAGTACTAAATAAGTGATTGACTAGGTTGGTATATCAACTAGGAAACATGTAGGGATCTATAAGATATCATTACCACCTTTATACTTGTTTCATCCCTCCCCCAAGTGCCTACAACACTTCAACGCCTATTGTTCTACATAAGACACATAGAGATGTTTGGCCTAGGTCTTGCTAGAAAAATTAGTAGTCTTTATTTCCATATCCAATGCTTTAGGGAACTTATTCTACATATTCCTAACTTTCATTTTACCAAGTCACATGAATTCTCCATAGTGGGAATGTCGATTAGGTTATTTTTATCAAAACTAGTCACCAAATGGAGGGTATTGGTGTACTCAAGAAAGATGTTCAAATAACTTTAATTGTAGAGAGATTCAAACAATCAAACAAATTTTAGACTTAAACTAAGATTTTTAGGATTCAAAATAAATATTTATTCACATGATCCAAACAATACCAATCTGTATACTATGAAAATGCAATGTTTTACAAGGAAAAGTGAGATCTTTTATTGATTTTGGAAAAATTACATTCTCTGTCTTCCACCCACCTCAAATGGATATTTTAAGACTGACCCAAAACAATCCAACTTATATTCCAAGTTTTTGAAAGTTGGGGAGTAATTACACAAAATTTGACATGTTTTTGCAAAAGTGGTCAAGCAACTTTTGGCAATTTTTGTAAATCGAGAAATATAACCCAACTAGGCCTTTTTTCTTGTTCCCTAGAGCCCTAAAACATACTTAGAAAAACTATAGTCACTCCTAGCCTATTTTATGTCTAAGGTGTACCCTTTTACCATAGTCAAACCAATGGTTTATAAAGCACAAAATGGGGACTAGGTCTTACAAATAGGCTTGATTTATTAGATAACTATTTCTACCTATTAAAAGGGTCTCTTATGAACAAATGACTTTGTGTAAAACTCATGTAGAGTTAGAAATGATGGATTATTTGGAGAGTAAAGGGGTAGGTTCTCCTACACCACCAAGTAAAAGAGTTAATTACTAAGAAGTGTCAAGTAATGCTAGTGTCAACTGAGCCATAGTTAGTGCTGAGTAAATGTACTATTGACTAAGTGTTAGCATTAACCAAGAAAGTCATTTGATGCCAATCAATAAATATTTTACAATGACCATGAATTTTAGTGATGATTGAGTATCGAAAATTAGTGATTTTCAAGTGATAGTAAAAGATCAAATTCAAAGAAATCATAAGATCAAGACAACTCGGTTAATTTCTTAGGAGATGTAAAATGTGTTGACGATTAGATTAATGAGTTGGATCATTAAATACAAGGTGATTATTAGCTAATGACCTAGCAGAAGGATTCTAGAGAAATTTCTAGAGGACAATAGAGAAGTTGTATAGATACTTTGAATTGAGTTGAAGTTGATTGTAAACCCTAAGATTTATGATGGATGTAGAAAATAGTAAAGCACAAATTACCTATTTAAAGGGAGACTGAATAAACTATTTTGTGTCGTGTCTAGTCACACCTAGCTAATCCAAGCCAGTGTGTATGATAGAGTTCATATAGAAAGAAAAGTTTATCAAAAGCACACAAGAGTGTGAATATGAAGGTAAAGGAGAAATCTTACAAATATCCAAGTAGATCAAGATCAAAGATGTGATGAAAGGCTTACTAGTGAACTAGCATAAGGGTTGAACATAGATTTGAACCAAAAAAGGTGAGTTGTAATTACATAGATTAAAACATACTATTTCCTTTCTTATCATTTTGGATAGTTTGTATTGAAATATTTTAATAGGGTTGACCAAATAGTCATTAGAAGACTTAATAATTTTCTTAAATCCTTTAACTAGGTGGCATTGTAAAAGGAATGATCAAAGTCCACTTACAAGGTCACTCCTAACAAGGTGAATATGTTCTTTAACTAGGTCACATTTAAAAGTGCATATTGTAAGCCTTTAATAGGATTGGCTCCTACAAGAGGACACCTTGAAAGATTGAAAATCTATGACATGTTGCTAGTAGTTTTTTAGCAAATTGGGTTTCCACATAAAATACTTGTGTCAAACTATGATGAATTTCTTATAAATGTTGTACATGTGATAATTCTTTCATTATGCAATATAAGTTAAGTTCATGAAAGTTTTACAATATAGACCAAGCATCAACAACTTAAGCATAATCAATAGAAGATTGATGTGTTTAATGTTTAATAGTTCAAGTGGTTATTATAGACCTTGAGTAACTGATTCACCCCCTCCCCCGACTCTCATTTATTCTAAACATTTATACAAATCCTTTATATAAGTAATACAAAATTGGGACTAATTTATTCATAATACCTGTCTTGACACAATGCAAATACAATGAACAATTAGAATAAGTTTTGATACTTACCTCTTGCTAGCAAACATTTTTTAATCTTCTTACCAATTTTGAGGTTAGCTTTTTTGATCCTCTCCAATATGCATATACACCAAGCTCAAAGCACTTGAGACATTTATCCTTTTTGTATCTATTAGCTATAATCTGGATATTTGTATAATAGTTATGATATTCTAGGGTTCCTATGGTTTAGTGGTTTTTTGGTATATTTAAGCACTTATCTCTATGTTTATTTCCAAATGGTCTCTTATGGAGAGGAATATAAGCTTTCAGGCTCTTATTAAGGGTGGTGGGAAATGTAAAAAATAATTCAAAGGATCTAGAATGTTGTTTAATTCCTTGAGGGGATACTATTTTCTTCTAAAACTATTTCGAGTCAAGACTTGCTACCATAGTTGGAATATTCATTCTTCTATTTGGATACTACCAGCGCATTATCCAATTCAATGTTAGTTTCATTACATTTTTTTTTAATTGAAAAATTCCTCTAGCATTTTACTTGTGCATCTTCCTCAATGTTTTGTAGTTTTGTGCCCATCCTCCCCTCCTAGCCTTTCCTTTTGTCACTTATTGCAAATCATTTCCATCTTCCTCTGAATTAGGAGGATTTCTGATCTATTTTCTTAGTATTTTGAGAATTTCCTTATCCCTTGCTTCATGAAATTTTAGTAGAAATTTAAATGATACATTCCTTTTTCCATTTTTTCACCTAAATTGTAGATAAAATATGGAATATATTTTTAGTATTAATAGAGAGGGGCTCTAGGCATCTGTTGCTCCATGGTTTGGAGACTGTTATAATTTTGTATGCATCTAAGCATTCCTTGTTAGAGAGAATGCCTATTTCTAGATTAACGCAACTTGGTTTTTTAGGATAAAAGTGTTTGTTTTCTTCCTTTTTTACTATGTTTTTTTTTGAAAAGCTCACCATTTTTTTACTACCACTTATCTTTTAAACCACACCCAGTTTAATCTACTATAGCAAAGAAATATTAATTTTATAATTAAATATATTAAATTATCATTAAAGATAGTAATTTGTTAACAAAGAAAAATATTTATCAAACAAATTTAAATGATAATATTAAACTAATCTATTTCATCTAAAGTATTTATTTCTATATAATTAGTACTAATTTTTAATAATGTATAACAATTGAACTACAATATCTATTTTTCTAAAGTCCATTCACTAATTATTGGTGTGTAAGTCTTATTGTAATGCTCATACTCCATGATATTATCATCCACCTAGATTGATGCTTAGAGAGGTAGGAACTTAAAATTATCCATTTTGTATGATTTGACAAAAATAGATCCCTTTTGCACACTATGATAGTCATGTTTCGTGACTTGGATATTGCTGGAATTATGGCAATTAGGTCATAATATTAGTGAGTGGAGTAAATTTAGATGTTGTCATTATTAGGAATATATTTCATTTGATATATTTGTTCAAGCATACCAATGGTATTATCCATTACTCAACTATTCTCTAAGTGCTAAAATATATTAATAATAAATTAGGTAGTTAAGGAAACTTTAGTGTGTGATGTTGTGTATATTGAAAACTTGAGAGTATGACCATCAAATTGAATACTAAACAGTATACATGTTAGAGTTTTATCATTACATTTACTAATTTCCCATGTATGTAAAGTTTTTGGTAAAACTTGCTAACAATTTTTGATAGAATAGCTGGAAAGTCAAAATGCTTTTCTGAAAACAAGGTCATGATCAGTTGTAATGTTTTGTTGCTTTGATTTATGTATTGAAAGGATGAATTCGAAAAACAAATTAGTCATGGTTTTCTATCTAAGGATGACTACAAATAAAACTCGAGTTGATTTTGGGAGGCAATTTTGGTAATTCATTTTAAGGTCACCTCATTGTAATAGTTTTCTTAATATTAGTGGTGGAATCAATTATTTTTCATAGAAAAATGATAGAGTGGATGAGAAGATGGTTGTAAAATTGAATGTGATAGTGTAGAGTTATTCTTTGGATTTTCAAAGTAATATATTTATAGGTAAACTAGATCTTTTTGATAATATATGTCACTATGGGATCTATATTTTATTTGTACTACTTATAACAAGGGAAGTTATTTATATGGATATTATTAAGAAGGTGAGTATGTTGTCCTAACTTTCAACATTTATGTTTGAGATTCATGACATAGATTTATCAACTTCCATATTCTACAAGTCTAGTAGTTGTATTAGAAATTGGTAACTAAAATTTTTGATGTAACAAAAACCCTATCTTGTAACTCATTGTAATGGAGATTGGTCAGTGGTTTCAATTTCCTCAAGTAGCATTTAATGTAAAGTTCATTAACTAACTACCAATTTTTCCATTCAAAATTTACGGTATAGATTAAGTACCTTCTACGTTCTATAAGTCTAGTGACTCTATCACACATTCAGAGGTAAATATTTTGGCACAACAACAATGCTACCTTGTAACAAATTGGTATCCTAACAAATTTCTAGTCAAAATATTTTGATAGTGTGGTTTCTCAAAATGAGATGTAGATCCTATTAAAAATAAAAAATACAAGGAGGTGCATACATTTGTATTTCAAAAAAAATTTCTCGACTATGGATATCATTAATAGCCTTATCACTTGCATTAAAAAAATTGAATAAGATAAGTATTAAACACAAGCATAAAATAAATGCAACATAGAAAATCATACTTTGTTAACTTGGTAAACACTAGAAAAGTGAGAATCGTAGTGGGGTTAGTACCAACAAATTGATCTACTAATCAAAAGCATCTTGTGAAAGATGTTGACCATGTTACGAGTCTATTACATTCATATACCATGTTAGTCCTTGTCAGAGGAATATTCCTTATTAAAAGCCTCAACCCTGTTAGGAGTTGGTATTAATTATAAAAACTATGCAAGCTAAGTGCACTACCATATGTTGGAAATATAGGAGTAATTGAGAGGGGAGAGGTGAATCAGTTACTACTAAAATATATCCTAGATCCCTTAGATGTTAGATAAAATTGATTGATTGTTGTTATTTGATAAACACATAGAAAATGTTGTAGCTTGGTAAATGCAAAGTGTGATTTACTTTTAACTAATCTTAAAACATTAACAAAAATTAATTTGCAAATATAAGAGAAATAACATGAACACATTAGACAAAATGATTTAATGTGGAAACCCAATATAGAAAAAACCACTAATGTAACTAGTTACTATTTTCACTCTTTTGAAATAAGCCTTGTTAGGAGCCAACCTAGTTAAAGGTTACAAAACACACTGTTATATGTGACCTTGTTAGAGGATTTAATCACCCTATAAGTGGTGGCCTTGCAAGATGTCTTAAAAAAATTTAATAGAACTATTACCTTGTTAAAGGATTTACAACTGGTTATTAAACCAACTCTATTAAGAGATTTTGGATCACAATGACAATGGTAACAAAGTAAGAATGAAATGACTTGATTGTGATGCAACTGAATTGCTGATTACAGATCTCTATTCTGCTTCATACGTGACCCTTGTTGATTATATAAAACTTTTTTTCTCCACAAGGATACCTACTTATCCTTCAAGTTTTCTCTTACTCTTTCTTTCTCAACTCGATTAGAACATTCACACACACTTCAAAAAAAATTAACTTGACCTTTCATTTATACCATCTAGATTGTCAAGTTGGCTCAATTACAAATTACAATAACCAATAATCATTACCATAGTTAACTAGAAACAATACTTAAAATAATTAAACTTCTTATGTCCAAACAATAAGATCATTCATTGGCCAACCCTACTCAGTAAACACTGGTTCTGAGATGATTTCCTATGTTAACCACCAGAGGCTTGGTTAACACTAAAAACTTACAAAATCCTTTAGCAACCAAGTGAACTCGAAGAACATTGACTCTATCCAATTTCCTTTACTAACCATGAGAAATTGGTTAACATTGTTTTCATAGAATAATCTTCAGGAATGCTTGGTAGACAAGGAAAATTATCTTGCTGACCAAGTGAGCTTGGTAAGCATTGACTGACAACTGATATGGAATTTGTGTAATGTAAAACAAAATACTCAATTAGACAATTGTATCCAACAATCTCCCTCTTTGGCATTGATGGCAACACAACATATCATAGCACAATGAAATTTGAAAACAAGACTTTCTCTAATAGAAAGTTTTCTAACTCTTAGATTTTTGCTAAAAGCCTTTTTTCTTTCATGTAGTAATCTCCCTTTATGAAGGAATTACATAACTTCTTTGATACTATACTTCTCTCTCAAAACAAATTTTAGATATATATGATAGTAAACTTCTCCCTCTTTGACAAAACATGCCAAATTAGTATCAATGTACCTTTATTATTGATTCATATGCAATATTTTATTATGCTAGATCAACTGATTGATCTTCTACTTGGTTCCTATCAATGCATTACTAAAAATTTATTTAGTAAGCTTTAGATAGGGGAATGAACCCTAGCTTACCTCTTAGATATAGGAAGGCACCCTTAGGTAATGGCATGGTGAATATATCTACAATCTTTTCTTTTCTATGAACATATTCCAATTTTATTTCTTTATCCTACACCAATTCTCTGACAAAATGATATTTTATGGCAATGTGCTTAGCTTTCGAATGCATCACTAGGTTCTTTAATATGTTAATTGCAATGGTGTTATCATAATACATGACAACTAGTTCTTTGATCTCAACTTTCATTTCTTCCAACAACTATTTAAACCAAACAATATTAGAATAGTTCACTTCTACTACAACATATCCTACTTCTATTGTCGATTGGGATGTGCAGTTTTTCTTTTTGCTTGTCTAGGTTACCAACCTTTAACCATGAAAGAATGCTCCACCACTTGCACTCTTTTTATCATCAATATTTCCTTCCCAATCAACATTAGTGAATACCTTTAGATCTAAGTTTTTTCCAAGTTTGTACCATAAGTCATAGTCTTCAATACCTTTCAGATATCTCAAAATTCCTTTGATTTCCATCATATGATTTTATCTAGGTTGGTTTAAGAATCTTGCCACTATCCTAATTGCTAAAGGAATAATAGGCCTTGTATGAACTATATACTATAATTTTCCAATCATTGATCTATATAAGGTCTGATCTACCTCTTTTGAATCATTATCTTTAGTAAGCTTTAGTCCAGTACACATGGGGGTTCCAATTGGTTTTGAATCTTCCATTCCAAATTTCTTGTCTATATCTTTGATATACTTAGATTTATTAATGTAGATACCATTCTTGCTTTGCTATATCTAAAATCCAACAAAGAATTTTATCTCACCAAACATGGAAATTTCAAACTCTTTGTTCATTTGTTCTAAAAATTCTTTGCATAGATCATCATTCCTTTTAAATAGAGTGTCATGCACAAATATTTCTGCCAATAAAATATTGTTATTTGGTCCTTCCTTGATGTAAACACTATTTTTATCATTAGTTCTTTGAAAACCAATCTATATAAGGTAGTTGTGCAACCTCTCATACCATGCTCTAGGAGCTTGTTTCATATCATATAATGCTTTGTGTAATTTGCAGACTATGTCCCTTTTGTTTGGATCAACAAAACCTTTTGGTTGCTCAATGTAGACTTCTTCATTAAGAATACCATTGAGAAATGTAGATTTAACATCCATTTGATATACTTTGAATCCTCTATGAGCACCATATACAAGTAGAATCCTAACACCTTCTAATCTTCCAATAGGAGAAAAAGTCTAACCATAATCAATTCCTTCTTGAGAATATCCTTTACACACCAATATTGCTTTGTTTCTTGATACTTGTCCATTTTCATTTAGCTATTTATGAATACCTATTTTGTTCCAATCACATTTTGATCTTTAGGCTTAGGAACAAGGTTCCAAGTTTTGTTTTTCTCTATTTGCTCTATTTCTTCATTCATAGCCTCAATCCAACTTTCATTTTCCAATGCATCTTTAACATTTCTAGGTTCAAAATCAGCAAGTAAACATGTACCTTTGAGTTTACTTCTTGTCATAGTACCTTCTAATTTATCTCCTATAATATGATCAGGTGCATGATGTTTTCTAACATACTTAGCCAGTACAGGTTCTTTGCCTTTTGAATGAGTTCTAATATCTTCATTTTGAATTTCAACTTCTGGCTCTAATTACTCAGAATCAATAGGGATTGGCTCGATACCTTTAAAATATGACTTAGATCCTTATGACTCAGTTTGAACTTCTTGCAACTTGATAACTAAGGAAGACTCAGGAGTTCAAATCTCCTTATTGATAGAAGTGTCTGGCAATGTATCAAGTTTTATGTAAACAAATCTCCTATAATCTTCTAGTTCCTTTTTTCTTTCTTCTTCAATCCTTTCTGCAAACTCATCAATTTTCACATGTGCACTTTCTATGATATTATTAGTAGATAAATTCAAACATCTATATACCTTACTTTTGGAAGAATATCCTAAGAATATGCCTTCATCACTTTTTACATCAAACTTACCTTTTCTAGATTCTTTCATGATATAACATTTACTTCCAAATACTTTCAGGTAGTTTACATTCAGTTTATAGCCGTACCATAATTCATAGGGAGTTTTATATGATTCCTTCTTCAACTATACTCAGTTCAAAGTATGATTTGTAGTGTTGATAACTTCCTTCCAGTATTTGATAGCAACATTCTTTTCAATCGTTAGAGTTATTACACAATCCATGATAGATCTATTTCTTCTTTTAGCTATTCCATTCTACTTAAGAGTACTAGGGGTTGATACCTATCTTTTAATTCCTCTTTCAATGAAAAAGTTATTGAATTCATTGGAGATGAATTCACCACCTCTATCTAATCTTAAGCATTTCAATCTTTTCCCTATTTCCTTTTCTATTCTTGCTATATACCATTTGAATCTCTCAAATGCTTCTGAGATTTCTCTAAGATACACAACAGTCATCATTCTTGAATAGTCATCAACAAAAGGAATAAAGAATTTTTATCCACTATACCTTTCTATTCTAATGGGTCCACATAGGTTAGTATGCACAATTTCCAAGACATCTTCAGATTGATAATTTTTTCTTTGAAAACTAGTCTTTCCCATTTTGCCAATCTGACAATTCTTGCATAAGCCAACATCTAGTTTCTTCAAACTAGGAATACCTCTTACTTTTTTGAATTTTCTTATCTTGACCATATTATCAAAGCTTAAATGACATAACCTTTTGTGCCACAACCAACTTCCTTTCATTTGAGCAATAAAACATGAACAATCACCAAGATTAAGATAAAATAGGTTACCTCTTTTGTTTGCCTGATCCAATCAGATTGTCTTTTTCATCCAATAGTCTTTCCTTGTCATGCATTAATTCCATCTTGAATCCAATGTTGATTAGCTATGCCACACTCAATAGATTATGCTTTAGTCCTTCAACCCAATAGCCATTGTTAGATACAAGTTCTTTAGTTAATGAGATTTAGCATTTCCCTTTTATGTAGCAGGGTTCATTATTTCCAAATCTTACACTACCACCATCGTAGTCTTGAAAGTGTTCAAACTTTGTTTTGTCTCTAGTCATATGATGTGAACATCTGCTATCTATATTCAATATGTCATTTTTACTGACATGAGAGATAAGTGCCATTTTATCTTCTTCTTCATTAGATTCATTTTTCACAACAATATATAGTATCTCATCTTTACTATTATCAAAATCTTTAGCCATAAAACAAGTCTTCTTACCTTTTTCCTTGAATGATTTGTGATTTTTGAAGTCTTTCTTGCCATTGCACTTGTGACTTTTATTCTCATCCTTTCTTTCTTTGTTTGGGCACCTGGCAGCAATATGACCAATTTCTTCACATGAAAAATAGATTAGGGAAACTTTACCTCTGTATTTTCCTCTATCTCTAGAATATTTCCTTGCAAGTAAAGCTTCAACAAATTCAAAATCACGATCAAAAATTTCTTCTAATTCTTCTTCACTTTATAACTAAATGTCCTTTATTTTCTTTCCTTTCTCCTTAAGTAAAAATTTGGCCTCAAATGCAGATTCAATTTTTTTGGAAGCTAGAACATAATTGTCATAGTTGTCTAGCTCAAAAGCTGTCAATCTTCCTACTAAGGTATCCGAAGTTATCTTGTGATTTTTTTCACACCTGTTTTCATGAATAGTAGATTCTCTAATTGCATAGATAGGAAGTAATGATCTGAGAACTTTACATACAACGGTTTCTTCTTTGATTTCTCCTCCAGAAGCTCTGAGTGCACTGACATTGGCTTTGATTATTTCTACATATTTGGCAATATTTTCATCTTCTCTCATTCTCATTTAATCAAACTATCATGTAAGTCTTTTTGCTTTGGCTCTCCTTACATTGCCATCACTACCATAGATTTCCTTTAGCTTGTTCCACATACCAAACTTAGTTTTTTAGTCTTTGATATAATCAAATTCATTATAGTTAAGAGTAGATGCAATATCAATCACCATGGTGTTATGGTTCTTTTTCTCAGAAATATCTCCAACAGATAGTGTACCAGTGGGAGTTGTGTATTCTTCATCAAGGTATTTCAATGCTAAATCACTAATGGAAGCTAGATGAAGTCTCATGAGTCCTTGCCATGCTGAAAAGTTATCTGTATTAAGCTTTGGAATATCTCTCTCTTATAAGACATCTTGAACTTTAGCTTAGGTCCTTGAAACCTTTCTTGCAAGCACCAAAATATTTGATACCAATTATTGGAAATATAGAAGGATTAACTTAGAGGGGAAGGGTGAATCAATTACTACTAAAATATATCCCAGATCCCTTACATGTTTGATAAAACTAATTGCTTCTGTAATTTGGTAAACACATAGAAAATGTTGTAACTCAGTAAATGTAGAGTGTGATTTAATTTTAAATAATCTTAAAATATTAATAGTGATTAATTTGCAAACATAAGAGAAATAACATGAACACATGAGACACTAGTATTTAACATGGAAACCTGATATAGAAAAAACCACCAATGTAACTAATTACTATTTTCACTCTTCTGAAGTGAGCCCTATTAGAGGTTGTTGGTGTAAATAATTATTCACTATTTAGACATACTTAAGTTTACATAGGTTAATGTATATTTCTAATATGTTTATTAGTCACCTAGGAGTATGTGTACTCTTGTGAGTTGTCATGCTGACAACATAAGAGTTAGCACACTAATTAAGCACATGGTGTCTACAACCTTGTCATTATTATCCACTCATCTAGAATAATAGATACGACATGTGTTTAGTTGTCAGGATGCTTATCTTATCTCCTGGTTCTTTCTAGAGAAATACTAGGTGCTTCATGAGAGGCTTTTATATATAGGCACTCCTAGTTTGTTTGTATATCATATATTGAACAGAGCAATGTATTAGGACATAATTTGATTAATTGATCATATCCATTTTTGGTCTATAGTTGTTCTTGTGTTTGAGTTCTTAGTTCTTGGGTGAATTTTTCCCTTAGGAAAATTCTTACATGGTATTAGAGCTATACCAAATTCTTACATGGTATCAAAGCTTGAAGAATTCCTCTTCACAAAGTTGTTTGAGATCATCATCTTGCTTTATCATTGCAGGCCACCTCTAGACTATCATAGAAATTGGGAGTGTCCAACACTAGATCTAACCTCACCATTGCATCTAGAATGCTGATTTAGTGAAAATTGGCTATAAATTCAGCTATCTTTGGCCATAGTCGACTGTAAGGCAATTTTTTTTTTGCAAACTAGACCTCGGAGGCCCTGATTTGCACAATGAGTATGATCATTTTTGTATTTTAATTTCTCTATAAATTTCTATAAAATTTCTTTAATAGGATTTTTGGAATTTTTTTTAGGCCACAAATTTTCAAATTTTTTTTTAGGCCAGACAGCCTTGTACAGAAATTTTTTAGCAGGTATCGGGCTATCAGATCCTAACCCTGCAAGTTTGGTGGGCATATTTTATTATTATTCCAACCATACAATATTAATGGGTTCGCACTACATATCCGACAATAACTCAAAAATCCAGCCCTCCTTCACCAACTGATGAAATGTTACATCTCCCTCGATAGGCTCTTTGGTTGCATTGTGTAGGACTTTCTTTTTAAACTGGTCTCAAGGTGCCCACACATACAATGTGGGATTAAAAAATTCAACAATGGTGGACAGTTAACTCTTTTCCAACATTAGCAACCTCATTTCTAGCATTGGCATTACTAATCCTATCGATGTTCCCAGCTCCAACATCATATTTGACAGCAACATTTTGCTTCGACTAGTGACCACTCATGGTAAACTTTGAATTTGGCCATGACACATGCTAAAAACATTTATAACCTAGGCAACAACATTTTATTGCATTTTTCAGCATTGTCTAATTCTCCAAAGTGCAAGGAATATTCTAGTCAAGGTTTGAACTCTGGTGGAAAGAAATTTAAAATCCTCCCACATAGTGATAGCTCTTCCTACGTAGTGACAACTATACATGTAGAGGCCATGTCAACAAGTATCCACATGCCTTGCAAAGTCTTGTAGACGTCAATAGTGACACATAGGTATTTTTGACATGCGGGTTCCAAGACTGCCCCATCACCATGTGGAACCCAATTTTTTTGCCACATCACCATAGTGACTCAGATTGCCATGCCTTCACATTGACACATGTCGACCGATACATTTTGTACAATAAAAAAACCATAGTCAACATCCAAGTCACCCTACCAAATCACACATGGAGCTTTTTTTGCTGACATCACTTTTTTGCTAGATTAAATTTGATGGCCATTTGATTATCAAACCTAGTCAATTTACAACTATAGTGACAGATGTTTGACTATCAAGTTTAGACTCGCAATTTTTGCTCCAGACCCCTTCTCATATTGCTTTTCAATTTGGTAGCCTGACTTCATGAGCTCATATCTAGGACATTCAGACTTTGATTCAGGTGCAATTTTTTTTGGAATTGGGTAGAATTTCCTAAATTTTCTAGTCATGGTGTTATTTTTTTGTTTTTTTTGAAAGAATTTATCATAATTTGTGTCTTTTGGTGACTATACCTGCTCAATCCTACATTTTGCAACTTGAAAAGATCTGTATGGGCTCATCTGGACTCCTTTTCAAGTTTTTTTATAAAAAACATGCATACTTTTTTATCTACTTTCCATATCTATAGTTAGATACTAGGGTTATGTGGATAGATATCTCACTTTCAGAACTAGGGCATTTTCTACATTGTCTTGCTTTTAGAATTTAGCTATAGTACTTAGTCCCAATCTTAGGCCTCAAACCATAGTTCCAAAAAGAAAAATTAGAAGTCTACTTTGTTCATTTTGACAAGAGATACATTGTGCATGCACCACGTATCAAGTACCACAAGCATCTTTTTTTTTTGGGGGGGGGGGGGGGGGGGGTTTGGGGCAGGGTTCTTTGATTTCTTAGAGGTTTAATTCATTGGTCCATCATGGAAGAGGCAGATTTGATTTATTTGACCTCGGAAAACTATCAAGAATGGAGTCAACTTATTGTCAAATATCTCAGTCAGCACAATGTACTACCCTATGTGCCAGATCTTGAGTATCATCCTAACCAGACTGCCATCATTTGGCATACTCTCTTTCTCTTTATGGAGTATGACATTAAGTCATCTGATCCATATGTTTTTTGGATATATCTTTGGGAGAAGTATAGAGATCCAAACATTCCTCCATTCACAAAAGATATCTTACCTCTAGTTGTAGTTGTATCCTCTTAGATGATATCACACATCCAGCTCCTATTGCTCCTACTAATCCTATTTCAGCCACAGATACTTTGGATTTGTAGCTGCACTTTCAGTACACCATTTTTAAACTTTAAAATTTGCCTCCCATGAAAATAACTTCCGTTAAAGTGTTCCCTAATTTTGCTAATGTGTTCTCATGAAGATTGAATTGGTTTGAAGATCTAGAGTGCAACTTTCCAAATTCTCTAAGTTTGAGGAGTTCAGAATTCAAAGATTAGTCTCATGGTTCAAATTCCCAGAGTTAATGTAATTTCCAAGATCAATTGTGTTTGATATCTATTTTCAATCAAAGGCTTCTAGATTTTATGATCAAAGGATAATGACTACAAATATGTATTCAAATTTTACTTATAACAGAAAAAGTGAAAAATGAACTCCGAAGGTAAAATCCTGCCAGTGGAGAAGTCAAAGTCTCATTTTCTGCTTGAAAAAGAGGAAATGCAAAATTTTGATTTTAAATGGAAATATATGAATTTATAACATCAATATTGCATGCTCAATGCAATTCATGAACCAATTGACACAAAATAGTGATCACAATAATGAAGCAAAAAATATGATGTCATATTCCATTTCTAGTTTTCTACCATGGGAGAAGCTAAAAATAAATTTTTCGCTAATGGGTAGTCCATATTGAAAATGGTGATTTGAGCATGGAGGATTTTCTTTGGAAAAAAGTGCACTCCTATGTTCATTTTCTACAAAGAGAAGTTATTTCCTCATTCTCCACCAAAGTGAAGTCAATATTGAAAAATCTAGCAGCAGCTTCATGTAAGAATGGAAGGAAGATTGCAGTCCAAAGAAGGCAGTGACACTTGCAAAGATGTTATACCATGGTTCACAAAAATGGTTCAGTAGCTTAATTTTGAAACTTCTGCAAGAAAACAAAATTCAAGTTTCTCAGTCTTGGTAATAGCACAGGAGTGTTTCTTTTTTGTAAAATTGAATTATATTATCGGGGCATTTGAGCCCCCTTGAACCAACTCTATTACGTTTTTAGATGGAAAAAAATTGCAAACATGCTACTGTGAAGAAGGATAATGGGAAAATATCTTTTGTTCCCATTTTTGAAAGCTAAGGAAATTTTGTTGGAGAGGTTTGTATAGAACCCATCACAGGAAAGAAAGTTGAGCATAATGGTGTAAAGATTGAGTTTCTCAAGCAAATAGAGTTGTACTTTGATAGAGGGAATTTTTATGACTTCATGTCCCTGGTTCGGGAGCTTGATGTACCTAGATGTATCCACTAGAGAATTGTGTAAGAATATGTTACTTGCCATTGATCACAATCTAGTATAGTCAATTGTGCCTAGGATAGGATTGATTGTAATGGGTATATATAGTATTTTCCAAGCAAACAATACTTCTGCACAAAAAGAAGCTATAGCCATCAAGTAGCCATATATTAGAGTTTTAGGTATTGAACAAGCTACAAAGGCTGACAATAGAGGCCCCAGTTCCTTTACTACAAATGAAGAAATGGAGTTCAAAGAATTTTCTCAAAGACCTGATGCATACACAAAGTTCTATTCCATGATTGCACCATCTATATTTTGTCATCCCAATGTTAAGAAAGTTGTTGCTTATTTTCTATTTGGAGAATCAAGAAAGAGATTACATGATGGCATAAAGTTAAGAGGAGACATTAATTTTTTTCTATTGGGTGATCCATCAACTGCTAAGTCACAGTTCTTTAAATTTGTTGAGAAGATAGCCCCAATAGCTGTCTACACTTCTAGAAAAGGATCATTAGCTACTCATTTAACATCATCTATTATTTGTGACTCCAGCACATAGGAGTTCTATCTTGAAGGAGGTGCAATGGTTTTGGTTGATGGAGGGGTTGTTTGTATTGATGAATTTGATAGGATGAGGGTAGAGGACAGGGTTGCAATTCATGAGGCAATGGAACAAAAAAAATATCCATAGCAAAGGCAGGCATTACAACTGTTCTCAATTCACACACCTCAATGCTTGCAGTAACCAATCCACCTTCTAGACATTATGATGATCTCAAGATAGCACATGACAATATAGATTTATAAACAACAATTCTTTCTCGATTTGATCTCATCTTCATTGTAAAGGATGCTTGAATCTATGATCAACACAAGCTCATTGCAAGTCATGTTATAAAAGTACATGTGAATGTAGGGCAAACAACTAAGGATTCAAATTCCTTGGATAAAGAAAACTAGCTTAAAAGATTCATTGAGTACTACCAAGTAAACTAAAAACTTAGGATATCGGATGCTATTGCTACCATGTTACAAAATAACTATGTTAGAATTAGATAGCGAATGCGCCAACAAACCCATGAAAGTGAAGAAGCTATAGCCATACCAATTACTATCAGGCAATTAGAAGCCATTATTCAAATTAGTGAGTCTATAGCAAAGAGGTGAATATCACCTGTGGTGATAGAGGAACATGTAACAAAAGCCATGAGTCTTTTCAATTTGTCTACATTGGACGCAGCATGTTCTGGCATTACTGATCAAATAAAATTGACACCAAAAATGAAAAATGAAATTCAGCAAGTCGAGACAAAGATAAAAAGGTGAATGGGAATTGGAAATGTGATGTCTGAGAGATGTCTTCTTGATGATTTAGCAAGAATGAGATTTAATTAATCAGTTGTGAGAAGGGCCCTTATTATTGTGCATCAAAGAGATGAAGTGGAGTACAAGAGAGAGCGACATGTGACTATTTGAAAAGCATAAACTTCAACACCTTGAATATTCTACTACCACAAATAGGGCATCATTATTGGGTTGATGCATTGCAAGAAATTGTATTTGGGTGGGAATGGCACAACATCAAAATCTTTACAAATTTTTGATTTGGAATGATGGCTTGGACAGTTCTTGTTGTAATGTCCAACCAAATGTAGAGAGCCTCCATCAGGTAGTTAACTTAATGCATATAAGAGCTTCATAGTGATACATAGTAGAATGACGACTATTTTCATCACACTAGTGACCTGCGCATATTGATATTTTAACACTACATCAAATGTGAAGACCTCGACCTTCATAACAACATGAGGTAGTATTGCCCGACCATTATGCCAACAGAGTTATGTATTTAGATTTTAATGGTAGAGAATGCGTGCACCATATGTTTGACCAAATGTCTAAAGTTAATATAGTAATGTTGAAGACATCGAGTGAAAGTGATCATCTATAAAAACCTCATTAGGTACTCTTCAATTAGCAGAAGCCATTCACATTTAGATTTTGATAGCGATCAAGATTCTCAATCCCAATATTGTGACACATGATTGATCAAAGATAGTTCAGTATATTCATATATAAAAAATGAATACATCTACATAATTCCAAAAACACACATCCTGACAATAGAAGATACCATAAATAAAATTAATTGTATAAATTTCATATTCTATATTTTTCCTAAATATCCTTGAGTTTGATTTCAAAGAAGAATATCCTTGAGCTTGAGAGAAAGGGAAAATATTTGAAAATATGATTCTCAATCTCCTAATGATATAAGGATGTTTCTTTCTTAAGAATCAGTTATGAATGGGACTAAAGGAAAAATATCTAGACCAAATAGAAATATAAAGGCCAAAAGAACTGGTAAAGGAGGGGAAGAGTCAGGGAGATTGAACAGTCAGTTTTGGAATTAGAGAATAACCACAGGGTCATTAAAGAGGAGGATTTTATTGCAAATTCTTCTGGATGGATGGGCAAGGGAAAATTGTTGATGTAATAGACTTGATGTTGCAGAGTCAATAGAAGAGTGTTCTATGTCAATAATTTTGGTTCCATTTAGTTAGCCAGTTGCTTCTATGCTTCATTCTTTTAAATCTAAATTGTAGGAAGAAAGGAAGGATGTTTCATTCTTTTTGTAATGAGGATATGAATTAATCAGAGTAGGATGTGCTTTGTGAGATTTAGGGAAAGATTTAGGAGAATTTCTTAATCATTTCATTTCATTTTTTGTGGATAGTTACTGTGTTATGAATTCATAGGATTTGTGGATTCCATAGCTTGGGTTGTAGATAAGTAAGTATTTTCTTGCCTAAATTAAGTTCTGGTTAGACTTAATTTGGTTTGCCTCTTCTGCTCTTGGGTTAAGAGCATACCTCGAATTAGTTTTAGGAACAAAATATAATTCCTTGAACATCATTCACATAGTGATCTATACCTACCAATTCAGAGAGAAGCCAGTAATTAGAAGATGGCTTTTCAATTGTTGTAAGCAGATGTTGTTCAGCATTTGGGCATTGAGAGTCATATTGTCACAAGGAACAAGAAGAAAAAATCTGTTTACCGACAGATTTTTGGCTACTCCACTGTGGAGAGCTTTCAAAGTTACATTTTTTGGTTTTCCCTTTTTATAACTGATCTTGTGGAAATAAGGTACTTGGCACAAGGATCAGTATTTTAGCCCTGCATCTCAACCAGTTGAAGAAAGAATTAATTCAAAGTTGATGACTGGAAGTGTTTACTGAGGAAAGATAGAGGAAAAAATTGGTGTTGATGTTTGCTTCCTCAATGGTTATAGATATCTCTACTAGCTAGAGATTGGCGACTCCATTCTGGTTCTCATAACTTTAAGTGAGAAGTCTAATGTTTACATTTTCAAATTTTATTATCTCTAACTTGCAAAGATTGGAAACTTTTTTGATTAAAAAAGGACCATGCTTATTAAAATGATGAAAGGAAGGAGACCAGACCCTTCCCTTATAGAACTCCATCACACTACTGACCTTGTGTTGCATGATATGTTTGAAATTTGGAGAAAAAGCATCAATCATGGAGTAAAGATGAACCTAAGTGTTAATGAAGATCATGCAACTATCCTATTGTGGAAAAGTATCTGTGCAAGATATCACCTACTGAAAGAGGTGGAAGTGAAGACAAAATTGTTGCAGCATTATAAAGAAAGGAGATTGCCGCCAAGTAAGGAACTAAAAGTGGATGATGATAAAGTTTCAGAGATCCCACAAGATCACATCACTTACAATTTTTCAGTCCTGAGTGGACAAGAAGTTTAATCAAGAACGAAAACTTGAAGAAAACCCACATTCAAAGAGATAGATGCTGAAAGTGACTTCAATTTACATTTCCTTTGGACTGCGTTTAAACAAAGTATAGCTTAAGCTGAAGAAAAAGGATTAGACTCGTCCAAAGATTATCAATCTACTCAGCTATTAAAGTGTGTACATCAAAGGTACTTTAATATTCAAGATCATAGAAGAAAAGGGATATACCATTTAGCTCATATGCCTTATGAAAAACCAATAAATGAAGAGCCCATATCAACCAATGGTTCAATTTTTGGAGAGCAAGAGATACCCTAGTTTTTGAGAGCACAACTTTCAGCAAACAAAGACATCCTTCACAATGATAAAGAATTGGTAAGAAAAGTAGACAAAGAAGTTTTTCCCATGCCTTCATTTACTCCTAATTTAAAAGGTTTCAGATTTGAAGAAAATAAAGATAAAATTTTGAAAGAAGTTTCTTTCAAAAATCATCTGATGGCTAATGCATTTCCAAAACATGGAAAGTTTAACTTCATTAAAGATTCTAGCAAACATGATTTTCAATTTGCAAAGGTTGATGATGATATTATGTTAGAATCTAGTTCTCTTGAAGAAAATGCAATGATTAATCCTCTTGATAAATTTTATATTGAAGAGAAAGTGAGATCATGTTTTCCCAAATCTGAAAACATGGTTGAAGAGATGGTAAGAAGAGTTTAAAGAGAGGACATTTCCATGTTTTCCTCTTCTTCTGATGATAACAGTTGTAGATTAGGAGAAATGAATGGGGATCATGCTTCAAATAGTTGTTCTCCTAGAAATTATCTTGAGACTGATGTGCTATCAAAATGTGGAATACCTGATGTTATTAAAGAACATAGTAAGGTTGACTTTTCATCCATTAGAGCTGATAGAGATCTAATCCAAGAACTACTCTTTTTCTGAGCTAATGCAATATGGGGTTTTCCAAATCATATGGATACACATGAAAAGACTGCAATATGTTTTGATGATCATCTTGTTGAACTTGTAAATGTTGTTGAAGAGATGATTGTAGCAATAAATTGTGAGGAAGAGTCTTCAAATGTTAATGAAGTATTGCCACATCGTGAAGAAGATAAAGAGCTTGATCTTGGCTCATTTTGTTCTGAAATGGAGGTTGATCAAACCACGATTCCTGCATGGGAAATTTTTTCAATAGTTAATCCAGGTATTGAAATTTTAAATTCAGATAAATATCTTGTAGAATTGAAAATTGGGACAAATGAAGAAGATGTTTCAATCCAAACGAAACCTCTATATCATGAAGAGTCACCTTGTTTCAATTTTTCTTTAGAGGCTGAAGTTGTTGAAGAGAATACCTATGATCAATATGATGCCATTTCATTTCCAAAATCTCTTAAATGCTCCAATGTTCTCAATCCTAGTTTAGTTGTTAATATCTCTACTAAGGATGATATGGTTGATATAAATAGATGTAATTATGTTTTAGTAGTGCACTCAGAATCTGGTGAACATTTTTTTTCTTCATAGAAGATGTTTGAACATATGAAAGGTGGTGTGTAAAAATTTTTAGAAGAACCAAAGATTTATAATGAAGCATGGTTATTCGGAAATGTCTTGTGGGTTACTATATTGCAAATTTCTTTCGAACTTATTTTTAGCAAGAGGTTATCAGTGTTGTTTCAAATTGGTGAACCAACTTCCTCTATTTTAGAAAGGATCATATTTCTCTGTTCCAGTCATTGGCCAGGTATGATTCCTTCCTTGTTCTCTATTCTATTGGTGAGGTCTCCTCACCTATAGTAGTTAGGTTTTTCTTTCCAATTTTGGGTGTGTTTAGTGTAGCCTTTTCCTCTTGGAGTAGTATAGTCTTCTTCTATTTTTGTAGTTTGTTGTCTTCGTATTTTGGTAAGTTCTATTTACCTTGCACTCCTTTGCTCTCTTAGTAAGAAGCTCTTTGTTTACTCTCTTCTTGGCTTGAATCTATAGTCCAATGGGTAAGTCCTATTCTATGAAACCTGTGATTCTAGATTATTTATGTACTTTGCAGTACATAATCCCCATTTAGAGCCAGTTCTAGGTGCATTTTTAGTACACCATTTTTAAACTTTAAAATTTGCCTCCCATGAAAACAAGTTCCCTTAAAGTGTTCCCTAATTTTTCTAATGTATTCTCATGAAGATTGAATTGGTTTGAAGACCCAAAATGCAACTTTCCAAATTCTCTAATTTTGAGGAGTTTAGAATTCAAAGATTAGTCTCATGGTTCAAATTCCTAGAGTTAATGCAATTTCTAAGATCAATTGTGTTTGATATCTATTTTCAATCAAATGCTTCTAGATTTTATGATCAAAGGATAATGACTACAGATATGTATTCTAATTTTACTTATAACAAAAAAAGCAAAAAATGAACTCCGAAGGTAAAATCCTGCTAGTGGAGAAGTCAAAGTCTCATTTTCTACCTGAAAAAGAGGAAATGCAAAATATTGATTTTAAACGAAAAGGCATGAGTTTATAACATCAAGATTGCATGCTCAATGCAATTCATGAACCAATTGACACAAAATCATTATCACAATCAAGAAGTGGAAAATCTGATGTTGCAGTCCATTTCTAGTTTTCTGCCATAGGAGAAGCTAAAAATTATTTTTTTGCTAATGGCCAGTCCCTATTGAAAATGACAACTCGAGCATGGAGGATTTTCTTTGGTGGAAAGTACACTCCCATGATCATTTTCTACAAAGAGAAGCTATTTTCTCATTCTCTGCCAAAGTGAAGTCAATATGTAAGAATCTAGCAATAGCTTCATGTAAGAATGGAAGGAAGATTGTAGTCCAAAGAAGGCAGTGACACTTGCAGAGATGTTATACCATGGTTCACAAAGATGGTTTGGTAGCTAAATTTTGGGACTTTTGTAAGAAAAAAAAAATTCAAGTTTCTGAGTCTTGGTAACAGCACATGAGTGTTGCTTTGTTGTAAAATTAAATTATCTTGTCGGGGCATTTGAGCCCCTTTGAACCACCTCTATTACATTTTTAGATGGCAAAAAATTGCAAACATGCTACTGTGAAGAAGGAAAATGGGCAAATAGCTTTGGTGCCCCTTTTTGAAAGTCAAGGAAATGTTGTTGGAGAGGTTTGTATAAAACCCATCGCAAGAAAGAAAGTTGAGCATAATGGTGTAAAGATTGAGTTTCTCAGGAAAATAGAGTTATACTTTGACAAAGGGAATTTTTATGACTTCACCTTCTTGGTTCGAGAGCTTGATGTACTTGGATGTATCCACTAGAGAATTGCCTAGGAATATGTTGCTTTCAATTGATCACAATCTAGTAAAATCAACTGTGCTTGGGACGGGATTGACTGTAATGGGTATATACAGTATTTTCCAAGAAAACAATACTTCTACACAAAATGAACCAATAGCCATCAGGTAGCCATATATAAGAGTTGTAGGTATTGAACAAGCTATAGAGGCTGATAGTAGAGGCCCCAATTCCTTTACTACAGATGAAGAAATGGAGTTCAAAGAATTTCTTAAAGACCTGATGCATACAAAAAGTTTTGTTCCATGATTGCACCATCTATATTTGGTCATCCCATTGTTAAGAAAGTTATTTCCTATTTTCTATTTAAAGAATCAAGAAAGAGATTACCTAATGGAGTAAGATTAAGAGGAGACATTAATAGTTTTCTATTGGGTGATCCATCAACTACTAAGTTGTATTTCCTTAAATTTGTTGAGAAGATAGCCCCAATAGCTGTCTACACTTTTGGAAAAGGATCATCAGCTACTAGTTTAACAACATCTATTATTCATGACTCTAGCATGTGGGAGTTCTATCTTGGAGGAGATGCAATGGTTTTGGCTGATGGAGGGGTTGTTTGTATTGACGAATTGAATAAAATGAGGGTAGAGGATAGGGTTGCAATTCATGAGGCAATGGAACAACAAACAATATGCAAAGCAAAGGTAGGCATTACAACTATTCTCAACTCACACACCTTAGTGCTTGAAACAACCAATCCACCTTTTGGATGTTATGATGATGTCAAAATAGCACAAGACAATATAGATTTGTAGACAACAATTCTTTCTCAATTTGAACTCATCTTCATTGCAAAGGATGTTCAGATCTATGATAAGGACAAGCTCATTATGAGTCATGTTATAAAAGTACATGTGAATGTAGGGAAAACAACTAAGGATTTTGATGCCCTAGATAAAGAAAATTAGCTTAAAAGATTCATTGAGTACTGTTGAGTAAATTGCAAACTTAGGCTATCAAATTTTGCTGCTACCATGTTACAAAATAACTATGTTAGAATTAGACAACAAATGCACCAATAAACCCATAAAAGTGGAGAAGCTACACCCATACCAATTACTGTCAGGTGATTAGATGCCATTATTTAAATTAGTGAGTCCATAGCAAAGATGCGACTATCACTTGTGGAAAAAAAGGAACATGCAACAGAAGCCATGAGACTTTTCAATTTGTCTGCAATGAACACTACATGTTTTGGCATTACTGATCAAATAAACTTGACACCAAAAATGAAAAATTAAATTCAACAAGTTGAGATAGAGATAAAAAGGTGAATGGGAATCGGTAATGTCATGTCTGAGACACATCTTCTTGATGATTTAGCAAGAATGAGATTTAATGAATCAGTTGTGAGAAGGGCCCTTGTTATCGTGCATCAAAGAGATGAAGTGGACTACAAGAGAGAGTGATGTGTCATTATTCGCAAAGCATAAGCTTCAACACCTTAAATATTCTACTACCACAAATAGGGCATCATTATTGCGTTGATGCATTGTAGGAAATTATATTTGGGTGTGAATGGCACAACATCAAAGTCTTTACAAATTTCTGGTTTGGAATGATGGCTTGGATAGTTCTTGTTGTAACTTCCAACCAAATGTAGAGAGCCTCCATGATGCGGTTAACTTAATGCACATAAGAGCTTCATAGTGATACATAGCAGGATGACATGACTATTTACCTCACACCAGTCAGCTGCACATATTGATAGTTTAACACTGCATCAAATGTGAAGACCCCATCCTTCATAACAACATGAGGTAGTATTTCTTGACCATTACACCAACGAAGTTATGTATTTGAATGTCAATGGTAGAGAATCCATGCACCATATGTTTGACCAAATTTCTGAAGTTAATACAGTAATGTTGAAGACACTGAATGAGAGTGATCAGCTATAAAAACCCCATTAGGTACTCTTCAATTAGTGGAAGCCTTCCACATTTAGATTTTGATAGCAATCAAGATTCTCAATGCCAGTATCATGACACACAATTGATCAAAGATAATTCAGTATATTCAGATATAAAAAAAGAATACATCTGCATAATTCAAAAAACTAACATCCTGACAATAGAAGATACCTAAAAGAAAATTAAATGTATAAATTTCATATTCTATATTTTTTCTAAATATCCTCGAGTTTGATTTCAAAAAATATTAAAAAGCTAAGAAAGCAAAATGCTCGAGAGAAAGGGGAAATATTTGAAAATATGATTCTCAGTCTACTAATTATGTAAGGATGTTTCTTTCTTAAGAATTGGTTATGAATGGGACTAAAGCAAAAATATGTGGACAAAATAGAAAGATAAAGGACAAGAGAAGTGGTGAAGGAGGGGAAGAGTTCGAGAAACCAAACAGTCAGTTCTAGAACTGAAGAATAGTTGAAGGGTCATTGAAGAGGAGGATTTTATTGCAAATTCTTCGAGATGGATGGGTGAGGGAAAATTGTTGATGTAATAGACTTGATGTTGCAGAGTCAATAGAAAAGTGTTTTATGTCAATAATTTCTATTCCATTTAGTTAGCCTGTTGCTTCTATGCATCTTTCTTTTAAATTTGAATTGCAAGAAGAAATGAAGGATGGTTCATTCTTTTTGTAATGAGGATATGAATTAATCAGAGTAGGATGTGCTTTGTGAGACACAAGGAAAGATTCAGGAGAAGTTCTTAATCATTTCATTTAATTTTTTGTAGATAGTTACTGAGTTATGAATTCATAGGATTTGTGGATTCCATAGCTTGGGTTGTAGTTAAGTAAGTATTTTTTTTCTTGAATTAAGTTCTGGTTAGAATTAATTTGGTTTGCCTCTTCTACTCTTGGGTTAAGAGAATACCTCGCATTAGCTTTAGGAAAAAAACATAATTCCTTGAACATCATTCACATAGGGAGCTATACCTACCAGTTTAGAGAGAATCCAATAATTAGAAGATGGCTTTTCAATTGTTGTAAGTAGATGTTGTTCAACATTCGGGCATTGAGAGTCATATTGTCACAAGGAACAAGAAGGACAAATATTTTTACCAATAGGATTCAGTGCTTTAGGACCCTTTATGTCTTCCTACTCTACCTTCATGTGACAACTTCCTTCTTTCCCTTGCAGGCCTATGTTGGAAATATAGATGAAGTAACTAAGAGGGGAGGGGTGAATCAATTACCACAAAAATAAAACCATAGATCCTTGAGATGTCTTAATATTTAACACTATTGATACTCAGTAGCCATGTAGATAAATGTTGAAACCTTTTAGATGTGTTGTTAACTTATTAAGCATTCAAAGTGATTAACATGTATGAATAAAAGAAATAACATGAACACAAGTGACACCAAATTTAATGTGGAAACCCAATATTGGAAAAACCACCAAGTAACTAGTCACCAATTTTTCACTCTTCTGAAGTGAGCCCTATTAGGAGTCAACCCATTTAAAGGTTACCAATAAATATTTTTAGGTGTGACCTTGTTAGAGGATTTAATCACTCTATTAGGAGTGGCCTGGTTAGAGGTCTTTAGAACAATTCAACTAAACTGTCACCTTGTTAGAGGATTTACAAAATGGTTGTTAAACCAACTCTGTAAAGAGATTCTGGATTCACTGTTACAATGATTAGAAAGCAACAATGAAGTGACCGGAATGATATGCAACTTATCTTTTTCTGATTACAAAGAAATAATGCTAGCCCCTACAACAACAACTTTGGTCAAAATTAGAATAGGAACTTCAACAATAATAGTAACAACAATGCATGAAACAATGGTGGAGGAAACAACTTCAATCCTCTAGATCGCAACAATGGATTCCAAAGATAGAACCAACAATGGAACACATATCCAAATAATGGAAGCATTCTTATAGATAACAACAACAATAATTTTCAATATGTTGATATCAATCAGTATAATGACAGTCAAAATTCCCTCAACAATGTTGGTTCATACTATAATGGAAATCAAGACATGATTTAGAATCAACAAGCAAATGATAATGTCCCTCTTGTTTAGTTTAATGGTATGCTATTAGATTCTTATGAGTCTACACATAACGCATAGGTTGAACATCAACCGACTCCTCCAGATCTGAGAGTGAGTAATAATTTGGCACCAATCAGGGCCCCCTATGGAGGACAACCAAATTTGAATCAAGTAATGGTTCCTACAATCTTGAAAAATCCATCTTGGTCTACTGAGAAATATAATGCAGTAGAAGATTTGAAATGAACCAAGGCCAACATGTCTATATTTGACATCTTACAAAACTATCCTCAATAATGGGAAGCACTGATGAAGACTCTGGATCATACAAAGACCCCTCAAAATACAAATATTATTTCTCAAAAAGTAGCTCCTCAATAGGTCAACACTTTGGAAGCAATGCCAACTATGTTTAAAGACAAGGTTGAGGTGCCTCCATTTCTACTAAGTATTGGGATATATGGGAAAAATCTTCACAATTGCCTAATAGATATAGGAGCCTCATGTAATGTGATGCCACTATCAATAGCACAAAGTTTAGCAGTAAATCCCTAGCCTTCCAATCGAATAGTAGTACAACTATATAAGACTGAGATGAAAGTGATTGGTGTGCTGAAAGATGTCAGCATACCGTTGACAATCGACCCTAGGATTCAAGACATAATTGATATACATGTGGTTGATATACCTAAGATGTACGAATTTCTACTAAGAAAGGAATGGAAAAAATACCTAAGAGGATGGTTCTATATAGACTTCACTCAGTTCTAGTTATCGTGGAAAGGGTTGAACAACCAAATCAAGATAGATACAAAA
The DNA here is from genome assembly GCA_028749045.1 of Cupressus sempervirens. Taxonomy (NCBI): domain Eukaryota; kingdom Viridiplantae; phylum Streptophyta; class Pinopsida; order Cupressales; family Cupressaceae; genus Cupressus; species Cupressus sempervirens. The sequence continues at coordinate 13,199,488 of CM053786.1, forward strand.
CCAAAGTTAAAAATTATGATTATTAAATATAATGTGTTGGAGTTTTAAAACTACTAAGCATAAAAATGCTCAATACCAAAATGATATCACTCACACAATCTAAGGATTAGCCAATTCCTATTAACAATTATATGTGCAAATCATTTGGACCCAACTTCAACAAAACCAAGGATGGTTTTCTAATCTTTAGGCTTTGCAAAACTAGGGTGGGTATACCAAGGGATGATTCAAGAATGGTAAACACTATATGAGAATTATTTTCATTTCATTTTGATTCTCATCTCAAATCCTCAAATATGTACATAATTCTTGACAATTTGATAAACACATCCCATATAATAGATCTAGCCAAAATTCTTCTATAGATCTGCACGTGTTCTCAGCAATAGTGGCTAACTGAAGCGAAAACATTCCATGCAAACAAGTATAGGTCAACTTTGAAGATCTTTAGGAAATAAAAGTAAAATTGATTATAATTTTACATTTGAAAACCATTTATGACATTATTCTCTTTGAGCTGAATCAATTTGACTAGTGCCTAATCCATTAGGGTTTAGAGTCTACTACAAATCCATAGATCTAATTTGTTGCCTTACAACAAATATTATCAGAAATTCTTATCATAATTCATCATTCAAAAAAAATCATTCCTACTACTGTAGCAACATTATCAAATTCATCAAAGCTTTTACATAATCCATTAAACTAATAGTAGTGGTGAATAGATATACAATCTAACTAGATTGCATTCAATTGCACAAGCCTTTACTCATACAATATCAAGATAACTAAGTAACTAAAAGGAGACAAAATTTAGAAAGAACTAATATGGGGACAACTCATAATTTGTATTCATTTTCTTTGTAAATTGTATATATTTGTAGTAACTCAGAATGACCTTAGGAAGAAAAATAGAGATCATTCTATATTAATGCATTCTCAGGAACTAACAAAGATGATACAACATAAAAGTTTCTCAAACATTGGACCAAAAACAAACTAAGTATATCACTTAAGCATTAGAAAATTAGACCATTCTTTAGCCCTAGGATCTCAATTATATAGTATGAGATGCAACAAGCTTTAGACTAAGAGAAAATTGACAGGTGTCTCTTTCAAAAAAATATTTTCAAAACACGTATCACAAAAGAAAAAATTTTGAGTAATAGAAAGACTTATACATCAAACATTCCTTTTGGTGGGTCCACTTCTGTTACATCCTCCATATATGTAACTACCAAGCTAGCCAATGATGAATTTTGTTCTGATGATTGCACATTAATCTCTACCTATGGGTTTTCACCATGTTTATCATGTATGGTGGGAGTAACTTCTACTTTTTTCTCTTCTTCGATTGTATCAGCATCCTATGGGCCCAAGCCTACAACTGAAGGTGACTGACTATTCTTGTCTTCTTCTTATTATTGGGCTTATGTAGTGATGGTGTAAATGATTTGGATCTCCTCACCCTACACCTCATCACTATCAGTTTCATCTTCATCAAACTATTCACCAGGAGCTATTTCTGCCATCCACTTGTCAAACAATGTGTCATCTGGCCAATTGAATTGCAAAATATCACTCTGCCTTTTGACTACATACTCAACCTCATCATTAATAGCAAAAAATTCTTGTTTTAAAGAAAAAAATAATATTTGGGCCTTCACCATTTCTTCCATTGTGGTAGCCCACCACGCATGCCCTATTTCATTTATAATTCTATTCATCCTTAAACAAAAATTATTATCAAGTTCCTTCACCCATTCATCTTTTTTTTTCAAATTATTTCTTTTCTGTAGGGGACGAGGAAACAAACTAAATTTTTGGCTCTTGTACTTGTTCAAGTAGCCTACTATTATTCTCTGTAAATGAATCCTTTTATTGTCAAAATCAGCAAGATCAGAAATAATATCAAAGTTTTTTTCAATTTGATCATAAGAATTCTTTGTTACAAAGAAACACAAAAATGTCATTTCTTTCTCCCTTCTCACCCATTTATTCATGATAGGCTTTAAAGCCTCATCATTGGCTTTCAACTCCTCCCAGATATTGATCACCTTGGCTAACTGATCATGAATTAGTGGCCATTCAATTTTGTCCCTCATTTGTGAGAGAGCTTTTCTTAATTTATCTTCATATTTTGCCTCCAACTCTACATGTAGGGCCCACAATTTACCACCATTTTCTTTTTCAAAATCCTCAGCAATGTAGTACTGTGGCCTTTGGGGTGTATTTAGTATTTCTATGAGGGGGGTGGATTTGAATAGTTCAACTGGGGGACGAGGGTATGTTATTGTAGGCCTAGTGGATCTTCCCAATAGCTTGTTCTCAAGCTCAATTCTCTTTTTTGCCTCTTTATTGTAGGCATCCACAACTACCTCATATTTTCTCTATAATTCAATCATTTTCTTTTCTTCCCTTTCTGTAGTAGCCAAGGAAATTTAAGAATAATCTACATTCATGTGGGTTGCCTATACATGTGAGGTATCAACAACTCTCTTTACAATGATATTCCCTATCAGTCTTGAATCATCAGGCTATGCTGATACAATCTTGGATCCTCTTCTTCGTGACCACATGACAAGAGCAACTTGGTCATTACTAAAATTAGTCCCTACAAACTCCTTTTTATTTGGGTCTTGTAACTCCAATTTATTAGAAACAAAATTGAAAATCAATGCATCTGCAATATCCCAATTAGGAAATAATAGTATGTTAGAAGTCTTTACCATTTGCCTTCCCTCTTCAAGGGTAATGTTCTAGAACTCTTGCATCATTTTTTCTTTTATTTGGTTTTAGATGGAGGATTCATCCATTTCTAGATGCTCTGTTTTCATATTCTTACACCTTTCCTCAAAATTGCTCATATTTGCCCTCCAAGAAAACTGGTGGAAAGCCCTAGACTTTACAAAACTATCATCTGACAAAAATTAGTGACTAACTTGTTCTAAAATAGGATTCAATTCCCTTCCCCTAAAATCTACTACATTCAGCTCAACGCTTGGCATAGGAGGCTCCTAGGGATTCCCTTCATCAATCTCTACCTGGGTAACAAAAACTCCCCCTTGTGACCCAATTTGTTCAATTTGCTCATCCATGAGCTGCTCCTCCTCAATTCTCATAGGGGTCTATGAAGGTGAATACTCCTCAAAATGAGGATCCTCCTCCATTATTATTTTTCTCCTCTTAGGGGAGGGCTCAAAAAGCCTCTCTTCCAAAACATTACTAGTGGACTCAATTATTGATTTGTCTTTGTCCATAGTATTCCTTTTATTTTGAATAACAATATACCTTGACCTTTTCTGGATAGTTAATTAACCTACCCCTATATTGGGACTAAAACCCAATCTTCTCATTACTTCCTTGGTCTTATTTGGGTAAAACTTCATAAAGAATCGATTCTTCTCATTCATTGCCTCTACTATTTCAGGAAAAGTATTCATAAGTTTTCTCATCTTATCTACATTTGTAACTGCATCATCCAAAGGACTATAATTTGGATCAAAAAAATGAATGAAATCCAAAATTTTAGAAAAGACTCTCCACTTTTCTTTTCTAGTCTCTTGCTCTTGCAAGGAGTCTTGCAAGGAGTACTCATTCCTTATTAAGTCTTCAGGAAAATAAAATTCATGCTCAATTTTACCAAGCTTAATTCTGTGCCTCAGAGCCAAATGATAAAAACCTTTAGAATCACAAAAATGAGGGTGAGAAGTAGCCATCTTATAAGGATTCAAAATCTTGTGCAGAGAAAGCCAACCCCCTTTTGTGATTACAAATTGATGAGCCACTGTGAAAGTAAGAAGAATTAACCTCTTTTGTCTCTTCAATAGAAGGGTTTCCTCCACTCCTCCTAGCTACCACAATATTCTAGCTACTCCTACCTTCAAAGGCACTCGGTAAGGTAGTGCGTGAGGGCTTCCTTTAAAACCATATACTCTAAATACAATAGAAATAGAGTATGGAATAAAATCTTCCCAATTATGTAAAACTTTTAGATTATGGGGTTTATCCATAGGCCTAACAAGGTGCATTAGTGCCTTAGGGATCTTGGGATTGTCACTAAATATGAGGCATCCCAACTTTGAAGTGAAATAAATATCAAACCTGACAAAGCTGGCATTCTCTACATCCCAAGTCATTTCTACACTCCACAATTGAACTGGTAGTGCTTCCCCATTCTATTCTTTGTTTAATTCCATTTCTTTACCAAAATATGTAACTCCCTTGAACAAGAACATGTGCATCAACAGAGAATAATGGGCAAAAGTTTGTTCCACCTTGCCCTTAGCAATTCCAATCAGTCCAATGTGAATCTCCTTAGCTAAGTAGGAAATAAAATAAAAAATTTATATGCACACCAAAAGAGGAAATCTGAGTCATCATATACATAAAATCCACAAGCATAAACTCCTCTTCATCTCTCCCAAAAATTTGCATAGGGAATTATATATTTCTATAGCCCTAGAATTGAAATATGTCCTTTTGAAAGCTTCCTTGGAGGATGTTGTTATTGCTGGCAGGGTTCTAATTTTACCTATGTGTGCCCTCAGTGCACCTTGCCTAACTACATCTTTCTTAGACATATATTCATTCTCTAACCTGTTCAAATCAATTGGCAAATGATAATCAGTGATAGGCCCTAAACTAAAAACCTCCCTAATTTCCTTTGTGTTGTTTGTAATCAAGATTTCACAATTAGTTCTCCTCACTACTCTAAGGGCTTGGTTGTAGTTCTTAGCTATAGCTTCCAAAAGATCATAGTCCATAAAAACACTAGGAACCACTAGTTTCCCTAGATCAAAATTCTAGATATTGGCATGTGGGGCAAAAAGGTTCCTCTCTAAAAACTAGTTTTTGAACAAAACAAGACCAGTCTGTGAAGTTTTTGCATCCCTAACCTAGTTTCCCTTATCATACAACCCATTTTCTATTCTAAACCTAGGGTTTAATGAAGTTAGCTTTTTAACTTCTATAGTTTCAATAGTGGAATGAGGGAGCAGTTCAAGAAAATCAACATGGACATTCCTATCCAAATAGTTCTCTTGACCAAAAAACACCTTTTTCTTTGGAGCCATATTTGATTAAGTCTCGAAGAAGCTAAAACAGTGCAAGGATTATAGTTCAAATACTTACTTTGAATTCCTCTCTAGTTCTTCTCAGTATTTTTGCAATCTTGCTGTGAACAAACTGCTTCACAGTCTTACCAAATTCAACACAGTCTTCTCAATAACTGCTTCTACTTAGAAATGCTTGGACTCTTTGTTCATGTAGGGTGGAATTAAGCAAATCATATGTGTTATACTAAGTTTTTTATCACATGAGAAGGTTTCATTTTTGATAAATGCACAGAGTGGCATCACCTTCTACATTCAAATTTATGCCATAGATGTTTGAAAAATCCTATGATCCAGGGATGCAAGTAAAGATGACTCATGTTCCACTTGAAAAGTTGGCATTCATCCCAATGAAACTTTTCCATGTGTACCTTTCCTTCATTGTTGGTTCTTTTCAACTGGACCCATAGAATTCTGAGGACATGTGTCACTAAATTGTTATCTTTCTATACATAAAAAGTGGGCACCTTGCCATAGCAAGATAGCAACCATCGTTGATTTTGCATTAATCATGTGGGAAACATTTGATACATTACTTAAGAGAAATATGGTGTGCCCCTTGTTTCTATGTCACTGTTTGTAACCTTTGCACAATTCACCATAGTGAGATAGCAATGATCATAGATTTGAGATTGATTTGACGATCAAAATATTGCATATGTTTCATGAATTAGGGCATGGGTCCACTTATTGATGATGTGAGAAAACCCTTCCCTACTGGCATATAATTTCATATTTTAAAAACCTGGCCATATTACCACACTACTTGGGTCACACTATGTGTTTATTTCCCATCTAAGTGCTATGTCACTAGCAGTGAGAAGAACAAGTTTCTTGACAGTGATATAGCGACCTCTAGTGTCGTCACTTTTCTCAGTGTATATGTGTATCCCACTAGATTCCATCATGTGCCAAAAATTTATAACTGATATCTGATGGAGCATTTTTTGGGACCCACTTTCTCTAAAATGTTGCCATAGTATTACTTTCTATTTGGCCACTATGTCACTAACTGCAAGAAACACAAATGTTTTGATAGCGACATAGCGACATCTGGGGACTTATCAAAATTTGGGGCCAAAAAGATAAAGGCAAGTGAATTCATAACCACCCTCATTAATGCTTCTAACATAACAATAAAACCACATGTCCATCACGTAGCTTGGAAAACTTATGGTCACCAAAAAACTTAAAAGTGACTACTAACCATTACTTTTGGTGAAGGTGCCATGTCACTAATGGTGAAGTGCTCAATTTTTTTGATAGCAATAAAGTGACTAATTGAAAAAATTGAGATTTCTATTGATTCCTTTTATACTTCAATGTTATAACCCCTTTTTAGGTTCTGACAGGTCTCTCATAAAAATGTGATCAAATATTTCTAAAGCAATACAATCTTCGATCACTGTACCTCTATTTGATAGCACTGCTCTTCAACTTAGTGGTAGTCACTATGTTGCTAAGGGTAAAATACCTGCATCTTTTCATAGCAAGATAGCAATCACCATAGATCTTTTAGGGATTGGACGGTGAGAAACAAAAAAGAAAAGGGGATACTTAGGGCATGGAAATTTTGAAAAGGATGGAGAATATTTGCATTTTTTAAAAAGGTTTCACACCCAAAAAATTTAAAAGGAAATGAGTCTTAGGGCTTCAACAAGAAAATTCAAATCCTACCAAGATTTTGCAGTATTAAAACAAAAACCCTAGTCTCCACTTGACAAATTCAATTCTGATTTCTTTTTCAAACGAGGAAAAACATCTTGCAAAAATTAGATCAACACAATGCTCCTAATGAAGTAGCATTCTTACAATTAGATCTAGGTTCTTACAAAGTGATGGATTTCTCAACCAAAATATCAGATGATCAAATTGAAAAGTCCAAGGTTTCAATTCCAAGTCAAGAAGTTGTAATACAATTTTTAGACAACATGGTAGCTAATCTACAATGTTTAGGAGAGGAAGTTGACCCTAGTATCCTTCTTCTCCTAGGATTTTGTCGATTGCATAAAGTTAGTCATTCAAAGTTTGAATGTTCATCATGCCAAGAAGTAGTTGCTAAGGTATTGGCACAAATGATGAAAACCAAAGGTGATAACACTCTGAGAGATGAAGCCATGGAAGATCAAGCCTCTATAACCATATCTAAATCTTTTGAAAAAGTTGAAGAATAAATGAAAGGCTTGAATGTATCATATAGTGATACCTCTTTAGATGGTGGAGGTTTGTCTTCTCCTCCACTAGGCATGATCAAAATTAAAAGCAGAAGACGATACATGAAAGGACAAGGATGGACTTCAATAGTTGTTTGTCCAATAGTCAAGGTAGATGAAATCAAGGAATTGATAGGGGAAATCAAAGAAAAACAAGAAAAACATGCACTCCCAGTATCAAAGAGCAAAAATGGAAAATCAGTAAGTCCACCCCGAGAAAGATAAAGTGGGTACCTAAGAGACAATCTTTTCAATCCTAAGTAAAGGAGAAGATGAGAAAAAATAAACACAAAGTTAGAAAACCCTAGGAATGAATGATATGGATACTTCACTTTGATAGTTCCAAATACAAATTAGGAGCTGGCGCATGTATTGAGTTGGTGAATCCTAAAGGTAAGTCATTTTATGTTGCATATCGATTACAATTTAGATGCACTAATAATGTTTCCGAATATGAAGCATTGATTCAAGGACTCCTTTTCACTTTGGAAAAGGGGGTTAAAGCTCTCATCATCAAGGGAGATTCTTAGTTAGTTGTGAGACAAGTAAAATCATTATACTCCTATAATGATAAGAGGCTGCTCACATACAGGAAAAGAGTATGGGATTTAATGGATGATTTTGAAGCTTTGAATGTGAGATCTATTCTAAGAAGGAAAAATATGGTAGTAGATGCTCTAGCTATTTCAGCTAGCACATTACAACTATTCGAAAGAACCAAATTGAAAATATTTTTAGTCAAATTGGTTGTTGTTTCATCCATTACGGATAATATCACTAACTTCCAAGTCTTTCAAGAAGATCAACATATACTTGAATTTATCATGAGGAGTGGCCACTTTAAAGGGCAAGAAATTGATGACACTCTGGATGACAAACTTGAGAATGATGAAATCAAAGATGAGGATGGGATTCTGAATTTAAAGACCAGCACTATTCCTAAGGGGATGGTTGAGTTGGAGAGCATTTTTGATCATGACAAATTAACACTTAAGAGAAGAACAAATGAAGAAAAGAGAATAGAGGAATGTGACTCATACAATTTGGGCACTGATGATGATCCAAAAATGATAATGGTCGAGAAAGCATGCACTCAACAAGAAAGAGAAGATATGATTAAATTACTCTCAGAATATAAAGATTTCATTGCATGGAGCTATGAAGAGCTAAAAACATATGATCCCAAGATTATGACACATGAAATTTTATTGAAACCTGATGCAAAGCCTTTCTGTCAAAGGCAAAGACTTGTCAATCCTATCATCGAACCATTGATAATGAAAGAAGTTCAAAAAATTCTCGATGCCAAGATCATTTTCCCTATTCATCATTTCACATGGGTGGCTAATTTGGTGCCTGTATGGAAGAAGACTGGAGAAATTCATCTTTGTGTTGACTTTCACAAACTCAATATGGCATCTCAAAAGAATAGTTATGCTTTACCTTCACTAGATGAGGTCCTACAAATAGTAAATGGTTAAAAAATGATGTCCTTCTTGGACGAATACTCAAGATATAGTTAGATAATGGTGGACGAAGAAGAGAGACTAAAGACAACATTCAAAACGAAGTGGGGAACTTTTGCCTATAGAAGAATGCCTTTTGGGCTGATCAATGCAAGGGCTACATTTTAACGAGCCATGGATGAAGCTTTTAAAGGATTGATAAGTAGATGTATAGTTATCTATATGGATGACTTGACGATCTTTTTGAAAGATCGAAGCAATCACATTGTGGATTTGAAATAGTTATTCAATAGATGTTGCAAGTACAACATATCTCTCAATCCTAAGAAGTGTTCTTTTGGCATCACTAAAGGAAAGCTCATGGGTCACATCATTTTTGAAGAAGGGATCTCCATTGATCCTGATAGAATCAAATATATTCTAAAGCTATCACCTCCCCACAATTGGAAGGAACTCAAGTCTTTCTTTGGGAAGATCAATTTTGTCTGAAAGTTGATGAGTGGATTTGCACAAGTAGTCCATCCCCTCAATGGCTTACTCAAAAAGAGGGCTAAGATAGAATGGGTTCCAAGAATTAAGAAATCATTCAAGGATATTGAAGTGGCCATTTGTATGGCCCGAGTACTAGTTAGTCCAGATTATGGGTTACCTTTCAAAATATAATCTTTTTCCTCAAAACATTCATGTGATGGGATCCTTATGCAAAACAAAGAAAAGGAAGATGAAAGGCACATTGCTTTTATGAGTTGTCCTCTCAAAAATGCAGAGTTGAAATACTCAAACCTTGATAAACAATCCTTTGCATTAATCAAGGCAGTGAAGAAGTTTCATCACTACATACTCAGAAGTAAAATGTATGCAATAGTACCTAATCCAGCAGTAAATATGCTTTTGGTACAGAATGAACTTGGTGAAAGGAGAGCCAAATGGATGGAGATACTTCAAGAATTTGATTTAGAGATTCAACCTATGCAACTAGTTCAAGGACAAGGATTGTCTAAAATGATAGCTAACAACTAGGATGGAAATGAAAAGGAATTCATGGCAACGAAATAAATGAGGATGATCATAAAAAGATGGCTATGTCACAAGTTGATATTAATTAGGGAGTAGTAATAGAAATTTGGTACCAAGACATCATCTATTACCTTCTACAAAATTAGTATCCCAGTTGGATGAATAGCTCACAGTGTAGAGGACTTAAAATGAAATATGAGTCTTATATGCTACATGATAGAAAGTTGTATAAAAGGAACTATGAAGGGATCTATCTCAAGTGCTTAGGTTGTGAGGAAGCAAAGGAAGTCTTAGAACATTTTCACAAAAAGTATGGTACAAGACATGGTTTAGTAGAAGCAACTACTCACATGATTCTAAGATTAGGTTATTTTTGGCATTCAATATTTGAAGACACTTTTGAGCATGCACACTCTTGCCATATTTGTCAAACCAATGCCAATAGAGAAAGGAATCTGACAATGCTCTTACAACTTGTATTTGAGATATGCCCCTTCGCAAAGTGGGGGTTGGATTTTATTGGTTTGGAAAACCCACCATCATCAACGAGACACACATTCATTCTCACAGCCATGGAATATTGTACGAGATGGATAGAAGAAAAAATCTTTAGGAATTGTACTACTAAGGTGGTGATTAAATTCTTGGAGGAACATATTGTCACTAGGTTCAGAATGCCATTTTCCTTGGCATGCGATAATGGGTCTTCTTTTGCATCAACATTCTTGACCCATTTGGGCATTTGAAAATCAAGTCATTATCAAGTTTTCTTCAAATTACTACCCATAGGGAAATGGGGTAGTAGAATCCACAAACAAGAACTTGATCATAGTTATAAAATGATTTTTGGAGGAAAACCCTAGAGATTGGCATATGCAACTTAAATCTTCTCTATGGAAAGATCGAGTAAGGATCAAGAAATCTTTGGGAACTTCTTCATACTTTCTTGTCTACGGATAAGAACTAGTATTTCCACTCAACCTCAAAATTCCTATTTTGAAGTTTATGAGTGGATATGCTGAGGATGCTAATAAAGTACAAATTAGATTGATGAATCTTTTAGAAATGGATGAGACACAGATAGCTAAATTAGAGCATATGGCTAAACATCAAGCTGTTGTCAAGAGATGGTTTGGCAAGAGAGCCACAATAAAATCCTTTAGGATTTTTGACCTTGTTCTACTATGGGATAAGGCAAAAGAAAATTCGGGTAACCTTACCAAGTTTCAATGCTTATGGACTGGCAAGTATTAGATTGCAAAAATTCTCAGCAAAAACACTTTTAGGATAAGTTCCTTTTAGGGGAAATTTCTACCTTTGCCCATAAATGGACAATTTCTAAAACATTATTTTGAAGCATTAAAAAATAAAAAATAAAAAATAAAAAATAAAATAAAATAAAATAAAATTCGTTATATTTTATTTTTACATCTGGGTTAGATTTTCATTTTTGCAAGTGTGTTTGCTTTCAGTTGTGTGTTTTCCTTAGTTGTGTGTTTGCTTTCAGTTGTGTGTTTTGTTTTCAAAGTTGGGTCAGTCCTAGGGGGTAAGGTGCACTTGAGATTTTTCTCAAGATTTTACTAATCACTCTTTGGTCTAGATTTCAGGAAGAGGTATTTCTTTGTCAAAATATTTTGATGATTGTGTGTCTTATACCAAGCGAGAAAAGGATATTTCTTGTGGAAATAAGGGATTTTCAGTTAGAAAATCAAAACACTAGACCAAAAAGTTCTCAACACTTTTCAAATTTTAAAATTTGATCATTTTGGTGTTGTTGAATTCAAGTCAAAGATGACAAGAGATGATCCAAACTTCAACTGGTTCAAACAGGAGGGGTCTCCTTGAAAGATTGCTAAGATCATTGATTAGCGTGAGAGTTTTTAAAAGAGTTCTAAAAGAGAAATGCAAGGGATGTTCACAAGAGATCGAATCCAAAAAACAACACTGATGTCCTGACTACATAGTCTAAGCATAGTCAGGATACAAAAAAAAAGAAAAAAGAAAAGATACGGTGTTAAGACTAAAGGATTCCAAAGATCTAAAATGACAAAGATACATTCTCAAAATAGAGTATCTTATATTTAAACTATCACTTCATCAAAAGTAACATTCTAAATGACATGGAGCAATTATTCAAACTGCTAGAAAATTAAAAGAATGTAACATTCTCTAAAGAGCCCTTGAACCGATTCTATCATCTAGTCAAGCAATTGATTGATAAAAGTCTTTGTGGAGATTCTAAAAACATGAGCTAGCAGGAGTGAAAGATTCTTTCCAAGTTATTAAAAAACTTTGATAAACTGCATCCTAAGGCATCAAAGGGAATGAATACACATTGCACACACTGAGCTTGAAGATTTTGAGTCCTGATGTTTTGACTATGAAGTCATTCAAAATAAGCTCGACATGTCTGAAACTTGTTTGGTGTTTAACACACATTGGAAGAATGTTTGCTGATGAAGAAATGACTTGGTCATTTCTTCCTTTTTTTAGGGGCTATTTGTTGTAGTATCCACAACACACACCCCATTCCTAGTGAGAAATGGGGACCCCCTACCTTTTTTATAACTCTCAGACTCACATTTTGAGAGTCACAAAAAAAAAGGTGCAAGAAAAAGATTTAGAGTCTTAGAGTCACAAAAAAAAAAGTGCAAATGTGCACGCATGACCAAAATGTGCCCCATGCATTGGTGCATGCACTGAGGCACATCACACATCTAGCCTAGTGCAGGGGGGTTGGCCTATGAAACCCCTCCTCAACATTTCATACTCTTTTTTTTTATCAAACAAATCGATGCTTTCGTGGAGATGCACAAGGTGAGTTCCTACCACCACTTTTTGCATAATGCATCATGCACCAAAAAAACTATGCCTACCACCACTTTTCATGTGCTAGAAAAATTGTGCGCTCATCGCTCACAAGATCTCATGCTGTCACACATCCACACATGTGATTCCATAGTGCCCTTCCCTCGTAAAAAACAAAAGGAAATGTGTCATGTGCCTCATGGAAACCTGTTGTGTGCCTTCCAATGGTGCTGCACGCCTCACATTTTTGGTGTTGCTTACCTCATGAAACCTCTGCATGCCCCATCTATGCTCCATTTGATCAAATGCATCACACACCTCTTCAAATGTGCGTCATGCGTGCCGATAATTGGAAACCTATTGAGTGCTACCTCATCAAACCTTGAATGCTCTACATGAACACACCCACACTTACCTCTGCACTCATGCACCTCTACCATGCCCTCGTACTCCCATACATTTTTTTTATAATATTTTAATTTTGTAATTTTATTGTTTTGAATAAAAATAAATAAAAATAAAAATAAATAAATAAATAAATAAATAAATAATATATATATATAATTAAAATATATATATATTTTAAAAATACCTAAAGGGGGCCTTTTTTTCCCTTTATGCTTAGTTTAGTTTAATAGGTTTTACATCTTATCTTTCAACTAATAAACATTTTTCTCATTGTGTGCAGATAATCAAATGGAATCAACATCTGGAGTAGCACCCAAGCCTATAGTCTTCAAGTGCCAAGGTGTACCATCCAAGTCAAGATTCCATGATGAGTACACTAAGATCAAAGATACTAATTTAGGGCACACAGACTTAGGAGAATTCCTAAAAACCTGTAATAAGCCAACTAAGAGATTAGATCTGGTATCATCCTTGATATGTTTCAGGTTGGGTAATGCAGCATCACATCCCATATTAGTATAATCAACAGAACTAGTAATGACTCTAGCGCAACATTTTGTTTCTAAAGAGATAGTGGTGAAAAGTCTGACAGGAGAAGTGGTCCTTGATCTTCAACCTGACAACATTGAGAGGTTCTTCCATCTCCTGAGAGTGGATTAGTTCATTAGGCTCTCTTACGAATCAATAGAGAGATTTTATAGGGAACATACAAAGAAGGCGAGAAATATTATACAATCATCTTACCTTATTGAGAGACCTCCTCAAGGAAGGATAATAGGCAAAGTGGATATGACTTGGGGATATATGAAGGAGGATATTGGTAACTCCATCATCCTTTTAAGTAGAGTCATGGGTTTATCTATAGTGGGCTACCTCAGTACCTTCATGATCAACTTCATTGAGACCATCAAAACATCAAAGATACCATTGAACTAGGCCACCACACTAAATGAAAACTTGTGTGAGAAATTGAGGATGGTGAAGGACAAGAAGAAGTTTTATACAATGTCTTATATAGTATACTTGCTTGTAGCAAGGGAAAAAGAGTGCCTTGGAATGTATAGAAGAGATAGTATGAAAAATCCCAATGCCTGGTCATACATTGTTTATCCTCAATTTGTAAAGAAGAAGCTCTCAGCATAGAGAAAATAATATAGAATCATGAATGATGCGTTCATCTTTGCGGTCATCTGATTCGTAGAAGGTGATTATGCCAAGAGGTTATCTGATGAAGCAAAAGCACAGGTATCAGCTCTTGGTTCTTACTTCATTTAGTTTAAAATGTTCACATATCTACGAGTAGGTGGTGCCAGTATCAACCCCAAGAAGTTCCCCAGATATCTGAGTAACAAGATAGTGCTACTAGAGATTTCTTGGCAAATTGAATCAGCATATGAGAGGGTGAAGAGACAAAGAAGACCCTATTGGACATGGCCTCTCATCATTGGATCATACCAGGTAAAGCAGAAGTAAGACATTCTGACTTTTGAGTGGGAATGGGAGAATTATCCCCTTGAGGAGTAAAATTCCCCTAGGATTCATTTTGATAATGTCGAGAAAGTGGAGAGTAGGGCTGGAAAAGAGTTTCATCATGAAGATGCTATTGAAGATCATTGGATGAATGTGACAAATGACTATGATATTTGCATATAGGATTATTGTAGGATGAATTTTTATCTAGCAGAGAAGACCCTCAATCTCAATATTCCAGAGGAAATAAGTCAACAAGATTCTAAGGAGCTATTTGACCCCTTGTTCAACTTAGACAAAATCAGATAAAGACACATTATGAATGTGAAAGTTGACAGGGAGGAGGGCAATGATATTAATCATTGAGCTAAACATGTGGTTATAATGATGAAGGAATGGATCAAGTAGTCTTTTCAACTTGATCCCATACTTGACACTATATTATTCCATGCTCAAGCCCACCCTAAGAAAGGTAGAGGAAGGAAAGTTACAATTGCTACTTTTGTACTCCAGTCTCCCATCAAGCTAGAGATAGTATACCAACTTGATCACCTAGTTGGATACTATCATCCTCCACAAAGGATAGGAAAGAATTAAAGGAAGAGGATTTCCCTACAAATAATTCAAGCATAACAAGGTGAAGTGCAAGCACCTTCCCAGCAACAAAAAGAAGTGCAAGGGTCTGAGGATACTAGAGCTACTCAAGTCCAAGATAATCCTCCACCACCTCCCTTTGTGCCTTCCTAATCTAAAGAGGAAGAGATTCAACATGTTTTTCTATGCTTCCTACACAAGAAAACCTAGTATCCCATTTTGCCTCCACAAAACAAAAGAGGATTAAGATCCAAATGAAGAAAATGCAAAGGGTGACTAAGAGAATGGTGCCTTTTCCTTCTATTCCTAAAACCATCCCAAAAGAAGAAGAAGAGGAAGAAGAGGAGATAGATGAAGAGGAAGAAGTGCCCATACAAAGAAGAACCTAGCTAGCTAGAGCCATGGAGGAAGAAAGGAGAAGGAGTAGCTTGAGCATATCACCATCCACTCAAGCAAGACCATTACAAGTCTCTTCTTCAGAAGATGAAGTGCAATAGTGGGTAGATGAGCAAAGTGAAGAAGGGGATGATGTATTTAAAATTTCTATTTTTCACTTCATGCCTATGGGAATGACGTTGATTGAGGGAAATATTAGGCATACTCCTACATGAAAATCCCAAGAAGAAGGATGGATGTAGATACCACTAGCCACACAAGGTCCTAATCCTACTTCCCCATCTCCACCACAAGTTATGGTGCTAGATAAAGGTTCAATTTCTCCTTCGCTTCAAGGATTAGAAGAACAAGTTCAGAAGGAACTATCTCAAGAGGAGAAATTAGAACAAAGGGTGACTAATGAAGTGTCTAAGGAGGGACAAATAGTCAAATATTCCCAATCACCTTCCCCAGACATAGAGATGCAAGCTATAGGGTCCACTAAGACCAAGAAAATAGAAGGAGAGCCCTCACAGATGGAAACAACTCCAAGGAGGAGAGATAAGGGGAAGGAAGTTATAGAACATACTCCTTCATCCTCAATAAGAAGACCTCCAACTGAACACACTCCAAGGTGGTTGCAAAAGGAAGTCATAAGAAGCTCCAGACATAGATTTTGAACTTTGGAGGAAGACATTTATGAGATTGTGAAAATTTTGAATAAATTTGAGTCCCAAGAACATGAGGCAATACCATTGGCATTTGTTATAAGTACATGGAATAGCCCATAGTTGTTTACATAGGTAGCTATTCCTCCTAGAGATATAGACATAAAAGGCCTTTGTCCCAAGGATTATGAATTGAAAAATGTCATGTTGTGAAAAGCCACACGAGATGCATCCCAATTAATGTTGACCATGGGAATTAAAGAAATCATGAAGAACATGGGGCAGGATGAAATGGAAATCCAAGTACTTTGATGGTAGGTTGAGATCCTAAAGGGATATTTGGCCAAAGTCGTTGGTCCTCTTCATCCTGAGAACTCTGAGGAGACCTTGAATACTGTTCTTAGAGAAGGGGGGTTAATCCATATGGATCCATTTTTGAGAGCCTATCAACAATGGTGGGAGAGTTTTGAGGAGAAAGGAGTCATGATTATCACAACAAACCTAAAGATGCTACATGCTACACAAGAAAATGTGAATAAAATGGTGGTGATTTTGAAGCAAGAGTTCAGCATTATTGATGAAGTACTAGCCTAGGGCAAAGATTTATAGACTCTACAAGCCATAAAGGGGCAAAGGTACCAAATTTTGATTGATGTATAGATGGGAGATGAATTGGATGTGATTGATGACTAGATAGAAAATATAGAAAATAGCAATAAAGTAATGGAAACATTACATGATGAAATTCATTGACTCAATGATCAAGCCTGAGAGAAAATTTTGGAAGCAGAGAGGCACTATAGTGATGCTTTCTTGGATATTTTTGAAGATGAGGAATGTGAGAGATTGCTACCTATAGATATAGTAGTGGGAAATTTTAAGAAGATTTTTGTGGAAGTTGATGATGAGGAGGACATTCGATAGGCCTTCAAGATCGAGGAAGCATTGTTAGAATTGGATACCAAACTTGGGGATTTTGTTGATACCCAAATTGAGGTAGACAATTACAGATGAAAGGTCAAGGAAAAATACGAGGCTTTAGATTTACCAGATGTGGCCAAAATCACTAAGATTATAGAGAAATTCAAGGGAAAACATCCAAACATACCTTTGGGATGAAGAAGAACAAAACCCAGATGCTAGAATTTCAGTTCTGATACTTAGTGAAATTTGAGATTTTTTAACCCTATCAATCTTTGCAGCTACATAGGTCCATAGCTACATAGCTCTATAGGTTTGTAGCTTCACAGGTACATAGGTCTTTAGCTTCATAGCTCCTCAATTTTAGAGGTGCACCAACAGCTAACTGCTAGTTCCAAAAATAGAGCTTTCCATGCATCGAAAATGCCTTCTAATGGCATTTTAACTCTGACTAATGTCATGTGAAGGATCAGCTTCTAATTTTGACATCTCCAGACACTTCCACTTCGACTCAGAGCTTTTGCATTCTTTTCTCTCATAATTTCTTTGTTTTTTAACATGTAAACTCTCATGCATCCAATTAATGAATATAAAATAAATGGAGTCCTACTAAGAACTAGTTAGATAGGTAGTTTGTATATAATTAGTTTGTTTTATTAATTTAAAAGCATCTTATTGCATGAAGATATCTCTCACCCTCAACAAAAATTGAGAAAATGATTTCTTATAAGTACCCTATTGTAATATGTAATCGAGGCCACTATTATTATGCACTAAAATTATTCTTTTGGTGCTAGCATTCAGAGTGTAGTTATTCTTGCCTAAATGTGTCATTATTTTGTTGATTTCATCCATGAGATTGTGATTGAGCCAAAGGTTTATTGTGTTGTTTCTGGTTGTGTGATCTTTTACTTCTGGTGTTTCCCATAGATATACAAATTTTGCTGACATAACGAGCTTGAGAAGAGATCACTTGATTGTGTCTACATAGCTTTTTGTCTTGCATGAGCACACTTTTTGTGGCCTCGCAATTTGATGAAGAGTTAAACATTATTCAACTTGTTAAAGATTCTCATCAATGATTTCATCAGTGGATTCTAGGAAGTTCTACTCCTATTTTCATTGGTTTCCTACCAATTTCTTTGAAGGTTTAACTCATAGCGTGTTGTGTTCTGTAGCTTATGTCTGTTTAGAAATTTCAATTTCAAGTCATTTGATTTCATTTCATTTTCTTTCAGTTTTGTTATTTGCTTTGCTAACCCCTTTTTAGGATAGGAATGCATTTTAGTTGCATTCATTGAAAAACATAAAATACAAAAAATATTGTTCTTTTGGTGTGATATTTTGAGACACTGAATAGATTTACTTCAATTTCGAGATAAAAGAGTTTTTTAGAACCAGCAAAGGCCTACTTGTGAACACTCACATTTATCTTCTACTGAGAAGATTTTGGTACATTGCAAGACAAATACTAAACCTTGGAGTGGATCCTGAAAAAGATTTTCTTTTCAAGAGAGGAATTACACAATGGATTCTTGCCATTGACCTCGTGTAAAATGAATGCCCAACAATATTCAATATACAAAAGTATAGATACAAAATCATCTTTAAAAATTCTAATGTCCTTAATATATGATATGAACTTTTAAGATTTCTATAAGAACCTTACATATACTATGTCTTACTACACACATCAAAATTTTTGAAAAAAATAATAATAGCATAGATATCACAATAACCATGCTTCATATTGCATCACATAGCATGACTTTTTATTTCCAAAATTGTTATTTATACCATGATATTCAATAATATCTAGCACAATCAAATTTCATTTTTCTAGAAGTATCAAAAAACACAAAATTGTACTTTTTGCACATAGAGTTAAAATCTAGGATGTCATCCCTAATTACTCAAGTAATTATTTTGGTGAACAAAATTATAGTTTAACATAAAATACTTGATTCCTTATCTTTGTCATGTTCTTTCAGCTAAGTACGACAATTGGAAAATCTATCATGACTTTGTTTGTACAACCTCATGCTTTTAGGTATAGTATCCTAATAAACTATACTATCACTAGGTAGCTGTGCATGTGTAGATAATGTCTCTGTGAGCTACGCCAAGAAAAAAATCTAACTATGTTGATAGATAAACTATATAACATTTAGACAATTTTCTAACTCTTAGTGCCAAGAATTTATCTTGATACTCTGATCACTCCATACTAAGTATATGTTTCTATAAATGAAAATATATATTATCTACCCTAGTCAAATTTCCAACAATTTCCCCCTTTGACATTGATGGCAACATATGGGAAAATTGACTAAGTCTAAAAAAGAAACATCTCAAAACTTTTGAATTTATTCACATGGCCATCATAAAATTCTAAAATATAGTTTGTTCTCAATTTAAACCATCTTACATTCCTAAATCTCCTAATTACTTATCAATCCCCCTTCGAATATTATCCATTTCATACTACACTCCCCCTTAGCTTACTTTACTATGACTTTGACATCAATGAAAAAGGTGAGTCAAAAACTATATACAAAGAAATATTTTTAGAGCTACCTAACTTATCTTCATGTTGACAGCTTGTGTAAAAATTCAATGTAGTCAGAAAAGCTTCTCTTCAAGTTAGTTAACCCTACGTTCAACATTGCCTTTACTAAATCTAGGGCTATCAAAAGTTCACACAATCCATAAGATACCATCTTAGTAAATTGAAATTCTAGGTAACTAAACTACTGATGACATGTCTTAGCTTTATGAAAATCCTCTAGCTACCCCTAAACTATATCAATCTTCAATGATAAGTTTTCTCTCAATAAAGAAAAGCTTGACAATACAAATGCTCTCTGGTTGTTTCTAGTATCCTTCTTTCATCAAGAATTTTGCTTATTATTTTCTCCAAGTGAATCATTTGAGATTTTTCATTCTTTATTTTACTAATAAAATTTTTTAACACATCATCTTTAGCCTTTATCTGAGATATAAAGGGTAATCAGTATATTACAACTTTAGCCCAAAACTGGATATTATTGACAATTTAATAAATTGCATATGAAAAAAAAACTACTTATTGTAGATAGTAAACGTAACAATGCAATAAGAAAAATCACAAGACCATATTTTTTTAACTAGGAAAACCCTAGCCAAGGAAAAACTCTATTGGGGATGGTACCCACAAAATGATCCACTAATCAAAAGTATCTTAATAAAAATATTGACCCCATTAAGAGTCTATTACATATGTATAGTGTCTTGGCCCTTATGAGGGGTATAGGCCTTGTTAGAAGCCTCAACCCTATTAGGAATTTATATATACAAATATAAAATGTATAAAAGATAGGCCCACTGCCCAGACATGTAATATATAATATAATTCTTTCAATATAAAGTGATAGATATAAAACCCACTTTAAACTACTATTGGTATTATCAATATCTAATATTGTGTTTTCTTATATTGATAAAAATTTATCCTAATTAGCATTCATTAGAATGCACATATCAATAAAACCATACTCACTTCACACAACTTCACATATAATAATATTTCCTTTATACCTTGCTAGTTACAAATTATTGCTAAGTCAGCCTTCATGCCATTGGGCAATTACCAAAATACAATATTAACTTTAAATTAATTAGGGTTAACATCTAGGATTTCATCCCTAATTACTTAAGTAAATATTTTATAAATTAAATAATTCGTTAATTGAAATACTGATTTTTCTAGATCTTTCTCTATTCTTGTGATATTGTTATAAGGATTTAACTATGTGATTTTGAGTCAAACTCATTGACCCATGTTTCATGAGTAATGATTCAATATGAATCCATATCTTATGATAATAAATAGAATACTAAACACTCATTGGATCTAGGTGATGTTCACAAGGGTGAAGTTTCTCGAGAGGTCAGCCATCCCAGTACTACTCTAGCATAAGCGCATTTAACTACAAAGTTTCTTCCATGGTTAAACCCAAAGCTTGCAACCCCATTTGAAAAACCTTCACCAAGTATTTTTCCTTATCAAACATTCATTAGAAAATACCTTAAGCTCATCAATTGATAAATAGGGAATAATTTCCACTATAAGTCAAATTCTGATATTGCTATTAGGATTTACTATGTATTTTTTGAGTCAAACGCATTGACCAATGTTTCATGAGTAGTGATTCAACATGAATACATATCTCATGAGAGTAAATGTAACACTCAACACTCATTGGATCTAGGTGATGCTCATAGGGGTGAAGCACTAGTACTTCCCTAGAGGTCACCCATCCCAATATTACTCTAGCCTGAGCATGCTTAACTATGAAGTTTCCTCAATGGTTAAACTTAAAGCTTGGAACCCAATTTTGTAAAACCTTCACTAAGTATTTTTAATTATGAACTATTTATTATAAATCCCCTTAATCTCATCAATTTATAAGTAGGAGATAATTTCAACAGCAAGTCAAATTGTGATATTGTTGTTAGGATTTAACTGTGATTTTTGAGTGAAACATGTTGACCCCATATTTCATGAGTAGTGGTTCAACATGAATCCATCTCTCATGAGAATAAATGTAACACTTATCACTCATTGGATCTAGGTGATGCTCATAGGAGTGAAGCACTAGGACTTCCCTAGAGGTCACCCATCCCAATACAACTCCAGATTGAGCATGCTTAACTATGAAGTTTCCTCCATGGTTAAACCCAAAGCTTCAAACCCCATTTGTAAAACCTTCACCAAGTGTTGTTCCTTATGAACCATTAATTATAAATTCTCTTAATTTCATCAAATTATAACTAGGAGATAATTTCAACACCAAGTCAAATTGTGATATTGTTGTCAAGATTTAACTATGTGATTTTTGAGTCAAACTCATTGACCCATGTTTCATGAGTAGTGATTCAACATGAATCCATCTCTTATGAGAATAAATGGAACACTTAGAACTCATTGGATCTAGGTGATTCTCACAAGGGAAAAGCACCGAGAGTTCCTAGCAAGTCACTCATCCCAATACTACTCTAGCTTGAGTGCACTTAACTATGGAGTTCCCTCCATGGTTAAAGCCAAAGCTTGCAACCCAATTTTCAAAACCTTCACCAAGTGTTGTGCTTTATGAACTAGTCATTAGAAAGCCCCTTAAGCTCATTAATTGATAAGTTGGAGATAAGTTCGATAACAAGTCAAATTGTGATATTGCTATCAGGATTTAACTATGTGATTTTTGAGTCAAACTCTGATATAGGGACATCCAAGAGTCAAGACTATTGATTCAAATGTGGGATTTGGCCAAAATTTACTTCCAAGGGTCATAAATTTTGACTCAAATATGGTTTTGCCTGAAATTTTATAGGTAGTTGTGTGAAAATGAATTATTTGGATTGCCATTGGAGCTCAGCTCAATAGGTGGTCATTTTGACATTTTTTCAGGAGCCTAAAATATCATCTTGACCTCTGAAATTGACTTTTCATGTTTTTTTAATTTCTTTTAGAAAGTTGTTTTTGTAATAAATTTGAAATAAATTTTTTTTATTTTTTCTATTAGTTGACAATTCATCTTGCCCTAGGGGCTTTTCTTGGGAAAAAAATGAGATTCGTAGAATGCATTTTAAAAATTACAAAAAATCGAAAAATCTATTTTTCCCAAACAATTGCCAAATATGGAAAGTTTTGAAATTGTAATAAGTAGGTGTTTTATTTCATGGATATGCAGATTAGAGATGCAAAATTTTAATGAAAGATTATGGTATTATGAAACTTCTGTGCTATGATTTTCTTGTTGACATATCAGTCAAGTTTGTTATTAGTGACATACACTTATTAAGATTATATATAGCTACTAAGCTCATTACATAGTTTATAGTGTTTTCCATGTATTTTAGTTGTCACCAAGTTCTACAATTGCTAGCGAGTCCTTTGGACAAATCTTAGTGGTTACCAAGCAATCATAGTTACAGTGAAGATCAATAGTGTAAACTATGCATCTCAGTGTATGTCAAGTGTACTAGTGCAAGGCAAGTTATGCTGTGTTAATCAATCTTGCACTATATGTTACATGAGTCCAATGTTAACCAAGTGATTCATTTTATACTAAGCTTAAGGTGAGAATGTCTACCAAGTCTTTCCATGCTAAATAAGTGATTTAGTTTATATGACAAGTTTCATAGTATCTATCAAGTCACTGATGCAGACTGAGTTTGGGACTACTTGGAAGTGATTAGTATGGACCGAGCTTCTACATCTACCAAGTGCATGATGATGCCAAGCATTGATAGTGGATTTTGATTATCAAAACCTCATCGACTCTGTCTTTTGAACCTGAATGTCTTCATGTGGGCCAACTTTTTAATGTTTGTGGTAACCTATATTGTGGCCAACTTTGTAATTTGTATAATTGGATTGATATATATGTAATGTATTGTATCATATCCAAAGTATATGTATGATAATGTGAAGATATGAATGTGAACTAAATCAGAGAAAAGAAGGAGTGAATTACAAAGGCTACAATAGTATAAGGAGCAGCAAAGTCATATATATCATAGCAAGGTGATTAGTACTTAAAGGAATCTCATTTAGCAAACCAAGTTGCAGATCAGAGATCATCTATTATTTCATCCTAATAGGTTGATCAGTCAAATCCTTTCACAATGTGGACCTAGCAGTCCTTATTGCTCTTAATAGTGCAGATCATCAGAATTGATCAATGAAAGCTTTAGAAAACTAGCTTTATACTGTAGTACTAAAGTTGTTGGTATCATCCCATCCCAGTTTTACTTTCTATTTGGAAGCTTTTTGTGTCACCAAATCTTTGTGTCATAGTGTTATGAATGCTTTCATATTTTCATCTCTTATGCAAGATTAGAGTTTATGTGATGGATTAAATGCTAATTGGTTTAAAAGATAAAATTGTTGAAAATTTATAAGTTACTGATTCACCCCTCCCCTCTTAGTAACTTAGCCTAGTCTTGAATATTTCCAACAATTATTATTAGAGCATTGTGGTTCTCAAGAGAAAGCTTAATATCTTGAGCAAAGATCAAAGCTAGGGAGATATAATGAAAAGATTTATTTAGAAATGGCCATTTCTCAACTCAACAAAGCAAAGGAGCAACTCTTTCAATCCCCAAAAAGAGGAAAAGAACTTGCAATTCAAAGGAATGATCATCTCTACATTGAAGAAAGAATTGAAGACCTTCATTCAGGAAATTTAGATGAAGCCAATGAATCAATAAAATAATTCTCACAAAGGAATGGTTCCCTGCAAGAAGAAGTAAGAAAACTAAGAAGAGAACAATAAATTCAGTCAGTAAGGTTATGTGAAGTCATGGAATAGAGAAACAAGATAAAATGAGAGATAGATGGAAGGAACAATGAAATCCAGAACAAATCCCTTCAGCAAGTAGACCTTATTGATCAGCTCTCCAATGTAAATGAAGAAAGCATGAGCCTAAGATTTGAAATTGAAAGAATGAGAAATGATCTAAATTTTGAAAGGCAAATCAATGAAAGAGTGAGAAATGATCTAA
This sequence comes from Cupressus sempervirens, assembly GCA_028749045.1. Taxonomy (NCBI): domain Eukaryota; kingdom Viridiplantae; phylum Streptophyta; class Pinopsida; order Cupressales; family Cupressaceae; genus Cupressus; species Cupressus sempervirens. Next base: position 13,224,087 of record CM053786.1, read on the forward strand.
AATCTAAAAGATAAATCAATGAAATATTTAGGAATGATCTAAACTCTAAGAAACAAATCAATAAGAGTATGATGAAATCTCAAGAAGACATGAATCAATTGAATGAGCAAAACCTTTATAGATAGAAAGGAAAAGTAGGAATTGGATATATAGAAGAAGGAGAATCATCCAAGGAAGGATCTCAAAAGAACCAAAGACCTACTTGCAATCATTGTTGTAAGATAGGTCATACATCAAACAAATGCTAGAGTAATGGAAAAGTAAAATTCAATGGAAAATGTTATAATTGCAATCAGCATGGTCATAGGGCTAATGAATGCAAAGAGAAACCAATATTTAAAGGAAAATGTCACAAGTGCAAGAAACATCGATAAAATTCATCAGAATGCAAAACCAAGGTATTGAATCCAACAAAGAAAATTGTGAAAGCAATATTTTGATGGGACTATAACACGTAGTGTAGATGTCATTATTGTGGAGAATTTTGACACATTGGAATAAATTATGTAAAGCATCATTTGAGGAAAAGAGACACTACCAAAAGATGTTTCATTTGTATAGAACTTGGTCACCTTCCCAAGAACTGAATGAGTACTAGTAGAATTGAGGATGAAAAAAAAAAACGCTGATAACATTTGATAATAGATGAGACAAAAATGGTTTCTTAAGTCTATTGAGGATACAAATCCAAGCAATAATCAAGTCAACAAGAGAAAAATGTTCTAAATAAGTATCCAGATATAAAGGGATGATCGAGTACAAGTGTCTATTGAGTTATCTTCTCTACCAAGTGAGTTTGGGTCACAAATTCTACTATGAAAGGTTGTGAGTGATAAAGATGTTCATGGTTACTGAATAACAAAGACTTCACCGAGTGTTTAATGCAAGTGTAGTGAATGATAGTCTGTCAATGTGATGCCAGTTGATCTACCTTTGTACTAAGCATTTATGGAAATTTTTTAACAAAATACATGAAATCCAAGTCATTTATTTCCATGAAATTTCAAGTGTTATTGTGAAAGTAAAATCTTCAAAGCTTCCAAGTGATTTGAGCAAATTTCCAGTGAAACTTTTTGAATTCCTTCAAACCCTACCAATTGAAGATGGAATCTAGAGTAGCAAGGTCAAATGAGGGTCTAACATGTTGGTTCATGGACTGGAATGGAAAGCACCTAATTTCAATCTCACTCCTATGATCACTGAAACCTTAGATCTAAGTGGAGCACAATCTCAAATCCTTCCAAAGGTACTTCTAGTTAATGATATTCATACTCCTTTCAAATGTGTTATTCAGGAAATTGGTACATTAGAAATGGATGATGTCGTAGGTCAACCATGTGAATGGAGTTTTGAAACTTGAGCACCAACATCTGGAAACCAAAGGGTTAACTCATATCCCCACATGCCTCATGAATTTCAAGTTAAATGGATTAGGTTTATCCTAAATCAAGTGTATAATGGTCAGTTGTGGTTGGAACAACTAATGTTGATCACAAAGAAGATGTTTCACTAAATCAGTGGCCTCCCAATGCTATTCAAGGCCAAAACAACAAAAAACCTAGCTCAGGTAGAGTTGGAAAATAAAACACTACCAGAATGGGATGGAAGAGGAATGAAAATCAGCAACATTTCTGATATTGAACTAAATTTTGGTATTCACATCATTGTGCATAAAATTTATAGGTCTAGTGAGTTAAATAGTGTGTCATGTGAAGCCATAAACTTGGCATACAAGGTGGTAAAGAACAATTTGTCATTTGACTTTGCTGAGCTATTGTTGAGACAGTTCAACAAGAGCATGGAAATCATAAGAAATTTAAAGAATAACCCATGTAGGTTTGGTTCCTTGTTGACTTGTCTATTCTTTAATGTTTACAAATTCTTTCCTTCAAAAGGCACTATTGTGTGGAGAAAAGATGTGCCTGTGCTTTATCAAATAAATGTGTATATTGTAGAAATGGGTAAAAATTATAATAGTATAATGGACAATTATTTTGATCTATTCAAAATTAAAATGAAAAATAGGTTTTGAATCCCCAAGAAACTAGTTGAAAATATTAAGGATGATGTATGTTTCATGGTGGATTGTGACAAAGTTTACATTCAGGCAGTTAAGCCTAGAATTGCATGGCTAAAAACTCTTGGTTATGAGGTCAATATTGTGTGAAACAAAAGTTATTATTGAAGCCCTTGTCAATGAGCCACTTGATTCTAAGGTTGCATATTTTGGAACATATGATGAAGTAAAAGCCAGGATTGAACTTGAGATAAAGCTTCCTTAGGTGGTAAACAAAGGGGAGAAAAGAATTGCAAAATTGAAATCCAGTTTAACCCTTTGGTTAACTGAGGGTAAAGGAGAAGATGAAGAAGTAGAGGAGGAAGAATCTAAGGAAGAAGAGCAATTAAAGAAGAAAGGCAAGGTAATTATTACCAAGCTAGCCAAGCCATCCACTACAGTTTTTACAAGGAGATCTTCAAGGAAGAAATCTAACAAGGACCAAGGAGACAATGTATATAGAAAACCTCCACCCAACTTCCAAAATAGATTGAAATATCTAGAAGTGGGGACATGCATAAAAAATTTCAAATCATTAAAATATGAGATTAGGATGACAAAGGAGTACAAGTAGATTGAAGACCCAGTAATGTATAAAATGGGTAAATGGAAATACTCACCAGATCAAGTTGCCTCTCAGATTCCAACTAAGTTATTGGAAAAGATAAAGCCAAGATGGGACTTTGCAATGTAATCTATCAAAGACATAAATGGTCAAACCTTGAGACAACTGTTACCAAGCATATGGGATGTTGAGGTAAAAGAGTCATTGAACAAAAATGAAGAAAAATTGACTGTAAATTTTAATACTTGTCTAGTTTTGATTAAGGACATAAAGCATGTTGCTAGGAATGCAGAAAACACTTGGAAAAGTATTTATCTATTACATAAGCCAAGTGATTTTCTAGTCAATGTCAAAGATGATGATATGAAGAAGGTAAGGAGAAAGATGAATAAAAGAATGTTGAAGAAGTATGTTAAAGAAGTAACTCATTTTGACAATGAAGAAGATAAAGAGGATCAAAGACAAGATACTACCAAGGAAGCAAAGCCAAATGAGGAGGAGATTGGTCTAGTAGAGATAGATGCAACATTCATTGCCTCACTTCCTCACTTTCCCAGCAAGTCAGCAATCACATCAAGCATGGAGATAGCCCCAACAAGTTTGATTGTGACCACTAGTGCCAATCTAATTGTCCAATCACTCTTTACTCCTACTTAGCTCAGTACATCATGGATAGAAGTGACCTCCACTTCATCTACCAATCTATAGATTCCTCCTTCATCTATTGAGTTGAGCACTTTAGTTTTGAGCACACAAACTTTGGACTCTTGAGGTAATTTTGTAAATATTCCTTCAATAAGTACAGTGTCAGTTTTCATAGCAAGTCCTAACATGTCTACCATTATTTATATTTTGGGTACAAAAGTAATAAGTGTAAGAACAGTTGAGCCCAAGGTTCAACCGAGCAGAAAATTTTTTAGTAAAGGAAAAGAGCTAGAGGAAGATATTGATTTAGATGAGGAAATTATTATCCCAAATTGGGGCATTTCCAAGCTCACCTTAGGCCAAATGTAGTTATTTGGTGAACTCATCCAGAAAAAGGCTAAACAATAGAAACTAAGAGAGGAGAGACATAAGGAATTTAAAATAATTGAAGATGCAAAGAATATTTTGACTCTTTTTGGCCAAATTTGTATCAGCTAATAGAGGCAGTAAAAAAATTTAATGAAGACACCGAGGGACAAGAAAAGTTAGTACAAAAGGCAAAGAAGAAATTTGATAATAAAGTGTTAGAGCATATTGCTCAATAGATAGCCATTCATCAACTAGAACTTTCTACAATTTTAGGCAATTTAGAAGCATTTTGTATAAATGTGTCATCACTTTTTGTAAAGCTTTCTGATGTTTCTAAATTTACAAAAGAAATAATTGAAAAATTCTCCAAAATAGATGAAGATTTGAATGCTAGTGCTCAGTAGCTACAACTTGACCCTAGTTCAACCTCTACACATTCTTAAAGGATAAGATTTGTGTTAGATATGCAAGTAGAACTTCTTAGAGAAGAAACAAGAATTAGATCCACATTGAGAGTTATACAAAATATGTTTTTTCCCATCATCGATGGACTGCAAAAACATATTGTACATTCAAAAGCTCTCATCCATGAAAATAACTTCTCCACTGTAGATCATATGATAGAACTATTAGTAGAAGTCCAAATTGCACTTCACACATGCAAGATTCAGCAAGACAATTGGGATAACACCTTGGCAGTCATTCTCAAGGTAAATTTAGATTTTCTATCCCATTTTGGTGTTACTATATAATTAATTAAAATAATTATTTGGCATTAATGTCAAAAACTGGGAGAAAAGATATATTACAAAAGGCCATATGTTATGGGGCAGATTATGAAATAAGTTGAAAAATCAATAGGGGAGTAAGATATGTACAAAGAGATATATTGTATATAGTAAGAAGATGTGAATTATACTGTATCAAGGAGCCTTATCATGTATAGATATATCCCTCACAAAATCAATTTTAAAAAATCTCAAAAATAGTATACTCTACCGAGCTAGTATTACAAGGTTATGGGTAAAAGGTATTCAAGAAACCTTTTGAATTTAGTTTTGACTGATAAGTGTTTTTGTCACTAATGCCAAAGTTTTTTATTACTGACATACAATTATTCAGATTTTATATAGCTACCAAGCTCATTATATAGTTCACAATGTTTCCCATGTATTTTAGTTCTCACCAAGTTCTATAGTTGCTACTGAGTCCTTTGGACAAATCCCAGTGGTTATTGAACAGTCACAGTTATAGTGAAGATCAATAGTGTAATCCATTTATCATAGTGTATGTTGAGTTTACCAGTGCAAGCTCAGTTGTACAATGTTCACTGAGCTTGTAGTGTATGTGATGCAAGTCCAGTGTTAATTGAGCTTCCTAGTGTTAACCAAGTGACTCACTTTATATCGAGCTTGAGGTGAGAATGTTTGCCAAATCTTTCCATGGTATACAAGTGATTTAGTTTATATGATGACTTTCAAAATATCTATTAAGTCACCAATGTGAATTGAGTTTAGGACTACTTGGAAGTGATTAGTATGGACTGAGCTTCTATGTCTACCAAGTGCATAATGATGTCAACCATTAATAGTGGATGGTGAGTATCAGAACCTCACCAAGTTAGTCTTCAGAATCTAGATATCTTCATGTGGGTTGACTTTGTAATGTTTGTGGTAACTCGTATTATGGTCGACTTTGTAATTTGTATAAGTGGATTGATATATATGTAATGTATTGTATAATACCCAAAGTGTATGTATGAGAATGTGAAGATGTGAATGCAAACTAAATCAGAGAAAAGAATAAGGAGTGAATTATAAAGGCTACGATAGTATAAAGAGTAGCAAAGTCATATCTGTCACAACAAGGTGATTTGTACTTAATGGAATTGCATTCAGAAAACCAAGTTGCAGATCAAAGATCATCTACTATTTCATCCTAATAGGTGGATCAATCAAATCCTATTACAAGGAAGACCTAATAGTCTTTTGTAAATCTCTATACCAAGTGCATACTTAATTGTATGTTTATAATTTCTTTCACAAGGTGTACCTAACAATCCTTATTGCTCCTAACATGGTAGATCATCAGAAGTGATGAATGTAAGCTTTAATAGGCTAACTTTATATTGCAGTACTAAAGTTATGGGTATCATCCCCACTCTAGTTTTACTTTTTATTTGGAAGGTTTCTAGATCACCAAATCTTTGTGTCAAAGTGTAATGAATGATTTCATATTTTTAGTCTCCTATGCATGCAATTAGATGAAAGTTTATATGATCTTCCTAGAAAATACTTTGAAATTCTTATGATGTCACTTTGTTATTAATTATCTTGCTCATGTTTTAAATTTATATAACTCATAATTGTTTCAACTTTTTCAAACTATTTAACAACTAGAATTTAACACATGAGCAAGATAATTAATAACAAAGTGAAATAATATTTTAGCATGGAAAACCCCTTAGGGTAAAAAACCACTTTGAATCTAAAACTTTATTGGCCTCTTCAATAAATCTTTTAGAGCTACAACTCTGGGAAGCACCAACACCCAATTTTAGAAACACCAATCCCTTACACCTAAAGCACCAACTTCATGAATACAAGAAGCACCAAATTTCAAAATTAAAAAATTGAGATATAAAATCAAAGGATCATCTCTATTACAACACATATCATGAATCACTAGTTTTAACTTCTTGTTGAAAACACAATGCAACATATACTTCTATTCTCCTCAAAACATCCAATATCCAAATATATTTTCTTTTTCTATTAACATATCTGATCAAATAGTAATATGAATGAATGAAGAAAAAATATATAGCCCTTCTTCTATCTTTGATAAATTATTTCAATAAAAATCAAATCAAAAATATGATAATAGAAACATAAAGCATTACCCTCTTCTTTGTAGTTAAAAATATGCCTGCAAACTATTCGGTATACAAGGAATTCCACACCAATTCTGAAACTTCTATCAAAACCACCTATTGGATGTTTTAGAGAAATGTATCCTCTACTTATAAATCAACAAAGTGAAAATTTTGGATGTATTTATATACCCCAAACTTCCATTAGACCAAAAATGCTTAAAACTACCAAAACTGTCATAACAATTTGGCACTTGTTTCTGATAAGAAGACTTTTTCTCTTTCCACAAATGTTATGCAAAAACTAACAAAGACCCATTTTAGCTAACTCAAAGTGCTTTCCCAAAAGGTATGATAATTGCAGTCTATCTAATAAAAAATCTTGTCGACTTTCTAGTAGACCAAAACTATTTTTTGATATCCTTTTTCAAAAATAATGGGACCATTAAGTGTTAATTGTATAACACTTAGATATTTATCTTGAATATGTTTTGAACAATATTGAAGGACATCAAATAAGATAATTACATGATGTTAGCCATACCATATGCTCATTATTGACATCAATGATAACAATCAAAGACCAAATACCAAGGGTTTAACATACTCCCCCTTTGGCATTGATGTCAATACCAACTTGCACCTGTATATCCATGTGTACCTATATACTCTATATTTGTACTTGTATACCTATATATCCATCATGTAGACATCTTCTTCATTTTTCTCCCCCTTTTACATCTATGCTAAAAGAGATATACCAAGGTTTTAGTGTAACAAAATGATAAGAAAAATATGCTCCCCCTAAAATCTACCACTCATTTAAGAACTTATGTAAGAGAAGAGAGGCATAGCACCCCAAATCTTCTTCTTAATCCTTCAAATGTAACCTTTGAGAGAGGTTTTGAAAATATGTCAAGAAGCTGATCTAAAGAAGGAACAAATTCTAATTCAACATTACAATTCAATACATGTTCCATTATGAAATGATAATGATCATTAATGTGCTTCGTGCATGAATGCATAACTGGATTCTTAGAAATGTTGATTGCACTTTGATTATCACAACAAATAGGAACTATTTTAGACACTATTACTTTCATATCTAATAAATTTTTAACCATCCAAAGAACCTATTGGCAATAAGAACATGTGGCTATATATTCAACATCTACACTAGAAAGTGTAGTAGATTTTTGCTTCTTACTATGCCAAAAAACTAGCCTGTTCCCCATGAAAAATGCTACTCTTGAAGTACTTTTTCTTTCATCTAAACAACCTACCCAATCTGAGTCAGTATAAGCAAACAAATCTAAAATCATCATGTTTAGGATATCAAATCCCATAATCCAAAGTACCTTGAATACATCTAAAAATTCTTTTAACTAACATAACATGAGATTCTTTAGGTGAAGATTGAAATCTTGCAACCAAATATACAGCATGCATTATATTAGGCCTTGAAGCTATGAGATATAGTAAACTACCAATCATGGATCTATAAGTAGTTTGATCAACATCAGGAGAATCATTATTTTTAGTAAATTTACATCCTATTATCATTGGTGTTCCCATAGGCTTACAATCTTCCATATGAAATTTCTTTAACATTTCTTTTGCATACTTAGTTTGGGATAAGAATATACCATTTTCCAATGGAGAAATTTGTGACCCAAGAAAATAGGATAGTTCCCCAAGCATGGAAATTTTAAATTTAGATTGCATAAGCTTTGAAAATCCTTGACTTAAAGCATCATCATTGGATCCAAATACTATATCATCAACATAAACAAGAACAATGAAAACATCATCACATGTACCATATATGTACAAATTGCTATCAACACCACCTCTTTTGAAGCCCTTTTTAAAAGATATTGATCCAACCTAGAATACCAAGCACTCAGAGCTTATTTAAAACCATAAAGAGCCTTTTTTAGCATGTAGAGATGATTAGGATAGTTTGTGTCTTCAAATCCTTCAGGTTGATCCATATAAACCTCTTCATCAAGATAGCCATTAAAAAATGTTGTTTTAACATCCATTTGGTACATTTTAAAGCCCTTGAAAGCTGAATATGCAAGAAAGATTCTAATTGCTTCAATTATAGCCACTAGTGCAAAAGTTCCATCAAAGTCCACACCTTCTATTTGTGTATAACCCTTATAGACCAATCTAGCCTTGTTCCTTGATATCTCTCCATTTTCATAAAGTTTATTTCTAAAGACCCATTTAGCACCTATTACATTTTTATCTTTAGCTTTAGGCACTAATTCCCAAGTTTTATCATTTTCAATTTGACTTAGTTCCTCTTTTATAGAATTAACCCAAAACTCATCCATGCTAGCTTCTTTATATGATTTAGGTTCAAGATTTGAGATAACAAATAGAGATTAGTAGATTCACTAGATGTAGTTCTTGTTATTATTTAAATAGCTACATGTTTATCACCTATAATCTGATCTTGAGGATGATACTTCTTCAAACTTGTTCTTATAGCCTTTATACCTATGGCTTCTGGTGTTTCTACTTGATCGTTTATCTCTTCTCCTCCTTCATTAACTTTATTATCTTCTTCTTTACCTAATTCTTTTAAGTCTTTATCATTGTCATTTAGGATAGTATTATCTATACTTATTTCATTTTATCCTGCACAATTTCATCCACTTTCACATGTACACTTTCAATAAGTTTATTCAACCTTCTATTTAAAACATTTGTAAGCTTTACTTTGAGAAGAATATCCTAAAAAGATTCCTTCATCACATCTTGGATAAAAGATTCCTATTTTATCATTAGAATTCCTAATGAAGTATCTACTTCCAAAAATTCTAAAATGCCTAATAGATGCAGGATGTCCATACCATAACTCATAAGGAGTGTAATTAGTTTTTACACTTAATTTTTCCCTATTTAAAATATATACTTCTATTTGAACTACTTCTTTCCAATACTAGTTCGGTACTTTAGATTCATCTAACATAGTCCTTGCCATTTCTTTCATTGTTTGGTTCTTTCTCTCAACAACTCCATTTTGTTGAGGTGTCTTAGATTCTTCATATTATCTTTTGATGCATGTTTTTGACAATAATCAACAAATTCATCTGAAGTAAACTCACCACTTTTATCTGATTATAAACATTTAATCTTCTTGTCTAACTCATTTTCAACCATTTTCCTAAAAATATTAAACTTCTTAAATGACTCTAATTTATGTTTTAAGAATGTTACCCATGTCATTCTTGTATAATCATCTATAAAAAGCATGACATACTTTTCACCATTTAACGGCAGTCCTTGTAGGACCACATAAATTAGTATGCTCTAATTGCAATGTTTTAGAAGCAAAATATTCTATTGAAGGAAAAAATGCCTTTTTTTTTACCATGCTGACACCCTTCACAAATATCATCCTTTAGTTTACTTATATATGGCATACCTCTTACTTTTTGATGCTTACTAACTTTTACCAAGTTGTCAAAATCCAAGTGCCCAAGCCTTTTGTTCCATAACCAAATTTCAATCACCTATCCCATAAGACAAACATCTTCATGATTTTTAGTATTTGTGATCTCTTTTAAATTGTATACATTCCCTTTAAGTCTTTTATCGGATGCAACCAACTGTCCAGATTTTAATTTTATTTGGCAACCATGGTCATCAAAAGCAACTTCATATCCATGATCAAAAATTTGACTAACACTTAGAAGATTTTAAATTAATCCATCAACATGATACACATCATGAATGGACATTTTATCACTAAGCATCAAAGAACCTAAAGCTTTAATTTGCCTTGAATAATCATCACCAAAACTAACATTGCCACCTTTGTAGTTGATCAATTTGTTAAACTTCATTCTATCGCCTATGATGTGCCTAGAACAACCACTATAAATTATCAAAAATTATTTTTCTTCAAAATGTAGATTCATTTGAACGAACATAGACTTATTAATCTTAGTCCTCCATATCTTAGTCACTTTAGTATAAAATTCTTTATCAACTTGTAGACTAGCATAAGATTAATCATTTTGAATTGACTTAGTTTTGCAATTACTCATAAAATGATCAAAGAGATTGCATTTGTAACATCTTGGACTATTCATTTTAGGAAAGGAATAACCAAAATGAAACTTTGAATACCTCCTTGACATGTATCTACAATTACTTATTCTATGTCCATATTCATGACACATGAAGCAATACACATCAAAGAAAGAAGTGGACCTATTTGAGTATCTTTTACCCATGAATGAAGTGCTTGATATAACCTAATTTTTATCATTAGAAATATGATTAAAATCTGCATTTTACCTGCATTTGATGTGGTAGCATTCCAATTTGTATCCTTTAAAATTTAAATATCTCGAATAAAGATTCATCTTTCTTGTCACTAGAACATTGTCCAAGTTCAGATATGATTCCTATTAGATCATTAGTTCTTCTTTGTTTCCTTAACATATCATCCAAAGTAGTGTTCTCAAATTTTTCTAACTTTCTTCTATATGATACTACTTCATTCATTAACCTTGTACATTCCCAATCTTTAAAACTTAACTCTTCCTTAATGACAAAGTCAATTCTCATGTTCCTCAACTTGTAATTTCAATTCTATAACTTGTTGATTTAAGTCCTTAGTTTCTTTTTCAAAGTTCTCTTTTTATTTTAAGAATTGATTTTCTTGAACACTTAAATTCCCTTTTAATTCCTTGATCTTTTTAAGTGCATAAAGAAATTCACATTCTAAATCAGCCTCAACAAGTTCAACATCATCATCACTATTTGATTCTTGACAAGTAGTTTCTATAGCCATGAATGAAACTTCATTTTTATCACATTCAAAACTACTAGATTAACTATTTGATACATCAACAATTAGACTCTTCTTCTTCCTCAAGAACCTTTTTTGTTATAGAATTTATTTTTAGTTGATTTCTCTTTCTTGAATCATCTCCTTCATCATGACTATTATAAGGACATTTAGATGCAAAGTGTTCTATTTTACGTCAGTTAAAGAATTTGAAAGGAAGCTTATCTTTGTATTTACCTAATCCTTTATTTAATTTCCTTGATAAATGCACTTCAAGAACATCAAGATCTTTTGATTCTAAAGATATTTGCCTCACTTTCTTTTCCACCTTGAATGTTGCTTCTTTGCTTGTGGATTCCTATTTGCCAAAATTTCTCATTTCATAAGCTACAAGTACTCCATGAATATCTTCCATTGTATACTTGTTAATATCTCTAGTTTCTTCTATAGAACATATCTTTGAATCAAATTTTTAAGAAGAGATATCAAAACTTTCCTTACAACATCAATATCATAAATTTTTTCACCAAGTCCTCTTATGCCATTTACAGTTTCATCTATCTTAAGGAGATAATCTTCTACCTTTTCATTATTACCAATCTTAAGGTCTTCAAATCTTGATTTCAAATGCTATATCTTGGCTTCTTTAACTCTATCATTACCATGATATGTGTTTTTCAATTTGTCCCATACTTCTTTAGAAGAACCACAATTCATTACCTTAACAAAAACATCTTTAATTAAACTGTTAATTATAACAAATTTAGCTTTCATATTAGTTTTATACTTCCTCTTTTCATCACAATCTATAGGTAAAGTATTATAAACTTTATAACCATTAACAATTGAAGCCCAAAATCAACATTAATAGATAACAAATATAATGCAAGAGCATCCAGAGGTATAAGGGCAATCCTATGTCAACCAAAAAAATGTACTTAGACTTAGTTTCTATTTCATGTGTTTTCATTTCTAGATACCCATTTGGGTCAAATAAAGGTTCCAACTCTCATAGTTCCACTATCAGTGTTCTAGGATATAGTATTTGAATACATTGGGATACATGTAAATGCTAGAAAAATAGGAGTATGTAATTGAGCCATAATTTTGGTGAAATAGAAGGTGTAAATTGGTCAGATGATTGTAATTGTAATTTAGAGCATTCCAAAAAAAAGAATCAGGTCAAAAGGCCCCACGGTTTGAAAGTTATCTCATTTTTTCAATTTTTGGAGACCTCTTAAGAATGCTTCAAAGTTAGGTTAGGGGCATTAAATGACCTTGAATAGGGCCAAAAAATGGGGGCAGAGCAAAGCTTGTCCATAAGGCTATAGAGCACTTTGAGAGCTTTCCAAAAATGTAAATGGTTACTCAATCGGAGATACGGTTCAAAAGTTATGCCTCCTGAAAGTTTGGTTACGGTTTTTGGATTCTTCTAATTTTGTGCCGACTTCTAATGCGACTTTTAGAGCCTTCTATTTGGTGAGTGGATGCCAAATAGCACTTTCTAGAATGTATTCCTAATCCTTAACCCTCTGGGGTCTATTTAAGAACTTTTCTGGCATTGTAAAAGGCAGTTTGGAGTGGAGTTTGAGAGAAGGTACTAGGAGGAGAATTTATCTCCAGATTTATGCTATTGTAAGCCCATAGGGCATGTTTTGAAGTTTATTTTCTCTGCACTAGTGTACTAGCATATTTTTATAGTTAATAAATTTTCCCTTTCCTGTTGTGTCCATTCTGTGCTTGGGTTGTGTCCCCATCAAAATATGTTTTCATCATTACTTCCCAAAAAGCATAATCCAATCCATCAAAAATAGGAACTTTTGAAGAAATATCTTGAGCCATAAAAGATAATTATTCCACTCAACCAAAATCTATCCTAGATGGAACCTTTCTCTAATACAATTTGTTGGAATACAAACACCATAGGGCAGGGGGGGGGGGGGGAGGCGCGGGGGCAGGGGGTGCCGAATCAGTGGTTTAAAATACTTCAGAAAACTTGAAATGATTACAAGTTATAAAAATTTAACACATGAGCAAGATAGTTAATGAATAAAAATGTGACAAAATATTTTGATGTGGAAAACCCCTTAGGGTAAAATCCCACTTTGAATCTGAAACTTTATTGGCCTCTTGGGAAAATATTTTAGAGCTACAACTCTAAGAAGCACCAACACCCTACTTTAGAAACACCAATTTGAAGGAACACCAATCCTTACACCTAAAGAACCAAATTCATGAATACAAGAACAACCAACTTCCAAAATAAACAAATGAGATATAAAATCCAAGGATTATATTTGTTAAAACAGATATCATGAATCACTAGTTTCAACTTCTTGTTGAAAACACAATGCTAGATATAATTCTATTCTCCTCAAAACAACTAATATCCAAATATATTTTCTTTTTCTATTAAAAGATCTGATCAAATAATAATATGAATGAATGAAGAAATAATATATAACCCTTCTTCTACCTCTGATAAAATTCTTCAATAAAAATCAAATCACAATTATGAGAATAGAAATATAAAGCATTACCCTCTTCTTTGCTATTAAAAATCTGCTAGCAAACTATTCGGTCTATAAGGAATTCCAGACCAGTTCTGCAACTTCTATAAAAACCACCTATTGGATGTTTTATATGAACTAATCCTCTACTTAAAAACCAATAAAGTAAAATTTTTGGAGGTAGTTACATACCCCAAACTTCCATTAGACCAAAACCGCTCAAAACTATTAGAATCTGAAAAGATTAATAACCCAGAAAACTAGTGCAAAGAGTAAATATCTAAACTATGAATGCAAATGATACAAAATCAAAATAGCATCATAGGGTTAGTTTCCAAGAGAGTAATGCAAATGCTGGAAGCAAAATAGCATTAAGAGGGTGCAAAAACAAGAGATGCAAATACAAGCCAGGTAGCATGCTTATATAGGCTAGGAAGAGGGAGGAGGTGGCAACACCAACCAATGAGGAGCAACCATCTATTGGACTAAAGGTAGCAAAGTATCTTCCCAAGATAGCTAATGGATGCTCACATGTAGGAAAGTGACACCTCACAACCATTCACCTAATAAGACATGCTTTATTAACCTAAGCAAGATTATTAAAAGTGTAGGAAAAACCTAGCAAAATAGAAAAAATAAAAAACTACACTAACACCCCCCATAAGCGAAGCTTAAGTGGATGTAGAAATGGGTCTCCACAACGAGGCCATGTTAGGTACCCAAGTAGAATGTAAGAAGATGCAACCTCTGAAAGCAGGGAAAGAGAGAAAACGACATGGGAAAAACCCTCCTCCAAAAAGAGGTAAGAACCTAGTGAAGAACTGAAGAAGTCTCCCGCTAGGGAAATTGTCCCCTAAAATAGGAACAAGGAGTGATCATGAAGAAGCAGCATCACTGAAGCATGAAGAACCACAAAACTCTGTCAAAATGCTGATCTGTAGAAGCTCCATGGAAATAGAAGGCATGAACCATCAACCAAAGAAGCATAGAACAACAATATAACCTCCCCTTAAGGTAGGTGAGGTGATAGGCAGCTGAAAACATGGGCCAAAAATCTCCTACAACACAGGAGCCAAACACATTGAGAGTGAGGTACAAACAGAACTAAAGGCATGTGTCATCGATACTACATGAGGAATTAGAGAAAGAAGGCCTATAAGCAGCAAACAACTATCCCGCCCATGGCACTTTATATAATAGTGCGAGTACAACGAATCACAATGATGAAAAGGATCCCGAAATGCAAGAGTGGCACTTTATCTCAGTGCATTGCATAAAGATGCTTACAATGAATATCAAAAATGACCAAAAAAAACATAAGGCTAAAAAAATAGAAGGTAAAGCCCAAAATGAAGCAACTGAAGCAACAAAATCAATCTCCGGACCTGAAACAAACAGAATATCTACTAGAATGCTAAAATGTAAAAGATTGAATAGGATGTGTCTAGAATAGAATCTGGAACAACAACTAGCACCACTAGAAAGAGCACAGAAAGAGCTTTCCAACGATATAAAGAAGTCCAAAATCAGAGATCGAAAGCTCAAGATATGCTTCTCGGAGTGCAAAATAGAACATTCGGCTTTGATTGCCATAATAGAAAACCAAACTACATCAAACTCAAAAACACCTATACCAGCATCTCTGTCTCAGAATCATCTTTACGGTGCTTCTTTTGAATCAGAAAAATACCTCCATATGCAAAAGTTATGGCCAAAAAACTAAAGGTAGGTCCAAAATGACCCTAGGAGAGGTGTAAGAAGGTGCTGATGCAGGATGATGTCAGCAAAATCAGAGATTAAAATTGACAGCCTCTGGCCTGTCGTAGCAAAAAAAAGGATGCCACGTGGTAGTATGGATGATGTGGCAGGGGCCACGGGTGTGCCCATGCCACATGTCATGCGCAGATTGGGCACTGCTGCAGATTGGATGGCTGACAGGGTGAACGAGCGGAGGGTGGCAGACAGGTAGAGCTGCTCGAAGAGGAGAGGCGGTGCCGAAAAAACCGTTGATGCAGGTTGCTGTCGGAGCGGCGCCTGAGTGGCCCGCGGGCAGCGCCGAGTCGCAGTGGCTCTGCGGAGGCACTGCCGGTGGCAGCAGCCGGCGAGCTGCGCGGCGGCAGTCGCTGGGTGGTACGGTAGTGGCCGCTAGGTGGCCGCCCGGCAGAGCGCCGAAATATTTTTGTTTATTTATTTTTTCTCTGACCTTGCGTTCGTATGATCCGTATGGTAGACCTTGGAGGCTTCAAAAAATCTCCAAAATTGCTCTGTGTCGAAAAACAACAAGCTTTATATGAATCCTAACTACAAACGACGTTCCAAATCCAATGGTGATGTCTGTTTGGGCAGAAAGTGCTCTGAAAATTTGCTGATTCCCTAATTTGAAGAAAAATTACATTCAAATCTGTGACTGCCAACAGAGAGGGGTATGCCTATAGCTTTGCATGCTCGATTCTGAAAAATATATAGCTTGCATGAAAAATCTAAAAGATACCCAGATGGTTTTTTTTGGGGCTGCGAACAAAACCCAGAAAGCATTTTTCTTGCTGATGTATAAAAGATGTTGCTGTAGTGTAAATCAGACGCCTTTAACAGTAAAAAATGGCTCCAAAAATAAAAAAATAACCCCAGCAACCAAAATATTACATACAAATACTGGATTAGCTTCCTAAGTCCATCAATGGCATGTTGGAACCTGCAAAACTGATTGAAAACTCCAAATATGCAAGTTGGTTGTCAGATTTGAGATTGAAACACCAGAGAAAAACCGTTTTTGTCAAAACTTTTCTGATTCTCAGGATCATCCAAAGATGCAAGAGAAGAGCATACTTCATTTTTCAAAAAACTACAATAAAGTTTATTTGCCACCCCCCCCGAATCTCTCAAATAAGGAAACTAAAATCTACTCTTGCACATAGAAAAGCTCTGATACCATGTTAGAATCTGAAAAGATTAATAACCCAGAAAACTAGTGCAAAGAGTAAATATCTAAACTATGAATGCAAATGATACAAAATCAAAATAGCATCATAGAGTTAGTCTCCAAGAGAGTAATGCAAATGCTGGAAGCAAAATAGCGTTAAGAGGGTGCAAAAACAAGAGATGCAAATACAAGCCAGGTAGCATGCTTATATAGGCTAGGAAGAGGGAGGAGGTGGCAACACCAACCAATGAGGAGCAACCATCTATTGGACTAAAGATAGCAAAGTATCTTCCCAAGATAGCTAATGGATGCTCACATGTAGGAAGGTGACACCTCACAACCATTCACCTAATAAGACATGCTTTATTAACCTAAGCGAGATTATTAAAAGTGTAGGAAAAACCTAGCAAAATAGAAAAAATAAAAAACTAAACTACCAAAAACTGCCAAAACTGTCATAACAATTTGGTATCTATTTCTGATAAATAGACATTTTCTCTTTCCATGCATGTGTTATGCAAAAACTAACAATGACCCATTTTAGGTAACTTTGAGTGCTTTCGAAAAGGGTATTATAGTTGGTATCTATTTGATAAAAAAGCTTGTCAACTTTCTAATAGACCAAAATTGGTTTTTTTACATCCGTTTTCAAAAACAATGTGAACATTAAGTGTTAATTGTATAACACTTAAGTATTTATCTTGAATATGTTTTCAAAAATATTCAAGGACATCAAATAATATAATTACATGATCTTAGCCATACCGTATGCTCAATATTAACATAAATGACAACAATCGAAGACCAAATACAAAGGGTTCAACAGTACTTGCAGAAGCTACTACTTATTTTATAATGATTGCTTCATTACAATCACTTATCTTGATTTACTATGGCCTTCTGTGACTAGGAATAATATAGATGTACTCTTTGAATGGAAATCTTTTTCATCCTTTTTCACATCAACTATGATGGTTTCTACTGTACCATGTTATGACTTGATCCATTAGTAATAAAAATTTACCTTTATTTCATCGAGTAAGATGATTTTTTTTTAACTTGAAAAAATTATGAAATAACTTCATATTACTTTAACATGTTAATCAATTTCTAAAGGAAAGGAACACATGCACAATGATCTTAAGATATTATCTAGGATAGAAACAGTTGTTGATACATCTACTTTTGACATTGTAGAATTTTGTAAATCCTCTTCCATATCCATTTCTCCAGCATAATATTTAAGAATGAACCCTAAAGAGTTGTATAAGTTAGTTCAATATGTGAAAGGAGAACTAGTTGCTAATGCCCAATTTGCTGACCACATGATTGAAAATCAAAACTTCTGTAGAAACCAATTTTTGTATCCAAAAAATATACAAAACATTCCCCCAATATGAAGCCAATTATTAATGCCATAGAAGGAGAAGTAGAAGAAAGGAAACCTAATCCTTTCTATGTGTCTTTGTTGATAAATGGACAAAAGTTTAGTAAATTTATTATAGATTTAGGAGCCTTTGACACCATTATGCTAGCCCCTATCACTAAAGCCCTTGGCTTGGACCTCAGTAAAACTTACAGACATTGCTATTCCATGGATGGAAAGCAATTCCCCCTTGTTCACTAGGTAAAAAATGCACTAGCAGTCCTTTATGCTTGTCCAGATAAGAGGCTAAAACTAACCATCTTAATAGCTAACATACCAACTAGATATGGGATATTACCTAGTAGAACCCTTTGCAAGGATATGGGTGGAGAAATCAAGATGGATTGGTTTGAGGCTTATATCTCGATGGGAAAAAAGAAGATAAAATTAGAACCGAAACTTAAGAATAAGTACATGGTGGTGCCCTCGAACAATCCAAAAGTCCAAATATTATATCAAGAATTTCAGTTTGGAAATTATGTTATTTTTCTTGATGATAAATACAAGGGTGATAATACAGAAAATTGCAAAGACACTTTGTGGATTTTGGAATTTGATGGTAGCTACTCTAATTCAGGATTAGGGGTAGGAGCTATTTTGATTTCCCCTTCAAGAGAAGTGTTTCCTTTCTCATTTAAATTAGGTTTACATAATACAAATAACACTATAGAATATGAAGCCCTCCTCCTATGACTGTAATAAGCCAAAGCGAAGAAGATAAAGCAACTAATAGTGAGAGGCAGTGCTGAACTTATTGCAAAATAGGTAAGAAAATAGTTTTATATGAAAAATAATAAGTTGAGACACTATAGATTGAATCTTTTGATGCTTTCTCTATAGAATTTGTACCACAATCTCAAAATACAAAAGATGATTCTTTATCTATTTTAGCTTCTTTGTTATAACCACACCTAGAGTTCAAAAGTGACACTTATAGAATTGAAATGATTTATAGACCTAGAGTCTCAGATAATGTAAATCATTGGTAGGTTTTTCATAATGATGCATAGTTCAGAGATTTTATTGAATGTGCTAGGAATTTCACTAAAATTTTCTTTAAAGGTTTAGAAATGAGTGGCAAATTAGTCAAAGAGGAGGTGACTAAATTAAGAGAAATTATCTAGCTAAAGGGAAATAAAATTCCAAAGGGATTAATTTCCTAGGAACATTTTTTTAGAAGGATAGATGATAGTTGCATCTCAAGAGAGAATGATCTCAATAAAAATCTGAGGGAAAATGATAGAGTAAACTTTGGGAATAAAGAAAATTCCAAGAAAATCTCCATTGGTCAGACATACTCATAGAAGGAAAAGGGTGGTTTTCTTAAACTTTGCGCCAAGTACCAAGATGTCTTTGCATGGGGATACATTGATTTAAAGAACTTCAAAAATGGGAATTCAGACATCACATACCTCTAAAACTTGGGACAATCACTTTTACACAAAAGCTTAGTAATTATAACCCCAAGGTGTCTAAGGAAATTTATAAAGAAGTAGAGAAAATGTCAAAGTCTCGAATAATATACCCAATTCATCACTCAACTTGTATAGTGAATATTTTCCTCATGAGAAAGAAAAGTGGCAAAATAAGAATTTTTGTGGGCTATATAAATTTGAATCAAGCTACTCTCAAGGACATATATATGCTTTGCACTATGGATCATGTTCTACAAATAGTTGATGGGTCCAAAGTCATGTCAATGGTCAATGGATACTTTAGATGTAATCAGATTAGTGTTGTGCATGAGGATCAACACTAAATAGCCTTCATAACCCCGTGGGGCATATTTTCTTATAACCCGATGCCATTTGGTCTGATCAACGTAGGGGCAATTTTTCAAAGAGAAATAAATTCTTCCTTTAAAGATTTGAGATATAAAATAATTGTAATATAACTTGATTATTTGACCATATACTCAAAAAGGAGGAAACACCATTTGAGAGATTTAGACATGGTGCTGAGCTGATGTAGACAACACAATATATCTCTCAATCATAAAAAGTATATATTCTTTGTGGAAGAAAGAAAAATGCTCAGACACATTGTTTTAAAGAAACTCATAAGAATTGATGTAGATAGAGTTAAAGTGATACAATAGTTAACCTTATCCACCAATAGAAGTGATTTAAGATCCTTCTTTGGTTAGATTAACTTCTTAATAAGTTTTGTCCCTCAATTCTCTGAAAAGGTGACACATATGCTGAGCATGATGAGTGAGAAACATCCTTTTAGATGGCAAGAAGAAATTAAGAAAGCTTTTGATGATATTAAAATAGCTATTTCAAAAGCCCTAATGTTGGTAAGCCCTAATTTTAAAAAGAATTTTATTATTTATCGCTACACTTTAGAACACACTCTATTGAGCATCTTAACTCAGATGAATGGTAAAGAAAATGAGGCCTCGATTGCTTTCATGAGTATTTCCCTAAAGAAACATGAATTGAATTACGCTGAAATGGAGAAACATGTGTTCACTATGTTGAAGGTTGTAAAATAGTTTAGGTATTAAATCTTCCATTCTCATTCAATTGTTTATGTACCTGAAATAATAGTAAAAAGCATACTAACTCAACAAGATATTGGGGTAAATAAAAAAGAAGTGTGGGTAATGAAGGTTCAAGAGTATGATTTAACCTTCAAACCTATCTCCTTGATAAGAGGAAGAGGTTTGCATAAGTCAATGGCTGAAAATAAAGAATCATCCCCTAAGAACATTGAAGTAATGCCTTCTATTCTATTAGTAAGCTCAACAAATCCCTAGTTCTCTAACGTAGTGTACTTTTTGACATATGGTGAATGCCCCTCAAATATGAGTTGTAAGGAGAGACACAATAATAGACTAAAGGTAGAAAAATATGTAATTTCTAATCATGTGTTGTACAAAAGAGGAGTGGATGGAACCTTTTTTAGATGTGTAGATAATAAGAAATAGAAAAAGTTGTTGAAACTATATCATTTAGATGTTTGGGGAAGACACTTTTCATCTACTGTAACTACTTTCAAAATCCTTAGAAACTGCTTCTACTAGATGGGGATGTTTAAGGATGCATATTCTTTTTTGAAAAGCTATGAAAAATGCCAAATTTTTACTAGTCACCCTATTGGTGTTTGAAAATGCCAGAGGGTTTTCAATTATCCCCATGAGAATATGACACATCTAGGGGTAGCTAACTCCCATTGTCAACATATCATTTCAAACACAAGGCCAACTATAAGGCATGACCCTTCTTCTTCTTTAGGCTCTACAAAATCTAGGCGGTAGACCTATAGATTCTTTATATGGTACCAGTTATAAAAGCATACACTAAATCTAATATTAAGCAGATAAAACCCTTATTTCTCTTGATAACTCATGTAATAACATCAATCTACTGTAGCTAAATGTAGATCTAAGAATTCATAAGCTGGGTGAGGGCATTCTATTATAGCTCTTCAACATGAAAGGGGAAAAGCATTTGATTATTGATGTTGATGTTCAACAAATCCGCAAACATGCAGTAATGTAACAAGTGATCCTATAACTGATCAGTGCCTGATCCATTGGGCAAATCCATGAATTCAAAACATACATCTGTGACATCATGACATATTTTGTATACCCAGACATCATATCTATCTAATCACCTTATGATTCAGACATCAGTGTTCATTCAGATCTTGTTCTCAAAAAATATCCTTCTCAACATATCCAGTAACCCTATCAAACACATCAAGCATTTACTTGGGACTTTCTTCCAACAACAAAATATATCAGACATACAACCTGAAAGGGAAGAAAATGGATCTTAGCGCTTTGTTCCAAGACCACATAAGACTACATATTAGTGAAATAGGAGACAAGAACCAGAATGAAATTAATGAAATGCTACTCATATGTATTCATTTCCTTGAAACTATACATTTAGATGCATTAAGTCAACACATGAAATGACCTAACATCTCAGAACTATCTGTATTATCTCTACACTTGTTTATTACAAGAGAAATTTTTTGAAGAATGGTATCACAGATCTGAGAGAACTCAAGATTGGAACCTACTAGTTTGTCAGTCACATAAATTGGAACACCTATAATAGATGAGAAAAAGAAAGATATAGGTTGAAGGAATCCCGGATTGAATCTGAACATGGCACTTGTCCACCTAGAAAAACCTTCTCAACAAGTTAAAACCATCTTTCTTATTTTCTCCCTCAAACTAAAATCAAATCTTCATCATTATGGCTCCACAAGGCATAAATATCTAAGTTATTTTATTCAACCTTGTAACTGATTTTTGATTCTAAAGTGCATTCATGGTAAAAATGAAGAACCAATTACAAAGTGACTTCAAGAAGCCAATATAACCTTTCATGTTTATTTTCTCCACATCCAAGCTTCAAAAAGTATTCAAATCTACCCTGTAACCAACTTTGATGCTTTGTGATGACTTCTACCCATTGCACTGAGAATGCCTCTAAAAATTGAAAATCTGCTTATAGCCTGAACTAGTGAAGACCTATGTAAAATCTGACCCAAAATTTAAAAAAATTACTTCTTCCCGGTTCCAACAGTATACTACACTACCTATTTTGGATAAAAATCACCCCTGTTATGGCTATTTGAAATTTAGGCTCCTGGACTGAATAGAGCATTAAAAATGAAAATTTTTAAAAAATATATAGTCTGAATATAAAAATTTAAAATCATTCAAATTTTTCATTTTTAAAGTACCAGGTGTTGAAATCTTTGAATTTCAATTTAACATTCATTTTCAATCTCCCCATCCTGCAACGCCACATGGTGGAACTTGATTTGCTTTGCACCATTTGAGATAGTTTAAATTAATTAATATTAAAATATTAATTAATATGCTTAATTCCACCCTAAATCTTTTATTTATATCTCTCATATCTTATAGCCTCGAAACCTCTAAGTTTTTCATTTACGCTCATACGAGGCAAGTCTGCTTTACGCTCCTATAAGCAAGAGCATATCCTCGGGACCCTTCAAAATTTTCTTTATGACCTTATGCTAGATGTATCCCTAGAGATCTCAAAAGTTTTGTATACATCCATACGGGACACTTGCTTTCCCATAGCATCGAGAAGCCTTCATACATTAACCTCCGCTCTTATGCATGAGTATAAGCCCGTAGACCATCAGATTTTGCCTTCCGCTCATCTACTTGGGCTTGACATCGTAATTACCTTGAAACCACCTTACATTTATACACATGGCTCAGACTTTTTGTGTGTCAAAATGATCTATCTATAGACCCATGGGCCCCTCCACATGGCCGTGGCTTTTAAAAGCCCATGTCCTTGAGACAACACTCATATCAGCGTTGGCTCCTCCATCATCACAAAAACCACATATGATATCATTTTGATCATCTTAATCAACTTGTATAATTGATTTGCCACATTTTTGATACTCTTCTTATGTATCCCATTCAACAATACTGTTACGAGATTTTGACCAATTCAATGCGATAGCTTCCTCAGTCAATTGTTTATCTGGTGCATGAAAGTTTGCATCATGTTTTGAGTGCACTATGTGAGCAAGTTCGTGTAGTAGAGTTTTTTTTAATGCTCTCATACTTCCTAAAGACCTTAAGATCATTTGTTCTTAGCCATACTAATATTTGGTCTCCATAATTCTGATGAAGTATTTCCTACAGATCCAAGTGCCTGTGCTCTATCATATGATTATTCCTGACATTGCTAATGTGCTATCTAATTTTGGCGAGGAATATCTAAGCCACCATGCTGAGTTTGTGTATCTCCATATTATGACCATATATTGCTTTTTTTGCTCATAAGTGAACTAACAACATTATCTAAGACACTCTGTAGTATAGACATTATATTTCCATGGTAATTGACTTGAGATATGCTATGAGAAATATCTGATATCATAAAAATGTACTAAGGTAGTAATATTCCAATATCAGTGATAGTTTCACTGTTAAGCACCAACAAATGAATCTCACACGTGGTCCTAGATGATTGTGTATGGCTAGCAAGCTCAACTATTACTTTCTACAATCGATGAAATGCTTCCTCCTACCATCTTCTCCAAGAGACCACAGACACTTTAAAAAATGCTAATCTAACTTGGGGTGAGCTAGAGAGCATAAACCCTTCATGATTTAATTCTAAGCTTCTCAAATGTGGCTAGTATTTTCTAGAACACCAACTCCCTAATATACCTTATCAATCTGATACCATTTAGTCAGGCCCCAAAGTGGGTCCAACTAAAATTTTTTTGTTTCCAAACAACTAAATAGTCAAATTTATCTATTCATCATCTTGAACTAATAAGAATCAAATTTGATTCATTGGATGATCATTCAAAACTCATTTTATCTTTTTCTTGTCGAACTATCAGTTTCATGTTATGAGGTTCGTTGACTACCTTTAAAAACTGACCCGAACAACTGACCAAACTCTAAAAATCAGGATCTTTGTTCTCTCTAACATGTTCAACAAGCTTGCCAGATCTCCTTGCATGATGACATCAGGGTCAAAAGATATTAACCATCAAAGTCGCCCCTTCAGAATTACCTGCATAGAAACATGTTAGAAAACAACGAACTGGGTTTGGATTTGGCATTGAAAACTAGGCAAACTAATACCTAGGGAGACAAAAACTGGGATGTTGATTCTCTATCATGAGGAAAATATAGATCTGTAATTTGGGGTCATGAAGAATAATAGGACATGAATGGAAAGCAGTCAAAGTGAGCTACTTGGATTTTGCAGATTGGAAAGAATGACAGAAAAATGATTTTGGCAAATAGAATTGACTTGGAAAAGTGTGAAGACGGATCCACCAAGACTTGAAAACTGACAAACTTAAAGTATTTTTAGAGTACTACAAAAGGGAACAAACCATTTGACTTCACCAATCATAGGTTAGGAGTTATGATGCCACGAACAGGGCTGCTAATCAATCTACAAATACTGACACCAGCAAAAAGTCAAAAATTCCATTTGGAATCACACTTAAAAACTGATCAAATGGATTCGTCATGATATGAAACTTGAAATATAACAAGTCTCTGACACCTAAAATTCAATGCAATATGAATTTCAACATTTGGATCAACTGGGAAAAAGTTATTATCGTTAAACAGGGCTTCCCATAATTTTGAATATTTTGCAAAAACATGAAAACAGTAACTGACCAACTTTGAGGGATTCAAAACCTAGTCAAACGGACTTGAAATGGCCTAAAATCTGAATAATAGGTTCTCAGGTATGGACACTAGACACTCGCAAATTGGAAAATCACAAAACCTTTCTGGGTGTGAGATATTCAGATGCAAACATAGCCTCCTGTCGCTATTTGATGGGGTAAAATGCAGATTTGGCACCAACTCAAAACAAGACTTTGCCAAACAGTTTGGAATCACATTTTAACTTCATAGAACACTTAGACAGGCTAAATGTAGGGTGCTAGAAGCATTAAACACCATTTATGCATTAACTCAATAGCAGGTTACATAGGCATCAAAAAGCTTCCATAGGGCTTGGTTTGACTCAAAATTTGAAATGGGGCTAAAAATGAAGCATGCAATTTTTCATCCCAATAGTGGCTCTGTCTGAGGATGCATGCCCCCTGCAGGAATGGCAAGATTTTAGATCTCTAGGATAAGTAGACCACACACTTGAACTTCAAAACTTCTCTCGAATACCTTTATTGAAAGCAAGAAATCTACTCCTACTATGTACAAGCAATGGCCTCGAGCCATCAAAAAGTTTCAAAACTCCTTACCTTTGTCAAAAACCTTTCTTTCATTTACATTCCCTAGAGGTAAACTAAATTCGTCATTCTCTTTTTTTTCACCAATCAGATTAGCATACTGAAACAAATAACTTGGCAAAACAAAACAACTTCCTTCATTATCATAGTGCATATAAAATTCAAAGACCATTTCATCTTCATGCTCACTATGAGAAAACGCATCAACATGCTCATGACTACACAAACTGAACTAAGAATCAAAATCAAATGATAATTCATGCATGCTGATTGGAAACACAAAAACTTCATAATTTACATCATTCACCAAGTTGCAAACACCAAAAACTTGCAACTCACCTTGTGTCTCTGACTGCAAAGAGTGTTTGGAATTTGATTGTTGCCTACTTGCAGTCGTATTATTCACTAAATTAGATTCATCTTTCACTGAAACCTCTTCACACTCAAATAATTGATTAGTCACCAAAAATGAAACCTCATTCTAAAAGTGCTGATCCAAACTATGCTGATCATTATCATTTTCTTCCTCTAAGTGAATGTCAGAATAAACCTTGAAATTATCTTTACAAGACTTATCAGCATATGAAGAAAATCTATAATCTGATTGACAACCTTCACTATTTTCCTCTTCATCATATGAAATATCAAAACTTATTGTAGCATAACCAACATGAAAAGAATCTGAAACAGCATTAAACTTCCCTTCACTAACATAATCAGCATTCAACAAATTGTCACGTGCAAAGACATTTGAGGTATTGTCATTTACACCTCCAAAATCTGATAAGGATTGTTTAGATTCCACATCTCTTTCTACATCAAACTTAGGGGAAGTAACTTGACTGAATGAAGAAACATTATGATGAAAAATATGAAGATCCTTAGAAATACTTACATGCTTTTCAAACTCACGAGCCAACAATTCTGAGATTTCATTGGGGCTCAAGAAGATTGCCTCACAAATCTTCTCCTAGCTATGGTTATCATCTGGACAACATGAAGAACTTACAATAGCAGGATCCTTAGTGTAACAATATGGAAAATCAACATTATTACAACATTCTTTCTTATCATGTCAATCACTGGATCTACTATTGTTACAACTTTCTTCAACTTCATATGTATTGTAACAAAATTTATCCTATTTTTTATATCCATCTTTTTCGTGCTGATTGTTATTACCTGATTCATTAACATTTGAATCCACCTCTTCACATTCGAAAGATAGATTATCTTTCTCTACGGACTCATTATATTCATTACTACCCTAACTTTCAGCACACTCATTATCATCAAGAGACATAACATGAAATCTATAATCATCATCTTCCATCTCCTCAATGAATCTTTCAATTTGCAAAAACCTTTGTAATCTTATAGGTTCTAGCCAATTGACTCAATCAGGCATTAGAACATCAAGGAAAAAACATGGCAGGGAAGATTCCTCAAGTCTACAATGAAAAGGCATCTTACTAATTAATGATTTAAGCCTTAAATAACATTGTTCGACACTTAAACCTTGAGTACTTCCTACCTCAATTCTTATAAGATTTACAATCATTTTGTAAACTAGTCTATTCAACATAGCAATGTTATTATTCACAGCTTCTAAACTCTCAGAATTTGGCAAACTAATCTTAGAAATGAGATCTGACTCCATTATAGAAAAAAAATTCTACCTCTTCCTTCTAGTGCTAAAAATCACTGAATAGAGGCAACATCTTCAAACACTTGACTTCCATGAAAAGAAACATGAAAATCAAAATACCTCAAGTGCTAATGTTGAACTTTGATCTACTGATTTGGCACAAGTGTAAGATTGAAAATCCTTTACATCACTGATCAAACTTTGAAGAGCCGCCACCTATTTACAAGAGGAATATAACAATCACTGTTGTGATTAATTTTTACATTTCAATTTCTTTATAATAGAAGATTTCAAAAAACACTTTAAAACTTATCAATAATTTAGAATTCATTTCCAAGAAACTATCAACAATTTCAGATCTTCCCATACAACTGAATGTCCTTCAAAATTTTGCAATTTAATCAACTAGGAACAACTGGTACAGAGATTTGAGAGTAGCCACTCACATTTTTGTGAGAAATAAAACATAATTTGTTACTTGACAAATCTGAACCAAACCTTCAATGTAGGGGAAAATTGCAGATCACTAACATCTTGAAAAGAAAATATACTTTATGAACTAATTCTTGACTTTGAAACTTTCTCAACAATATTTGCAAACTTAACTCATTGAAGATAGACCTATAATATTCATAGCACACAATTTCCATCCAATTTTACAACATACTATTGATAATGAATAAAGCTTAACTGAAACAAAAGGAACACATCTTTCTCTAGATTTGCTATATCCAATCTATTTCATGGAAGAGATTTTGGTTCTTTCTGAATGCAACTTCCCAGCAGAGTCACCATTTTGTTGGTGTTTGAAAATGCTGGAGGGTTTTAAATTATCCCCATGAGAATATGACACATCTAGGGGCAGCTAACTCCCATTGTCAACATATCATTTCAGATATAGGGCCAACTATAAGGCATGACCCTTCTTCTTCTTCAAGCTTTGCAAAACCTAGGCAGGTAGACCTATAGATTCTTTATATGGTACCAGTTATCAAAGCATACACTGAATCTAACATGAAGCAGATAGAACCCTTATTTCTCATGATAACTCATAAAATACCATCAATCTACAGTAGCTTTAAATGAAGATCTAGGAATTCATAAGGTGAGTGAGGGCATTCTATTACAGCTCTTCAACATGAAAGGGGAAAAGCGTTTGATTATTGATGTTGATGTTCAACAAATCCTCAAACATGCAGCAATGTAACAAGTCATCCTATAACTGATCAGTGCCTGATCCATTGGGAAAATCCACGAATTCAAAACATACATCTGTGACATCGGGACATATTTTGTATACCCAGACATCAGATCTATCTAATCACCTTATGATTTAGACATCAATGTTCATTCAGATCTCATTCTCACAAAATATCGGGGAAAAGCATTTGATTATTGATGTTGATGTTCAACAAATCCTCAAACATGCAACAATGTAACAAGTGATCCTATAACTGATCAGTGCCTGATCCATTGGGAAAATCCACGAATTCAAAACATACATCTATGACATCGGGACATATTTTGTATACCCAGACATCAGATCTATCTAATCACCTTATGATTCAGACATCAATGTTCATTCAGATCTCATTCTCACAAAATATCCTTCTCAACATATTCAATTTTCCTATCAAACACATCAAGCATTTACTTGGGTCTTTGTTCCAACAACAAAATATATCAGACATACAACCTAAAGGGGAAGCAAATGGATCTCAGCTCTTTGTTCCAAGACCACATAAGACTACATATTACTGAGACAGAAGACAGGAACCAGAATGAAACTAATGAAATGCTTCTCATATGTATTCATTTCATTGAAACTATACATTCAAATGCATGAAATCAACACATGAAACAACATAACATCTTAGAACTATCTGTATTATATTTACACTTGCTGTTTATTACATGAGAAATTCGC
Source organism: Cupressus sempervirens (assembly GCA_028749045.1). Taxonomy (NCBI): domain Eukaryota; kingdom Viridiplantae; phylum Streptophyta; class Pinopsida; order Cupressales; family Cupressaceae; genus Cupressus; species Cupressus sempervirens. The sequence goes on from CM053786.1 coordinate 13,253,584, forward strand.
TAAAGAATGGTATCACAAATTTGAGAGAACTCAATATTGGAACCTACTGGTTTCTCAGTCACAAAAATTGGAACCCCTACAATAGATGATAAAAAGAAAGATATATCTCAGATTGAATCTTAGCATGACACTTGTCCACCTGGAAAAACCTTCTCAATAAGTTAAAAACATCTTTCTTATTTTCTCCCTCAAACTTAAAATCAAATCTTCATCATTATGGCTCCACAAGGCATAAATATCTGAGATATTTTATTCACCCTTGTAATTGATTTCTGATTCTAAAGTGCATTCATGGTAAAAATGAAGAGCCATTTATAAAGTGACTTCAAGAAGCCAATATAACCTTCTTATTTATTTTCTCCACATCCAAGCTTCAAAAAGTATTCAAATCTTCCCTGTAACCAACTTGGATGCTCTATGATGACTTCTACCCATTGCACTGAGAATGCCTCTAAAAATTGAAAATCTTCTTATAGCTTGAACTGGTGAAGACCTGTGCAAAATTTGACCCCAAATTTGGAAAATTTACTTCTTCCTAGTTCCAATGGTATACTCCATTGCCTATTTTGGATAAAAATCACCCTTGTTATGGCCATTTGAAATTTAGGCTCCTAGACTGAACAGAGCATTAAAAATGAAAATTTTTTTAAAAATATAGTCTGAACTATATAAAAATTTAAAATCATTCAAATTTTTCATTTTTAAAGAATCAGGCATTGAAATCTTTGAATTTCAATTTAACATTCATTTCCAATCTCCCCATCCTGCAACGCCACATGGTGAAACTTGATTTTCTTTGCACCATTTGAGATAGTTTAAATTAATTAATATTAAAATATTAATTAATATGTTTAATTGTACCATGAATATTTTATTTATATCTCTCATATCCCATAGCCTTAGAACTTCTAAGTTTTTCATTTATGCTCATACGGGGCGAGTCTACTTTATGCTCCTATAAGCACGGGTGTATCCTTGGGACCCTTTAGAATTTCCTTTACGCCCTTATGCTAGACATATCCTCGGAAATCTTAAAAGTTTTTTTTACATCCATATGGGATGCTTGCTTTCCCATAGCATTGAGAAGCCTTCATATATTAACCTCCACTATTATGCATGAGCGTAAGCTCGTAGACCCTCAGATTTTGCCTTCCGCTCATCCGCTTGGGCGTGACATCATAATTAACTTAAAACCACCTTATGTTTATATGCATGGCTCAGACTTTTTGCGAGTCAAAATGATCTATCTATAGACTCTTGGGCATCTCCACATGGCCATGGCTTTTAAAAGCCCATGTCGTTGAGATAACAGTCATATCAAGTGTTGTAATATTTAAACCATATAATATCCTTAACTGTGATTGATGTGGGACAAACAAGAAAATATGATTTCCTTTCAATGCCTGCATGGAATTCTTCTATAATGCGTGGCTTCCTCCCAAATCTATTCTTCCCTTTCTTGTGTGTGATGTGAGCTTTGCTATAGGTAATCTATGTTTGGCGTGGGCTCTCTAACTTTGATGTGTGAGGCTCTTCAATGCTCGAGGCTTTGTGTATTGATGGCATGGGTTCATTCCTCTCAAATCAACGGCTGGGTCCATTGTCTGCTCAAGCTGCTCTTGTTATGCCACGGTGTCTACTCTTTTCTTATCTGCTCTCACGTGGGTCTGTTTAACATGCCAGTTGCTCTCACTACCTTTCTTATGCTGCTCCTGCTATATATTAGCGTAGGGTCTGCATCTTCTATGCATATAGCTTTTTAACGTTGGAACTTTTCATCAAAGTGGCATGGGTGGTCTCCAGTTGGCGTGAGCTTTGCCTTGACTACGAGTCTTTGTTCTGGGTGACTTCCTCTACATTTTTATGTTAACCTTTTAAGCATTTGGCATGAATTTCCCCTTTTACTAACCATGATGTCTCCATTAATTTTGACTTGGGTAGCTTTTTTCTTCTCGTGGTCCTCTTCCACATCCATCCCAAATAAAGAGCACCCCACCCTCACAATTCGGGCACTGCTTTGTTAATGTCTTCCAGCATGCCTTCAATTTGCATAGATTCAATTTTATGTGCATGTGGAGATACTCTATTGCCTCAGCATTGGCTCCTCCATCATCACAAAGACCAGATATGATATCATTTTGATCATCTTCATTGACTTGTATAATTGATTTGCCACATTTCTGATACTCTTGTTATGTATCCCATTCAACAATACTATTATGAGATTTTGACCAATGCAATGTGATAGCTTCCTTAGTCAATTGTTTATCTGGTGCATGAAATTTTTCATCATGTTTTGAGTGCACTATGTAAGAAAGTTCATGTAGTAGAGTTTTTTTTAATGCTCTCATACTTCCTAAAGCCCTTAAGATCATCTGTTCTTAGTCGTACTAATATTTCCTCTCCATAATTCTAATGAAGTATTTCCTACAGATCCAAGTGCCTGTGCTCTATCATATGATGATTCCTGACATTGCTAATGTGCTATCTAATTTTGGCAAGGAATATCTAAGCCACCATGCTGAGTTTGTGTATCTCCATAATATGACCATATATTGCTTTCTTTTCTCATAAGTAAAATAACAACATTATCTAAAACACTCTGCAGTATAGACATTATATTTCCATGGTAATTGACTTGAGATATGCTATGAGAAATATCTGATGTCATAAAAATGTACTGAGGTAGTAATTTTCCAATACCAGTGATAGTTTTATTATTAAGCACCAACAAATGAATCTCACACATGGTCCTAGATGATTGTGTATGGCCAGCAACCTCAACTGTTACTTTCTTCAATCGATGAAATGCTTCCTCCTACCATCTTCTCCAAGAGACCACAGACACTTTAAAAATGTTAATCTAACTTGGGGTGAGGTAGAGAGCATAAACCCTTCAGGATTTAATTCTGAGCTTCTCAAATGTGGCTAGTATTTTCTAGAACACCAACTCCCTAATATAGCTTATCAATCTGATACCATTTAGTCAGGCCCCAAAGTGGGTCTGACTAAAAAAATTTCATTTTCAAAAAATTGAATTGTCAAATTTCTCTATTCATCATCTTGAACTGATAAGAATCAAATTTGATTCATTGATTGATCGTTCAAAACTCATTTGATCTTTTTCTTGTCAAACTGTCTATTTCATGTTAGAAGGTTCGTTGACTGCCTTTAAAAACTTACCCAAACAACTAACCAAGCTCTAAAACTTAGGATCTCTATTCTCTCTGACATGTTCAACAGGCCTACCAAATCTTGTTGAATGATGACATCAGGGTCAAAAGATATTGACCATCAAAGTCACCCCTTTAGAATTATGTCATGTCCCCTTTTCAAATAATTTAAAAAAAAGAAAATCTTTGCTAAGGCAGGCAGGCCCAAGAAAGTGAAGTTTCGGAAAAAGGGAGTTAATCTTTGGAAACCGTTGGACTAATAAATGATAATTATTATTAAAATATGTTTCATTAACCTCTCTTGGATGTGAGTTACAGTTATGCCCTTTTTAAAGAGGTTTGGAGGCATTTTGGGGGGATTCCAGACTTGATTTTCGCTCATTCTTTGTTATTCTTCAGAGGCTGCCAAACCTGTGGAGAAGGAGACCCAAGAACGGGAGTTTGCAGGTTTCCAGGGAGACCCAAGAACGGGAGTTTGCAGGTTTCCAGGAAGGCTAAGGATGGGAGTTTGAAGCCATTCCATGTGCATGCTCATACAGAGTTTGCCTTTGTGCTGAACAGTGCAGATTTGTGAGTTTCCAGGTGTATTTTTGTAAGAGTTTGGTGTTTCCGGTTGAGTATTTCATATCAGTTTTGGTTGCTGCTGTATTTTAGACTTTAACCTATTAAAATAGATCTGAATATATATATTGGGACGTGATTAAACTTCTGAGATAGATTATTAGTGTTCTTGTGGTGTTTCCGGGCATATTTTGTGCTATTTCGGGAGCCCGATGAGCATAGTTTTGGTCCTACATTTTTGAGCTGTTGTGTAAAGGCTATACGGATCTGGAAATGTCAATTTGTAGGCTGTTATGCTGCTGAAAGTTCTGTAAAAATTTCCATTTTCAGATTTATTAGTAATTGGTGAAGCTGTGAAGCTTTTGGCACAATTTCTGGCATACCCGATTTGGGGTTTCTTGAGAAATTTGGAGGATCTTTGTGATATTAGTTGTTTGATCTTAAAGATCTGATTAAAGGTTGGAAATATCATGTAAAATCAGAAAAGGGACATTTCAGTGGTATCAGAGCCATGATCTTGCCAGCCTGAGGGTTTGTAGAAGTTGCAGGTCAGTTTTGACAACTACCCAGATCTTGCATTTCAGTTTTGAGAACTACCCAAATCTTGCATGTCATAATTTATGATTGCATGTTGCTTCTAATCAGTTGCATGTCAAAATTTATGGTTTCATGCTACTTCTAATCATTTTCATGTTAGTTCTTGGTGAATTTGGTGGTTGTAGAAGTTTGCATTTCAGTTTTGACAAGTACCCAGATCTTGCATATCAGTTTTGACAACTACCCAGATCTTGCATGTCATAATTTGGTGGTTGCATGCTTCTAATCAGTTGCATGTCCAAATCTATAGTTTCATGCTACTTATAATCATTTGCATGTTAGTTCTTGGTGAATTTGGTGGTTGTAGAAGTTTGCATTTCAGTTTTGACAACTACCCAGATCTTGCATGTCATAATTTGGTGGTTGCATGTTGCTTCTAATCAGTTGCATGTCCAAATCTATGGTTGCATGCTACTTCTAATCATTTGCATGTTAGTTCTTGGTGTTTGAAGAAGTTATATCCTATTGGGGTTACACTCTACTTTATCCAGAATGGACAGGTATAGTACAGAGTCTCAGAGGGAACAATCTTGGACAATTGATAGCCAGAGTCAAAATAATAGAAAGGATGGTTATTTAGACATTCGAGATAAACTTATGAAAATAAGCCATGACATGTCTAAACAGTTGGTTGAGCACCACCATATAAATGACATGTTATCTGACCCAGCTAAGGTGGATAAGTTGACTGGATTTCTATTTGGCAGATTTTCTCACAGGACAGATGACACAATTTCCAAGAACTTGCATGAGGAGTTTGAGAAACTAGCTGATAGCCAGGTAGAGGTCTCAGATTCTACTCTGCCACAGGAGGTGGTGGGAAAGGATATTACACAGATTGATAGTAACGGTCAACTTGATACTCAAATTGAGACAATTGTTTACAGGTTGTCAAAGGGTGATGCCACAGGTATTCAGGATGGTATAGTTACAACAGGCAGTGACAACAGTGTAGTGGGTTCAGATGATGATTATGAGGATGTTGTTGTGCAGGATGGTGAGATACCTGGTAGAGATGAGCAGACATTGAGCATTCATGACTTTGCTGAGAAAGAGTACCAGGCACAGTTAGATGCTTCATCACATGAGGTTGAGGCTGGTAGTACTTCACATGATTTGTCCAGCCAGCTGAAGGTGAACCAAGATAGTATTGTGACTTCATTATCTCATCATGACAGGTATGTGGAGTTAGTTGGTATTTGTCATATTACTCAGGTGAGGAGTTTGCTTGAGTTACCAGTTGATTCTAGTTTACGGATATGGACTCGAGATTGTTATATTGGCATTTGGGATTCAGTTGACTGGATATCTTTAACACTGTTTGGTAGCAGTGTTTGTTTGGGTGCTATCATGGATTTGATTAGCAGATTACATGGTGTTGTCTTTTCTTGTGCCAGTATCTTGTCTGATGTTGGTATTAGTTTTTATACACCAATGCTGGGCCTTGTTCATATATCCAGTCGGCCATACTTGTTGGAATGTGTTGATGATATTTCATATTTGGCAGTGTGTATAGATGAGTCCCAGGATCATATTGGCATTGATGACATCCAGAAGGATGCAATGGGCAATTTTGAAGACTTAGTTTCCTTGGGTATAGAGGAGTTGGACAGAAATGCTAATGTTTTTGATACTCTGTATGTTGATATGAGTTTTAGATTTGATTCACAGGATATGGATGGTAATACTCTAGAGACTAGTAACTTTGAGGATACTCCTTTAGACAATGCATCAGAGGAGGTTTGTAGGAGACAGTCAAGCCAGTGCCATCATGTGTCTAATCAGTTGAGAGTTAGTGACCTAGACATTGCTATCACTTGCCAGCATTTCGATGCTGCTCGTCAGTTGTTAGCAGTTTATGGATGGGGTTCTCCTACTAGTGATGAGCAGGGAGGCAGTTATCTTTCCTTGACAGAGTTCCACTCTTTATGGGAGGCTATCCAGATTCTGAGACAGGATTATATGCAGTTGGTAGCCGACAGAGATTATCTTATGAAGTGGGGCAGTACAGCATATGATGCATTGTTGGCCAAGGAAGATGAGGTGAGTGAGATTACTGAGCAGCTTGTGGTGACTTCTGAGATTCTTGAGAGTACACAGTTGGCTTTCAAGGAGTCACAGTTTCATTTGGCTAAGGTGACCATGGAGTTAGAGCGACTACAGTCTTCACCTGATTCTATACAGTCACAAGCAGTGGTGTTTGGTGATCCGAGGATGTCCATGGCCGAGATTGTCAGAGACAGTGGAGATGGGGATGCATCCATTCTTGATACTAACATTGGAATATCAGGTTCATTCCCACTAGAGTTAGGTTCAATTGAGTTCGGTGTTGTAGCAGATTGTTGTATGCCTGACATGGTGGTGACCTCTAGTACTAATGGCACGAAGACTAGAGATGTTGTATCAAAGACCATGTGTGACATTGGTGAGCTGATAGTTGGCATGGTTCCTACTAGTAATACTACTCCCTTCGCAATGTCTTCAGAGGTAGTAGTCAGTTCCAATTTGGTTAATGATCGATTGCAATTAGTTACATCTGGATTGCAGTCTGAGCCACTGACTGAGATTGGTGCATTCTATCGGCATTACACTGTGAGGTATGCTCATCTATCTACCTTTGATGACCATGTTGATGAGATGATGATACAGAGATGTACTTTGGTTCCTAGTGCTTATCATCAGTTATGGGACAATTTGATGCCTCAAGATGAGAGTTGTGATGGGCATGACATGGCGATAGGTTCTACAGTTGACAGCTTGATAATACATGACTTAGAGCAGGAGTTTCAGAGTGATGCTTCAGCAGGTGTTGTTATTGATTCTACTCCTTTGGCTATGACATCTCTTGACTTAGCTGGTGATCAGTCACAGTGGGTTGTATCACTTCTTCATGGTGAGCTGTTGACTGAGGTTGGTTTTTTTTATCAACATTATATTGTAGGGTATGTACATCAGTTAGCATTTGATCCTTGTGCTGAGGAGTTGATGGTAGACAAATTTGGTTTGGATTCCATTTCTTACTCTTTATCTTGTAATGTCTTTTCACCATCAGCAGTGTATGGGAGTTATGGTTATGAGATAGTGGCCGATGATTTGCAGAGTTGTGTTGACTGCAGGAGTTGTACAGTGTGTGGATTCTCCATACTTGGTACAGTTTCATTCAAGAGGGTTCACCATTGTTTCAGAGTTGGATTGTACATTCCATATAGGCCAGTGGGATGCGTTGATGGTATTTACTGTGTTGGTAGTTTGATTTGTCCACTTTACTTGGGTTCTGATGTTCTAAGAGTTTGTGCCTCATGGGTTTTTTTTTGTGGTAGTGGTGATTTCGGAGTTTGGTTGAGCTATAATTGTCAATTTGATTATGGATTCCTCTTGGTCATATTGCAAAGGATATTGCAGGAGCCTATGTTAATTGGTAGTAGTATAGTTCATGACTACATTTGGGATCCAGGTGGATTGATTGGTTTATTGTTCAGCCATTGCTTGAGGACAAGCAATGATTGGGAGGGGAGGACTTGTCATGTCCCCTTTTCAAATAATTTAAAAAAAATAAAATCTTTGCTAAGGCAGGCAGGCCCAAGAAAGTGAAGTTTCGGAAAAAGGGAGTTAATCTTTGGAAACCGTTGGACTAATAAATGATAATTATTATTAAAATATGTTTCATTAACCTCTCTTGGACGTGAGTTACAGTTATGCCCTTTTTAAAGAGGTTTGGAGGCATTTTGGGGGGATTCCAGACTTGATTTTCGCTCATTCTTTGTTATTCTTCAGAGGCTGCCAAACCTGTGGAGAAGGAGACCCAAGAACGGGAGTTTGCAGGTTTCCAGGGAGACCCAAGAACAGGAGTTTGCAGGTTTCCAGGAAGGCTAAGGACGGGAGTTTGAAGCCATTCCATGTGCATGCTCATACAGAGTTTGCCTTTGTGCTGAACAGTGCAGATTTGTGAGTTTCCGGGTGTATTTTTGTAAGAGTTTGGTGTTTCCGGTTGAGTATTTCATATCAGTTTTGGTTGCTGCTGTATTTTAGACTTTAAGCTATTAAAATAGATCTGAATATATATATTGGGACGTGATTAAACTTCTGAGATAGATTATTAGTGTTCTTGTGGTGTTTCCGGGCATATTTTGTGCTATTTCGGGAGCCCGATGAGCATAGTTTTGGTCCTACATTTTTGAGCTGTCGTGTAAAGGCTATACGGATCTGGAAATGTCAATTTGTAGGCTGTTATGCTGCTGAAAGTTCTGTAAAAATTTCCATTTTCAGATTTATTAGTAATTGGTGAAGCTGTGAAGCTTTTGGCACAATTTCTGGCATACCCGATTTGGGGTTTCTTGAGAAATTTGGAGGATCTTTGTGATATTAGTTGTTTGATCTTAAAGATCTGATTAAAGGTTGGAAATATCATGTAAAATCAGAAAAGGGACATTTCAAATTACCTGCACAAAAACATGTTAGAAAACAACGAACTGGGTTTAGATTTGGCTTTGAAAACTAGGCAAACTAACACCTAGGGAGATGAGAATTGGGGTGTTAATTCTCTGTCATGAGGAAAATATAGATCCATGATTTGGGCTCATGATGAGTAACGGGATGCAAATGGTGAGCAGTCAAAGTGAGCTACTTGGATTTTGCAGATTGGAAAGAATGACAGAAAAACAATTTTGGCAAACAGAATTGACCTGGCAAAGTGTGAAGACAGATCCATCAAGACTTGAAAACTGACACACTTAAAGTATTTTTGGAGTACTACATAGGGAAAGAAACCATTTTACTTGACCAATCACAGGTTAAGAGTTATGACACCACGAACAGGGCTGCTAATCAATCTACAAATACTGACACCAGCAAAAAGTTAGAAATTCCATTTGGAATCACACATAAAAATTGATCAGACATATTTCTCATGATATGAAACTTGAAATATAACAAGTCTTTTACACCTACAACGAAATTCAATAGGAATTTCAACATTTGGATCAAGTGGTCAAAAGTTATTAGTCATCAAATAGGGCTTCCCAGAATTTTGAATATTTTGCAAAAACTTGAAAATAGTAACTGACCAACTTTGAGGGATTCAAAACCTAGTCAAATGAACTTGAAATGGCTCAAAATCTGAAGCATAGGTTCTCAAGTATTTACACTAGACACTCTCAAAGTGAAAAGTTAGAAAACCTTTCTAGGTGCGAGATATTCAGATGCAAACATAGCCTCCTGTCGCTGTCTGACATGGGGTAAAATGCAGATTTGGCACCAACTCAAAACAAGACTTTTCCAAATAGTTCAATATGAAATTTTAACTTTATGGAACACTTAAATAGGCTAGATGTAGGGTTCTAGAAGCATTAAGCACCATTTATGCATTAACTCAATAGTGGGGTACATAGGCATCAAAAAAGCTTCCATAGGGCTTGGTTTGACTCAAAATTTGAAATGGGGCTAAAAATGAAGCATGCAATTTTTCATCCCAACACACCCTTATTTAGCAGATTTAGCCCTAAGGCTAGTAGTAATTGATGAACCTTTCCAATAATGGGTATTGACTTCATAGGGCCATTAAATCCTCCATCTAGTGCTAGTTGTTTATACATATTGACAGCTACAGTTTACTTCACCAAATGGGTGGAGGCAATACCAACTAAGAGGGCCAACTTGCAAGCGGTGTGTGAATTCTTAGTCAAACACATATTTGTTAGGTTTGGGGTTCCTCAAAAGATAATGACTGAAAATGCAACCTATTTTTCATCTGAAGAGATCTCTCTTTTCTATTATGAACATGGCATATAATTAGCTCACTCCTCATATTACTTTCCTCAAGGAAACAGGTAGGTAGAATCTACTAACAAGGTCTTGATTGTCATAATGAAGAAATTAGTAGCTTATAATGCCCACAACTAGCATAAAATGAGGTATGAAGCATTATTAGCTGATCAGATCACTCCTAAAAGAGCCATAAGCATGGCCCCATTTGAATTAGCTTATGGAGTAGGTGCCCAATTTTCCTTTCCTTTGGAATTGTTAGCCACAAAATTATAGTCTGTAATCAAGGATGGCTTCTTTCGAGACTCTTTAGAGAAAAGGGTGATGTACTTGAACTAGTTTGAAGAAGAGAGAACTAAATTTATTGATCATATTACTGAGCATCAAATGAAGTTAAAAGTGATTTTTCACATGAAAGCCAAACCTCACAATTTCTTTAAAGGGGATGAAGTTCTTTTATGGGACAAAAGGAGAGAGTCTAAAGGAATACATGTAAAATTTGATTCTTTGTGGAAGGGATCATTTATCATTACAGAAGCTATTGGTCCAAATGCTTTCCACTTGAGTTACCCAAATGGCATAAGTTTTCCATTTAACTACAATGGGCAAGACCTAAAATTATTGAAACTATGATTCGTCAAAGGAGCCTTGATCATGTACATTCCCCATTTTTGGTTTTCTATCTATTTTTCCTTATTTTTGTATCATTTTCTTCTTAGGTGTTTCCTTGTGCTAGTTTTGTATCCAGTATTCTAAGTTCTTTGTGTACTCTGCATACCCAGTCCCTAGCTAGAACCCCTATTAACCTTATTTTGAGTCGCCATTTGTTTTGATTTTTCTTCATTTTCTTTCAAAATTCCCAAGTTAGCTATTGAACTAACCTTCCTTAGTTTCCCATGTCTTGAATATAATCAAACCTTGCATATAGAAATTTACCTTTTGTTACCCATTGCATCTCTTACACCTTGAACCTCTTTGAACCCTTTGAACTCCAATTTGAAGTACTTCGAAGTGGTTCTACTACTAAAATTTTTTGGGTGAAAAGTGATCGCGATTCCCTAAAAGATCCCTGGTGCCCAAGGCAATAATTGAGGTGTCAAGATATAATGATTGGAAGTCATGTTTTAATTAATTTCATTTCAAAAGGGAGAATGGATGTCATCGTGACTCAGCAAGAGGAAATCTTTCATTTGAAATATAGATTATTTGTTAGAAAAAGGTAATCATTGCAGAGACAACTACATAGGGGAATTATTAAATAAAGAGGTCTCGTCATGGGTTTCAATTGTGTGAATTAGGCCGCAACTAATTTGCAATGAATGCCTCATTATTAGGAAATAATTCCACCTATATTTTCTCCTTTTTCTTTAAAAGAATACAAGTTTCCCATTTTCTTATTTACCATGCAAAGGATGAATTGAAGAAGAAGCGATAGAAAGTGAAAGGAAAAATTGGGTTTTTCTTAGCAAACTATAGGTGAGAATACAAGAAATCTCTTCCCCTTTTCCCTATCCTTTGAATTTTGAAGAAAGAAATAAGTGTTGAGCTTTTATTTCCTTGTTTATAATGAAGTTTGTCTAAATTTCTTCAAAAATATTTCCAATTTGATGTGTAGGAAGCCTGCTATTGTTGATACTAACTTAGAAGGTAAAACTTGAGAAATCACAAGCACATTTCCTTGAAAAAGTAGATGAAGTTAATGGTTGAATGGAAATTTTGAAAAGTATTTTGGTTGAAGCTACCTCTTTTCCTCCTACCCTTTTATGTCCTGAGTTACTTCAGCTATGTATTGACGACTATGATGTAAGAACCAAAAGTATTTTCAACAAAGATGGGTAGTTTGTGTTATCTATTTCTAGGGAAACCATTTGCTCAATTTTACATCTATCTAAATGTGCCTTTTTCACCTTTAGGCCTACCTAATCTTTAATAGAGTATCATGAAAACCTAGACAAGTACTATAATACCATGGCTAGAAGATGGACAATAACAAACTATAGAGCCAGTTCAAGGTGGCCCAAGATAATCACTAAAGACCATATGAAATGTCATATTCATGACCTCATGGCCTTGTTACACTAGGTTAAAGGTTCTGTAGATATTTTGATTTTTGGAAACTAGATGTATTGCTATGTAGAAATCATTCTAAAAGTGGAACAGTTGTTGGATTGGGCTGAGTTAATTGCCACTTCATTAAGAAGGAAACTTAAGCATGCTAATGAATTAGGGAAATTTTTTATATGACTTTTTATTTGACCTATTGCATTGCCTATGTCAGTAATATTACCTCTCTTCCACATGAAATTTGGAGTGAAGATGTAACTATCTATCAATACTACCCTTTGCTCCAAAGAGATAGGGTCTTAGAAGATTTTAGGAAAGTGCATGATGTACTAATAGAGAGTGTACACTTGAGCTTAAAAAAGGCACCAATACCAAGGTTATTCTTGGAAGCCCAAAGGTTGATTCAAAATTATGGGAGCTATTTTATTTAGTTTCCTAAATCCACCTATTTGAGAGTAGGCAGATTTGAAGAAGAACTAGTGAAACTGCCTCAGTATAAAATAGATTGTTTTGTCTTAGCTAAACTTTGTAGAAAATTGTTTTTGATAATTAAGAACAATCTACCTTAGGAAAATTGGAAGTCAGTTTTTGCTATTAAGCTTGGCCATTTAGCTTGCAATATCATGATTAATGCCTCAATCGTCATAAGTAATTTACTCAATTTTAATCTTGGATCCTATTAGGGAAGGAGGGATTTTGACAACAAAGGTTTTGTAGCTTGAGTTCTTGATTTAAAAGGTCAATCACCTATGGCTCTACATTTAGAAGATTTATGGTAGGATTGCAATGAAGAAGAAGAAGTGTTAAGAAGAGATCACTTGAGGTTAAAACTTCCACAAATCTATTCTCTCAAGCTAAAATTCCAACTAGAAGGGGTGGTTGAAGATGGTTCAAACATTGTGAAACCAAGATGGGAAGAGGCAAGTGAGTTGAAACAATTAAAAGTAGATTGGACCCAAGGAGAAGAGGATGATATAAACCTAAGAACTAGATCTATCCTCATATGGATAACTAGCTAAGGAGAAGAAACATGGGAACTATCAATGAAAATAAAAATGAAAAATCTCCAAAGGTGGTTTCTTTCTCTAAACCACTAGCTTCTAACATTTTAGTTTCATCTCATGTTTCAAGTAGTTTGCCAAGTTCTAATAAGTAGAGAAGAATGTTATCTCATGTACAAACCATGGCCCCTAGAACCATGTCCAAGACCAAGTCCAAGGAACTCATGC